>CM032158.1:23008372-23163982 GCA_018901935.1 Pugionium cornutum | reverse complement strand
TGAGGTAGCTTAACGTGGAAGTTGGATTCGTGTAATTCTGAACTCTAAATCAAAATTTATGGATGATTTAGTGCGGACATGTCGATTCATCGGCCAGTTAAAATGATTATTCTAAATTGATCATTGGTGCTCCATATGTAAATGCTTATAAACGAGGCATAATGCATGGCATCACATTGTTTGGGGATAAAGTGGAATAACTAGAGGCTTTTTCGTAGCTCTTTTAGTCTTAAATGCTGTCACAATATGGAAAATTGAGAAAGCTTAACGTGGGCGTTGGACTCATGTCATTCTGAACTCTAAATCAAATTTATGGATGATTTAGTGCGGACAATTCAAGTTGATCGGCCAGTTAAATGATCATTCTAAACTGCTCATTGGCGCTCCTTAAGTAATGGCTTATAAATGAAGCATAATGCATGGCATCACGTAGTGTTGGATAGATTGGATTACTTGGAGGCTTTTTCGTAGCTATTTTGGATTTAAATTTTGTCACAATATTTAAAATTGAGCTAGCTTAATGTGGATGTTGGATTTGTGTCATTTTGAAGTCTAAATAAAAAATTACGTACGATTTAGTACGGACATGTAAAGTTGATCGGCCAGTTACATTTATCATTCTAAATTGATCATTGGTGTTCCTTGATTAAAGGGCTATAAATGAAACATAATGGATGGCATCACGTACTTTTGTATATATCGGATTACTTGGAGGCTTTTTCGTAGCTCTTTTAGTCTCAAATAGTGTCACAATATGGAAAATTGAGCTAGCATAACGTGGGAGTTGGACCCATGTTATTTTGAGCTAAAAATCAAAAGTTAAAGATGATTTAGTGCGGACATGTCAAGTTGATCAACTAGATAAAATGATCATTTTAAGCTGATTCATTGGTGGTCACTGAGTAAAGGCTTATAAAGGAAGCAGAATGCATGGCATCACGTAGTTCGGGATACATTGGATTACTTGGAGGTTTTGCCATAGCTCTTTCACCCTCAAATATTGTCACAATATCAAAAATTGAGCTAGCTTAACGTGGGCATGGGATTCGTTTCATTCTGAACTCTAAATCAATATTTACGGATGATTTGTGCAGACATGTTAAGTTGATCGACCAGATAAAATGATCAATTTAAACTGATCATTGGTGCTCCTTGAAGCATAATACATGGCATCACGTAGTTTGGGATACATTGGATTACTTGGATGCTTTGTCGTAGCGTTTTCAGACTTAAATTTTGTCAAAATATTGGAAATTGTGCTAGGTTAACGTGGGTGTTGGAGTCATGCCATTCTCAACTCTAAATCAAAAGTAACAGATGATATAATGCGGACACGTCAAGCTTATCGACCAGTTAAAATGATCACTCTAAACTGATCATTGGTGCTCCTTGAGTAAACTTATAAATAAAGCATAATGCACGGCATCACACAGTTTGGGATACATTGGATTACTTGGAGGCCTTGTCGTAGCTTTTTCAGTCTCAAATGTAGTCACAATATAGAAAATATAGCGAGCTTAACGTGGGCGTTGGATTCGTGTCATTTTGAACTCTAAATCAAAAGTTACGGATGATTTAATGCGGACATGTCAAGTTAATCGGCCTCTTAAAATGATCATTCTAAACTGGTCATTGTTGCTCCTTAAGTAAAGGCTTATAAATGAAGCATATTGCATGGCATCACGCAATTTGAGATACATTGGATTACTTGGAGCCTTTTTCGTAACTCTTTTAGTGTAAAATGTCATCACGATATGGAAAATTGAGCTAGCTTAATGTGGGTGCTGGACTCATGTCATTTTTAGCTTCTAAATCAAAGTTAAAGATGATTCTAAACTGATCATTAGTGCTCCTTGAGTAAAGGTTTATCTATGAAGCATAAGGCATGGATTCCCGTAGTGTGTGATACATTGGATTACTTGGAGGCTTTTTCGTAGCTCTTTCAGTCTCAATTTTTTCACAATATGGAAAATTGATCTACCTTAACGTGGACATTGGATTTGTGTCATTCTGATCACTAAATCAAAAGTTATGAACGATTTAGTTTGGACATGTCAAATTGATCGGCCTGTTAAAATGATCATTCTAAACTGATCATTGGTGCTCCTTTAACTTTTGATCAAGCAGTTCGGTATACATTAGATTACTTGGAGACTTTGTCGTAGCTATTTCAGTCGCAAATGTTTTCACAATATGGAATATTGAGCAAGCTTACCATGGGCGTTTGATTCGTGTCATTCTGGACTCTAAATCAAAAGTTACATACGATTTAGTGCAGACTTGTCAAATTGATCGGCTAGTTATAATGATCATTTTATGCTCCTTAATTAAAGGCTTAAAAATGAAGTATAATGCACAGTATCACAAAGTTTAGGATAAATTGGATTACCTGCAGGCTTTTTTCATAGCTCTTTCAGTCTCAAATGTTGTCACAAGATGGAAAACTAAGCTAGATTAACATGGGCGTTTGATTCGTGTCATTATGAACTCTAAATCTAAAGTTACATACGATTTGTAAATGAAGCATAATGCATGCCATCACACCGTTTCGGATACATTGGAGGCTTTGTTGTAGCTCTTTCAATCTCAAATGTTGTCACAATATGGAATATTGAGCTAGTTTAACGTGAGCGCTGGATTCGTGTCATTCGGATCTATAAATCAAACGTTACAGAAAATTTACTGTGGACATGTCAAATTGATCAGCCAGTTAAACTGGTCATTTTAAACTAATAATTGGTGCTTCTTAAGTAAAGGCTTATAAATGAACCTTAATGCATGGCATCACACAGTTTGGGATACATTAGATTACTTGGACGCTTTTTCGTAGCTCTTTCTCTCTCAAATGCTGTCACAATATGGAAAATTGAGATAACTTAACATAGATGTTGGATTCGTGTCATTCTGAACTCTAAATAAAAAATATAAGGACGATTTTGTGTAGACATGTCAATTTTATTGGCTAGTCAAAAAGATCATTCTAAACTGATCTTTAGTGGTTCTTTAGTAAAGGCTTATAAATAAAGCATAATGAATGGCATCACGCAGTTTTGGATACATTGGATTACTTGGAGGCTTTTTCGTAGCTCTTTCAGCTTCAAATGTTGTCACAATATGGAAAAATGAGCTAGATTAATGTGGGCATTGAAATTCCTATCATTTTGAACTCTAAATCAAAATGTACGAATGATTTAGTGCATACATGTCAAATTCATCGGCCAGTTAAAATGATCATTTTAAACTGATCGTTGGTGCTCCTTAAGTAAGGGCTTATAAACGAGGCATAATGCATGGTATCACACATTTTGGGATACACTGGAAAACCTGGAGGCTTTTTCTTAGCTCTTTCAGTCTCAAATGCTTACACAATATGGAAAATTGAGCAAGCTTAACGTGGGCGTTGGACTCATGTCATTATGAACTCTAAATTAAAAGTTATGGACGATTTAGTGCAGACATTTAAAGTTGATTGGCTAGTTAAAATGATCATTCCAAACTGATCATTGGCGCTCCTTAAGTAATGGCTTATAAATTAAGCACAATGCATGGCATCACGTAGTTTGGGATAAATTGGATTACTTGGAGGCTTTGTCATACCTATTTTGGATTTAAATCTTTTCACAATATTTAAAATTGAGCTAGCTTAATGTGGACGTTGGATTTGTGTCATTTTGAACTCTAAATCAAAACTTACGGACGATTTAGTGCGGATATGTTAAGTTCATCAGCCAGTTAAAGTGATCCTTCTAAATTAATCATTGGTGCTCCTTGAGTAAAGGGTTATAAATGAAACATAATGCATGGCATCAGGCAGTTTAGGATACATTTGATTACTTGGAGGCTTCTTTGTAGCTCTTTCAGTCTCAAATAGTGTCACAATATCGAAAATTGAGCTAGCTTAACGTGGGAGTTGGACTCATGTTATTTTGAGCTCTAAATCAAAAGTTAAAAATGATTTAGTGCGGACATGTCAAGTTGATCAGCTAGTTAAAATGGTCATTGTAAACTGATCATTAGTGCTCATTGAGTAAAGGCTTATAAATGAAGCATAATGCACACATTTTGGGATACACTGGCTTACTTGGAGGCTTTGTCATAGCTCACTCAGTCTCAAATGTTGTCACAACATAGAAAATTGACCTAGCTTAACGTGGACGTTTGATTTGTGTCATTCTGAACTCTAAATCAAAGGTTATGGACAATTTATTGCGGACATGTCAAGTTTATCGGCCAGTTAAAATGATTATTCTAAACTGATAATTGGTGCTCCTTGAGTAAAGGCATATAAATGAAGCATAATATATGGCATCACACAGTTTGGAATGCATTGGATTACTTGGAGGTTTTGTCATAGCTCTTTCAGTCACAAATGTTGTCACAATATGGAAAATTGAGCTAGCTTAATGTGGGCGTTGGATTCGTGTCATTCTGAACTCTAAATCAAAATTTATGGATGATTTATGCGGATATGTTAAGTTGATTGACCAAATAAAATTATCATTCTAAACTGATCATTGGTGTTCCTTGAGTAAAGGCTTATAAATGAAGCATAATGCTTGGCATCACGTATTTTTTGGATACATTGAATTACTTGGACGCTTTGTCATAGCTCTTTCGGTCTTAAATATTGTCACAATAGAGAAAGTTGAGGTAGCTTAATGTGTGTGTTGGACTCGTATCATTCTGAACTCTAAATCTAAAGTTACGGACGAATTAGTGCGGACATGTTAAGTTGATGGACCTGATAAAACGATCATTCTGAACTGATCATTGGTGCTCCTTAAGTAAAAGCTTATAAAGGAAGCGTAATGCATGGTATCACATAGTTTGGGATTGATTGGATTACTTGGAGGCTTTGTCGTAGTTATTTTAGACTTAATGTTTGTGACAATATTGGAAATTGAGCTAGGTTAACGTGGTTGCTGGATTCGTCTCATTCTGAACTTTATATCAAAGTAACAGACGATTTAGTGCGGAAATGTCAAGCTGATCGGCAAGTTACAATGATCATTCTAAACTGATCATTGGTGCTTCTTGAGTAAATGCTTATAAATGAAGCATCATGCATGGCATCACGCAGTTTTAGATACATGGGATTACTTGGAGGCTTTGTCGTAGCTCTTCCAGTCTCAAATGTTGTCACAATATGGAAAATTGAGCTAGATTAACGTGGGTGTTGGATTCGTGTCATTCTGAACTGTAAATCAAGAGTTATAGATGATTTAGTGTGGACGTGTCAAGTTGATCGGCAAGTTAAAATTATCATTCTAAATCGATCATTGTTGCTCCTTAGGTAAAGTCTTTTGAATGAAGCATAATGCATGGCGTCACGCAGTTTTGGGATACATTGGATTACTTGGAGGATTTTTCGTAGCTCTTTCAGTCTCAAATGTTGTCACAATATAGAAAATTCAGCTAGCTTAATGTGGGTGTTGAATTCGTGTCATTCTAAACTCTAAATCAAAAGTTACGGATGATTTGGTGCGGACATGTCAAGTTGGTCGGCCAGTTAAAATGATAATTCTAAACAGATAATTTAGTGTGGATATTTCAAGTTGATCGGCCAGTTAAAATGAACATTCTAAATTGATCATTGGCGCCCCTTGAGTAAAGGCTTATAAATGAAGCATAATGCATGGCATCACACAGTTCGGGATACATTGGATTGCTTTCAGGATTTGTCGTAGCTCTTTCAGTCTCAAATGTTGTCACAATATAGAAAATTGAGCTAGCTTAACGTGTGTGTTGGATTCGTGTCATTGTAAACTCTAAATCTAAAGTTACGGATGATTTAGTGCGGACATGTCAAATTGATCGGCCAGTTAAACTTTTCAATTTAAACTAATATTGGTGCTTATTAACTAAAGGCTTATAAATGAAACATAAGGCATGGCATTACATACTTTGGGATACGTTGGATTACTTGGACGTTTTTTCGTAGCTCTTTCTGTCTCAAATGCTGTTACAATATGGAGAATTGAGCTAGCTTAACGTAGGTGATGGATTCGTGTCATTCTAAACTCTAAATAAAAAAGTTACAGACGATTTCGTGCGGACATGTCAATTTGTTCGGCCAGTCAAAATGTTCAATCTAAACTGATCATTGGTGCTTCTTTAGTAAAATCTTATAAATGAACCATAATACATGGCATCACACAGTTTTGGATACTTTGGATAACTTGGAGGCATTTTCATAGCTCTTTCAGTCTCAAATTTTGTCACAATATTGAAAATTGAGCTAGCTTAACGTGGGTGTTGGATTCGTGTCATTCTGAACTCTAAATCAATAGTTACAGATGTTTAGTGTGCTGACATGTCAAATTGAGCAGCCAGCCAAAATGATCATCTAAATTGATCATTGGTGTTCCTTGAGTAAAAGCTTATAAATGAAACATAATGCATGGCATCACGCAGTTTGGGATACATTGGATTACTTGGAGGCTTTGTCAGATCTCTTTCAGTCTCAAATGTTGTCACAATAAAAAAAATTGAGCTAGATTAACGGGAGCGTTGGATTTGTGAAATTCTTAACTTTAAATCAAAAGTTACAGACGATTTAGTGCAGATATTTTAAGTTGATCGGCCAGTTAAAATCATCATTCTAAACGGATCATTTCTGCTCTTTGAGTAAAGGCTTATAAATGAAGCATAATGCATGGATCACACAGTTTGTATACATTACATTACTTCGAGGCTTTTTTGTAGCTCTTTCAGTCTCAAATGATTTCACAATATGGAAAATTGAGCTAGATTAATGTGGGCGTTGGATTCGTGTAATTCTAAATTCTAAATAAAAAGTTATGGACGATGTAGTGCAGACATGACAAATTGATTGGCCAGTTAAAATGATCATTCTAAATTGATCATTAGTGCTCCTCAAGTAAATGCTTATCACATATTGCATGGCATCACATATTTTGGATACACTAGATTACTTGGAAGCTTTGTCGTAGCTCTTTCACTCCCAAATGTTGTCATAATATTGAAAATTGAGCTAGTTTAACTTCGGCGTTGGATTCCTGTCATTCTAAACTCTAAATCAAAAGTTAGAGATGATTTAGTGCGGACATGTTAAGTTGATCAGCCAATTAAAATGATCATTCTAAACTGATCATTGTGCTCCTTGAGTAAAGGCTTAACGTGGGTGTTGGATTTCATCTCATTCTAAACTCTAACTAAAAAAGTTACAGATGATTTTGTGCGGATATGTCAATTTATCGGCCAGTCAAAATAATCATTCTAAACTGATAATTGGTGCTTCTTTAGTAAAGGCTTACAAATGAAGCATAATTCATGGCATCACGCAATTTTGGATATATTGGATTATTTGGAGCCTTTGTTGTAGCTCTTTCAGTCTCAAATGTTGTCACAATATGGAAAATTCCACTAGATTAACATGTGCATTGGATTCGTTTTATTATGAACTCTTAATCAAAAGTTACAGACGATTTAGTTCGGGCATGTCAAGATGATCGGCCAGTTAAAATTATTATTCTAAATTGATCATTGGTACTCCTTTAGTAAAGGTTTATAAATGAAGCATATACATGGCATCACGCAGTTTGGGATACATTGGATTACTTGGAGGCTTTTTCTTAGCTCTTTCAGTCTCAATTGTTGTCATAATATAGAAAATTGAGCTAGTGTAACTTCGGCATTGGATTCGTGTCATTCTAAATTCTAAATCAAAAGTCAGAGATGATTTAGTGCGGACATGTCAAGTTTATCGGCCAGTTAAAATGATCATTCTAAACTGAGCATTGGTGCTCCTTGAGTAAATACTTATAAATGAAGCATAATCCATGGCATCACGTAGTTTGGAATACATTAAATTACTTTGAGACCATTTTATAGCTCTTTCAATCTCAAATGTTGTCACAATATGGAAAATTGAGCTAGATTAATGTGGGCGTTGGATTCGTGTAATTCTAAATTCTAAATAAAAAGTTATGGACGATGTAGTGCAGACATGACAAATTGATTGGCCAGTTAAAATGATCATTCTAAATTGATCATTAGTGCTCCTCAAGTAAATGCTTATCACATATTGCATGGCATCACATATTTTGGATACACTAGATTACTTGGAAGCTTTGTCGTAGCTCTTTCACTCCCAAATGTTGTCATAATATTGAAAATTGAGCTAGTTTAACTTCGGCGTTGGATTCCTGTCATTCTAAACTCTAAATCAAAAGTTAGAGATGATTTAGTGCGGACATGTTAAGTTGATCAGCCAATTAAAATGATCATTCTAAACTGATCATTGTGCTCCTTGAGTAAAGGCTTAACGTGGGTGTTGGATTTCATCTCATTCTAAACTCTAACTAAAAAAGTTACAGATGATTTTGTGCGGATATGTCAATTTATCGGCCAGTCAAAATAATCATTATAAACTGATAATTGGTGCTTCTTTAGTAAAGGCTTACAAATGAAGCATAATTCATGGCATCACACAATTTTGGATATATTGGATTATTTGGAGCCTTTGTTGTAGCTCTTTCAGTCTCAAATGTTGTCACAATATGGAAAATTCCACTAGATTAACATGTGCATTGGATTCGTTTTATTATGAACTCTTAATCAAAAGTTACAGACGATTTAGTTCGGGCATGTCAAGATGATCGGCCAGTTAAAATTATTATTCTAAATTGATCATTGGTACTCCTTTAGTAAAGGTTTATAAATGAAGCATATACATGGCATCACGCAGTTTGGGATACATTGGATTACTTGGAGGCTTTTCCATAGCTCTTTCAGTCTCAATTGTTGTCATAATATAGAAAATTGAGCTAGTGTAACTTCGGCATTGGATTCGTGTCATTCTAAATTCTAAATCAAAAGTCAGAGATGATTTAGTGCGGACATGTCAAGTTTATCGGCCAGTTAAAATGATCATTCTAAACTGAGCATTGGTGCTCCTTGAGTAAATACTTATAAATGAAGCATAATCCATGGCATCACGTAGTTTGGAATACATTAAATTACTTTGAGACCATTTTATAGCCCTTTCAATCTCAAATGTTGTCACAATATGGAAAATTGAGCTAGCTAAACGTGGGTGTTCGATTCATGTTATTTTTAATTCTAAATCAAAAGTTACGAACGATTTAGTGTGGACATGTCAAGTTGATCGGCCAGTTAAAATGATTATTCTCAACTGATCATTGGTGCTCCTTGATTAAAGGCTTATAAATGAAGCATAACGCATGACATCACGCAATTTGGGATACATTACAGTACTTCAAGGATTTTTCATATCTCTTTCAGTCTGAAATATTGTCACAATATGGAAAATTTAGCTAGCTTAACTTGGGTGTTGGATTCGTGTAATTCTAAATTCTAGTAAAAAGTTACGAACGATTTATTGTGCACATATCAAATTGATTGGCCAGTTAAAATAATCATTCTAACCTGATCATTCGTTCTCCTTAAGTAAAAACTTATAAATTAGACATAATGCATGACATCACGCAGATTGGGATACTTTGGATTACTTTGAGGCTTTTCCGTAGTTCTTTAAATCTCAAATGTTGTCACAAAATATATGGAATATTGAGCTAGCTTAACGTGGGCATTCGATTCGTGTCATTCAGAATTCTAAATCAAATGTTATTGATGATTTAGTGCGGATATGTCAAATTGATTGGCCTTTGATGCTCCGTGAGTAAAGGCTTATAAATGAAGCATAATGCATGACATCACACAGTTTGGGATAGATTAGATTACTTGGAGGCTTTTTCGAAGCTATTTCGTTGTTACATTTTGTTGCAACATAGAAAATATAGCATGCTTAATGTGTGCGTTCGATTATTGTCGTTCTGAACTCTAAATCAAAAGTTACGGACGATTTAGTGCCAACATATCAAGGCTATCGGCTAGTTAAAATGATCATTTTAAACTGATCAATGGTGCTCCATCAGTAAAGGATTATAAATAAACCATAATGCATGCCATCACGCCGTTCGGGATACATTAGATTACTTCGACGCCTTTTTGTAGCTCTTTAAGTCTCAAATGTTGTCAGAATATGGATAACTAAGCTAGATTAACGTGGACATTGGAGTCGTGTAATTCAATATTCTAAATCAAAAGTTAGAGACGATTTAGTGCGGACATGTCAAGTTGATTGGCAACTTAAAGTTATCATTCTAAACTGATCATTGGTGCTCCTTAAGTAAAGGCTTATAAATGAAGCATAATGCATGCCATCACGCACTTTGAGATACACCTGATTACTTGGAGGCTTTTTCGTAGCTATTACGGTGTTAAATTTTGTTACAATATAGAAAATATAGCTAGCTTAACGTGGGCGTAGGATTCGTGTCATTATGAACTCAAAGTCAAAAGTTATAGACAATTGAATGCGAACATGTCAAATTGATCGGCCTATTAAAGTGATCATACTATACTGATCACTCGTGCTCGTTGAGTAAAGGTTTATAAATGAAGCATAATGCATGGCATCACGCAGTTTGGGATACATCGGTTACTTGGAGGCTTTCTAGTAGCTCTTTCAGTGTCAAATGTTGTCACGATATTTAAAATCGAGCTAATTAAACGTCGTGTTGGACACATGTCATTTTGAGCTGTAAATCAAAAGTTAAAGACGATTTAGTGTGGACATGTCAAGTTGATCATCTAGTTAAAATGATCATTCTAAACTTATCATTGGTGCTCCTTGAGTAAAGGCTTATAAATGAAGCATAATGCATGGTATCATGGAGTTTGGGATACACTGGATTTCATGGATGCTTTTTCTAGCTCTTTCAGTCTCAAATATTGTAACAATATGGAAAATTGATCTAGCTAGATGTGGACGTTTCATTCGTGTCATTCAGAACTCTAAATCAAAATTTACGGACGATTTAGTGCGGACATGTCAAGTTGGTCGGCCAGTAAAAATGATCATTCTTAACAGGTCATTGCTGCTCCTTAAGTAAAGGCTTATAAATGAAACATAATGCATGGCACTATGCAGCTTGGGATACATTGGATTACTTGGAGGCTTTTTGTAGCTCTTTCAGTCTCAAATGTTGTCACAATGTGGAAAATTGAGCTAGTTTAAGGTGGGCGTTGGACTCATGTCATTTTGAATTCTAAATCAAAAGTTAAAGACGATTTAGTGCAGACATGTCAAGTTGATCATTTAATTGAAATGATGATTCTAAACTGATCATTGGTGCTCCTTGAGTAAACGCTTACAAATGAAGCGTAATGCATGGCATCACAAAGTTTTCGATTGATTGGATTACTTGGAGGCTTTTTCGTTGCTCTTTCAATCTCAAATATTATTAAAATATAGAAAATTGAGCTAGCTTAACGTGGGCCTTGGATTCGTGTCATTATAAACTCTAAATCAAAAGTTACGGATGATTTGGTGCGGACATGTCAAGTTGATCGGCTATTGAAAATGATCTTTATAGACTGATCATTGGTGCTCCTTGAGTAAAGGCTTATAAATGAAGCATAATGCATGGCATCATGCATTTTAGGATACATTACATTACTTCGAGACTTTTTCGTAGCTCTTTCAGTCTCAAATGTTGTCACAGTATGGAAAATTGAGCTAGCTAAACATGGGCGTTGAATTCATGTAATTCTTAATTCTAAATCAAAAGTTATGGACGATTTAGTGCGACATGTCAAGTTGATCGGCCAATCCTTCTCACTTGATCATTGGTGCTGCTTGAGTAAAGGCTTATATATGAAGCATAATGCATGGCATCACGCAGTTTAGGATACAGTGGATTTCTTGGAGGTTTTTTCGTAGCTCTTTTAGTCTCATATATTGTCACAATATGGAAAATTAATCTAGCTTGACGTGGGCGTTGGATTCGTGTCAAATTCAACTCTAAATCAAAAGTTATGGAAGATTTAGTGCGGACATGTCAACGTTATTGGCCAATTAAAATTAGCATTCTAAACTGATCATTGGTGCTCCTTGAGTAAAGGGGAGCATTATGCATGTCATCAAGAAGTTTGGGCTACATTGGATTACTTAGAGGCTTTTTGTAGCTCTTTCGGTCTTAAACAGTGTCACAAATTGGAAAATGGAGCTAGCTTAATGTCGGCATTGGATTCCTGTCATTTTGGGATCAAAATCGAAATTTAAAGATGATTTAGTGCGGACATGTCAAATTGATAAGCTAGTTAAAATGATCATTCTAAGCTTATCATTGGTGCTTATTCAGTAAAGGCTTATAAATGAATCATTATGCATGGTATCACGCAATTCGTGATAGATTGGATCACTTGGAAGCTTTATCATATCTATTTCGGTCTTTAAATTTATCACAATATAGAAAATTGAGCTAGCTTAATGTCGACGTTGGATTTGTTTCATTTTGAACTCCAAATCAAAAGTTAAGAATGATTTAGTGCGGACATGTCAAGTTGATCGACCAGTTAAATGAAGCATTGGTGATCTTTGAGTATAAGCTGATAAATGAAGCATAATACATGACATCACACAGTTTCGGATACATTGGACTACTTGAAGGCTTTGTCGTAGCTCTTTTGGTATCAAATGTTGTCACAATATAGAAAATTGAGCTAGCTTAACTTGGGTGTTATATTCTTGTTATTTTGAACTAAAAATAAAAAATTACAGATGATTTATTATGGACATGTAAACTTGATTGGCCAGTTGAAATGATCATTCTAAACTGATTAGTGGTGCTCCTTGAGTAAAGGCTTATAAATGAAGCATAATGGATGGCATTATTCAGTTTGGGATACATTGGATTAATTGAAGGCTGTGTTGTAGCTCTTTTAGTCTCAACTGTTGTCACACAATAGAAAATTGATCTAGCTTAACATGTGTGTTGGATTTGTGTCATTCTGAACTCCAAATCATTGTTACAGATGGTTTACCACGGACATGTCAAGTTGATAGGTCAGTTAAAATGATCATTCGAAACTGATCATTGGTGGTCCTTGAGTAAAGGCTTATAAAGGAAGCATTATGCATGACATCACACAGTTTGAGATACACTGCATTACTTGGAGGCTTTTTTGTAGCGCTTTCAGTCTCAAATGTTTTTACAATAGGGAAACTTGAGCTAGCATAACGTAGGCGTTGGATTCGTGTCATTCTGAACTTTAAATCAAAAGTTACGGACAATTTATCGCGAACATGTCAAGTTAATCAGCCAGTTAAAATGATCATTTTAAACTGATCATTCTTGCTCATTAAGTAAAGGCATATAAATGAAGCATAATGAATGGCATCACGTACTTTGGGATACAATGGTTGAGTTGGAGGTTTTTTCGTAACTCTTTCAATCTCAAATGTAGTCACAATATGGAAAATTGAGCAAGCTTAACGTGGGTGTTGGACTCATGTTTTTTTAGCTCTAAATCAAAATTTAAAGATGATTTAGTGCCGACATGTCAAGTTGATCAGCTAGTTAAAACGATCATCCTAAATCTGTCATTGGTTCTCGTTGAGTAAAGGCTTATAAATGAAGCATAATGCATGGCATCCCGTAGTTTGGGATACATTGGATTAATTGGAGGATTTATTGTAGCTCTTTCAATCTCAAATGGTGACAAAATGTGGAAATTTTAGCTAGATTACATGGGCGTTGGATTCGTGTCATTCCAAACACTGAATAAAAAGTTACGCACAATTTAGTGCGGATATCTCAAGTTGATCGTCCAGTTAAAATGATCACTCTAACCTGATCATTGGTGCTCCTTAAGTAAAGGCTTATGAATAAAGCATAATGCATAGCTTCACGCAGTTTGGGATACAATGGAATACTTGGTGGCTTTTTCATAGCTCTTTCAGTCTCAAATGTTGTCACAATATGGAAAATTTAGCCAGCTTAACGTGGGCGTTGCACTCATGTATTTTTTAGCTCTAATAAGTTAAAGATAATTTAGTGCGAACATATGAAGTTGATCAGCTGATTAAAACGATTATTCTAAACATATCATTGGTGCTCCTTGAGTAAAGGCTTATAAATGAAACATAATGCATGGCATCAGGCAGTTTGGAATATATTGGATTACTTGAAGGCTCTGTCATAGATATTTTGGTCTTAAATTTTTTCCCAATATAGAAAATTGAGCTAGCTTAACGTGGGCGTTGAATTCGTGTCATTTTGAAATCTAAATCAAAAGTTACACACGATTTAGTGTGGAAATGTCAAGTTGATCGGCCTGTAAAATGATCTTTCTAAACTGATCATTGGCTCTCCTTGGGTAAAGGCTTATAAATGGAGCATAATGCATGGTTTCACGCTGTTTGGGATACATTGGATTATTTGGAGGCTTTGTCTTATCTCTTTCAGTCTCAAATGTTAACACAATATAGAAAATTGAGCTAAGTTAATGTCGGCGTTGAATTCGTGTCATTTTGAACTCTAAATCAATAGTTACGAATGATTTAGTGCGGGCATGTCAAGTTGATCGGTTTGTTAAAATGATCATTCTAAACTGATCATCGGTGCTCCTTGAGTAATGGCTTATAAATGAAGCATAATGAATGGCATCACACAGTTTGGGATACATTGCACTACTTGGAGGCTTTATCGTAGCTCTTTCAGCCTCAAATGTTGTCACAATATTGAAAATTGAGCTACATTAACGTGGGCGTTGGATTCGAGTCATTCAGAACTCTAAATCAAAAGTTACAGACGATTTAGTGCGGACTTGTCAAGTTGATCGGCTAGTTAAAATGATCGTTCTAAACTGATCATTGGTGCTGCTTGAGTAAAAGCTTATAAATGAAGCATAATGCATGGCATCATGCATTTTGGGATACATTTAATTACTTGGAGGTTTTTCCTAGCTCTTTTACTCACGAATGTTGTCACAATATATAAAATTGAGCTAGCTTGACGTGGGCATTGGTTTCGTGTCATTCTGAACTCTAAATCAAAATTTACAGACAATTTAGTGCGGACATGTCAACTTGATTGGCCAGTTAAAATTATCATTCTAAACTCATCATTGGTTCTCTTTGAGTCAAGATTTATAAATGAAGCATAATGCATGCACTACAATAAAACTGACAAAATACCACTGCATTTTGCGACTACTTTTGCCACGGTTTTGCGACTAATTTTGTGACTACGGAGTAGTAGTCGCATATTGGTCACAATTTTGGGACTAAAAACAGTAGTCGCATATTGGTCACAATTTTGGGACTAAAAACTGTAGTCTGTTATAGGTCGCAATATGCAACTATTTTGCGATCAATATGCAACGAATGTGCGGCCAGCGTTGGCAGCCGCTAATCAGTTGCCCATTTGCGATTGATTAGCGACTGCGTCTGGTAGAACCACTTGTTGGTCGCATATTGGTCGTAAAAAATGCGACCAATTTGCGACCATTGTGGGGGTGGCTCTTCAGTCACAAAGTCATGGCAAAGCCACAACATGAAAAACATGTGCGTGGTACGTATACCTACAAATAAGTGACCACACTATCGTGGTCATAAAATAGTTGCAAAATAGTGGCAAAGTAGTGACAAAATCTTATATATGTATGCCCCCATGTCTCATTCTCTCGTTTGTAGAATCAAAACTTCAAACATGTGGAGAAATTAAAATAATTCTAGATATTGGATGTACAAAAAGATTGATAATCAAACAACAAATATATCGGCGGAATTTGCACAAGGCATGGAGCAATTCATTAACTTTGCAAGTAGTCAACCAATAGCTCAAAGTAACACAGGTAAGTTTTTTTGTCCTTGTATTAGTTTCAAAAATGATAATTTTTTCCCAGAATGCAAAATCTGGAATCATCTATATAGTCGAGGGTTTATGCAAATTATTATATTTGGTATCAACATGGATAAGAACTGAATGTTAAGTTAGGTATGAGTAGTCGAGGTGATGATGTCAATAGAAATCAGGGAGGTGCATGATGCACTAGTTAAGAAACAGTAGGTCAATCCGGTAATAGATATGTTAAAATGGTGACAGATGCATTTTGTGAGACTACGACTGATGAGTACTATAAGCAGCACGAGGAAGAATTTAATAATGTAGAAGAACCAAATTCAGAAGCACAAAAATTTTAAAACATGTTAGAAGCTGTGAAAAATCCATTGTATGATGGTTGTCATGAAGAGCACTCCCAGTTATATTTAGCTGCTCGGTTCGTGAACATTAAGTCTTATTTTAATCTAGCTGAAAAATGTATGGACTCTTAGGTGGAGCTGTTTACTCAATATTTGCCCGAGTAGAATCAGACAACAGGTTCATATTATGAAACCGAATAACTGATGTGAAATTTATGGCTCCCATTTATACAATAGACGTGTGTGTTCACAATTGTATGATCTTTTAGGAAAAAGATGAAAATGGGAAAAATGTAAATTTTGCGATTCTCTCTGATATAAGCCAAGCGCAGGCAGGACGAGAATAACTTTCAATCGTATGTGGCATTTACCTATAGGCGATAGACTTAAGAAAATGTATCAAAGGGAGAAAACCGCAGAGGCAATGAGGTGCCGCATAGAGCATGAAGTAGAAAACGGAGAAATGAGTCATCCGTCTGATGCTGCGGAGTGGAAAATTTTTCAATATGTACATACAAGATTTGTTGCTGAATCTTGAAATGTTCAATCCATTTGGTATGTCTAGAAATCATTCATTATTGCTTGTGATTATCACTCCATATAACTTTCCAACTGATATGTGTATGAAGAAACAATACTTATTTCTAACAATTTTGATTTCGGGGTCAAATCATCTGCGCGCTAATCTGGATATATTCCTTCGACCGTGGATTGATGAGTTGAAAGAATTGTGGTCTACGGGAGTTGAGGCATACGATGTGTTGTTGAATCAAAATTTCAATCTAAAAGTCGTATTACAATGGACGGTAAGCAATTTTCCAGCATATGGAATGTTGTCAGGATGGACAACGCTTGGTAGACAATCTTGTCCAATTCGTATGGATGATACAAAGGAATTTCAATTACCAAATGGTAGAAAGACATGTTGGTTTGATTTTAACCAACACAAAATATATTGGTTACGAAAAATAAAGCAAAGTTTTTAAAGGGGAAGCACGCTTTGAATGACTAACTCCACAATAATTGACAAGCAAACAAGTTTTATACGAGCGAATATAAATATATTGTTAAAAAATTTAGGATTAAAATAGCTACGACAAAACAACAAAGTAATAGAATCTATCGCAAAATGCGTGATACCACGCATTACGCTTTATTAATAAGCCTTTACTTAATGAGAACCAAGGATCAGTTTAGAACGATCATTTTCACTCGCTGGACGACTTGGCATGTCCACACAAAACCGTCTGTAACTCTTGATTTAGAGCCCGGAATGACACGAATCCAATGTCCACACTAAGCTAGCTCAATTTTCTCTATTGTGACAAAATTTAAGATTGAAATAGCTACAACAAATCCTTGAAGTAATCGAATCTATTGCTAACTGCATGATGCCACACATTATGCTTCATTAATAAGCCCTTACTCAATGAGCACCAATGATAAGTTTAGAATGATCATTTGAACTGCCCGATCAACTTAACATGTCCACACAAAATCGTCCGTAACTTCTGATCCAGAGCTCGAAATGATACGAATCCAACACCCACGTTAAGATAGCTCAATTTTCTACATTGTGACAAAATCTAGAACTGAAATAGCTAAGACAAAGCCTAAAAGTCATCGAATCTATTGCGAACGGCATGATGCCACACATTATTCTTAATCATTAAGCCTTTACTCAATAAGCACCAATGATCAATTTAGAATGATCATTTTAACTGGCTGATCAACTTGACTTGTACGCACTAAATAGGCTGTAACTGTCGATTCAAAGCTCGGAATAACGTGAATCCAACTCCCACGATAAGCTAGCTCAGTTTTCTCTATTGTGACAAAATTTAAGACTTAAATAGCTACGACAAGGCCTCGAAGTAATCGAATCTATCACTAACTCCGTGGTGCCACACATTATGCTTCATTAATAAGCCTTTACTGAATGAGCAACAATGATAATTTTAAAATAATCATTTGAACTGGCCGATCAACTTGACATGTCCACACAAAATCGTCTGTAACTTCTGATTCAGAACTCAGAATGACACAAATCCAACACCCACATTAAGCTATCTCAATTTTCTATATTGTGAAAAATTTAAAACTGAAATAGCTACAACAAAGCCTCAAAGTAATCCAATCTATCGCAAAACGCTTGATGACATGCATTATGTTTCATTAATAAGCTTTTAGTCAATGAGAACCAATGATAAGTTTAGAACGATCATTTTAACTGGCCAATCAACTTGACATGTTCACACAAAATCGTCCTTAACTTTTGATTCAAAGCTCAAAATGATACGAATCCAACACCCACGTTAAACTAGCTCAATTTTCTCTAGTGTTACAAAATTTAAGACTAAAATAGTTACGACAAAGCCTCCAAATAGTTGAATCTATCACTAATTCCGTGATGCCACGCATTACCCTTCATTAATAAGCCTATACTCAATGAGCACCAATTATCTGTTTAGAATGATTATTTTAACTGGCCGATCAACTTGACTTGTCCGCACTAAATAGGTTGTAATGTTTGATTTAGAGCACAGAATGACATGAATCCAACACCCACATTAAGCTAGGTCAACTTTCTATATTGTGAAAAAATTTAGCACTAAAATAGCTATGACAAAGCCTCCAAATAATCGAATCTATCTAAAAATGCGTGATACCACGCATTATGCTTCATTAATAAGCTTTTACTCAATGAGAACCAATGATCAGTTTAGAATGATCATTTTTACTCAATGACATGTCCACACAAAATCTTCTGTAACTTTATACTCAAAGCTCAGGATGACGTGAATCCGATGCCCACGTTAAGCTAGCTCATTGTGACAAAATTTAAGACTTAAATAGCTATGACAATGTCTCGAAGTAATCGAATCAATCGCTAACTGTGTGATGCCACACATTATGCTTCATTAATAAGCCTTTACCCAATGAGCACTAATGATAAGTTTATATTAATCATTTGAACTGGCCGATGACTTGACCTGTCCATACAAAATTGTCGTAACTTCTAATCCAGAGATCAAAATGACACGAATCCAACACCCTCATTAAGCTAGCTCAATTTTCTATATTATGAAATATTTAAGACTGAAAGGGCTACGACAAAGCCTCAAAGTAATCCAATCTATCGTAAAAAGCTTGATGACATGCATTATGCTTCATTAATAAGCCTTTACTCAATGAGAACCAATGATAAGTTTAGAATGATCATTTTAGCTGGCCAATCAACTTGACATGTCCACACAAAATCGTCCGTAACTTTTGATTCAGAGCTCATAATGATACGAATCCAACGCCCACGTTAAGCTAGCTCAATTTACTCTAGTGTTACAAAATTTAAGACTAAAATAGCTACGACAAAGCCTCCAAGTAATTGAATCTATCGGTAACTGCATGATGCCACGCATTATGCTTCATTAATAAGCCTTTACTCAATGAGCACCAATGATCAGTTTAGAATGATCATTTTAACTGGCTGATCAACTTGAATTGTCTGCACTAAATAGTTTGTAACTTTTGATTTAGAGCTCAAAATGACACGAATCCGACGCCCATGTTAAGCTACCTCAGTTTTCTATACTGTGAAAACATTTAGGACTGGAATAGCTACGACAAAGCATCCAAGTAATTGGATCTATTGCTTACTATGTGCTACCATGCGTTATACTTCATTAATAAGCCTTTACTCAATGAGCCCCAATGATAAGTTTAGAATGATCATTTGAACTAACCGATCAAATTGACATGTCCACACAGAATAGTCCGTAACTTCTCAGAGCTCAGAATGACACGAATCAAATGCCCATGTTAAGCTAGCTCAATTTTCTATATTGTGACAATTTTTAGAACCAAAATAGCTATGACAAAGTGATGAGGACATCAGGTCGTACATCCAGACAGGAGACCAGACTGGCCGACCAGGAAGCTTGCCCGAGACAGCAGGACCATCTGGCGCGCCTGCCGGACCAGACAGTACCGCCGGACCCTCGACCTATAGGACCAGACCGGTCAACATCGCCAGCGGAGAGGCCCAAGCTTCCGGCACACTTGGTGGGGACGTGAATGACACCGCCGGTCCCCCTGATGACACCGCCAACTCCGGGATCAACTTGGCCGGTCCTGAAGTCATTCTGGCCAGTACCTCGCACAATTCAGCTGGTACAGGCCATCCAGCCGAGTACACGCACACTTCCACTTCTACACAAGAGGACTCGGACCAAATGAGCTACCAGCTCCAGGACATGCACTTAGAGGAAGTATCTACACCGGTGGTACCTCCAGGAGCAATGACAAGAAGCAGATCAAGAGCACTCTTCCACAAATTCAGCTTATGGGTCGACAAGCTTCTAGAGGAAGAGCAGCTAAGGACAATGGGCCAGAAGAGCAAAGTAGAGTCCAAAGGCTTCTCAACAACACAAGGAACATCAGAGACTTGGGCTTTAGTGGCAAGATAGGTCAGGGCCCAAAGATATTTAACCCTACTCCAAGTCGAAGACTAGGAGCAAGGCGCGTGCATGCCACAAGGACGGCCACCTTCCATTTCTTGGCTGTGAGGTGAGTTAAGGTAAGTTTACATTCGAATATATCCCTCTTTCTATTTTTCAGTGTAGGATCTAGTTGCTTTACATTTTTGAGTCAACAACATTTTAGGAATAGGTCCTTTTTCGGTTATGCACTTTTGTATCTTTTCCTTTTGTGCACTTTTGTAAACTTTCCTTTTCTTTATTTGTGTCGACCCTAGAAGGTCAAGCTGTCGAGCATATTAATAAGGCTCCTTCCAGCATTGTAGTTCGACAACCTTTTTGCTAATTAATAAAGATCGAATTTTCTTTACAAGTTATTCTCTCAAAGAAGCTTGTGCGCTTAGAACCTAGTTGAGACCAGCCCTCCTAGCTCTAAGTTTGTGATTTATCACAAGGTTCATCACCCCTCGTGTGGTTCACTTCACCCTTCCATCTTTTACCAACCAGAAAACCCCCATCCAGAAGCCTAAGGTTGAGTTTCTCACCTAATCTTCTACAAACAGCCCACGCGCATACATCCTTGAATCAAGGCTTGTATCACAAAGCCTCCAAGTCATCGAATCTATCGTGAACTGCGTGATGCCACACATTATTCTTCATTAATAAGCCTTTACTCAATGAGCACCAATGATCTATTTAGAATGATCAGTTTAACTGGCCGATCAACTTGACTTGTCCGCACTAAATAGGTTGTAACTTTTGATTCAAAGCTCACAATGACGTGAATCCAACGCCCACGTTAAGCTAGCTCAATTTTCTCTATTGTGACAATATTTGAGACTGAAATAGCTATGACAAAGCCTTGAAGTAGTTGAATCTATTCTGAACTGCGTGATGTCATGCATTATGCTTCATTCGTACGCCTTTACCCAATGAGCACCAATGATTAGTTTAGAATGATCAGTTTAACTAGCAAATGAAATTGACATGTCCACACTAAATCGTCATTAATTTTTAATTTAGTAGTCAAAATGTGATGAACCCAACTCCGACGTTAAGTTAGTTCAATATTTCATAGTATGACAATATTTGAGACCGAAAGAGATACAACAAAGACTCCAAATAATCCAATCTATCCCAAACTGCGTGATGTCATGCATTATACTTCATTTATACGCCTTTACCCAATGAGCACCAATGATGAGTTTAGAATGATCATTATAACTAGCTGATCAACTTGTATGACGGCACTAAATCATCTTTAACTTTTCATTTAGAGCTCAAAATGAGATGAAGCCAACACCCCCGTTAAGCTAGTTCAATTTTCAATATTGTGACAATATTTGAGACTGAAAGGGACAAAGCCTCTAAGTAATCCAATCTATCCCAAACTACGTGATGTCATGCATTATACTTTACTTAAAAGCGTTTATCCAAGGAGCACTAATGATTAGTTTAGAATTATCACGTTCGCACTAAATCGTCTGTAACTTTTCATTTTGAGTTCCGAATGACACGAATCGAACGTACACACTAAGTTAGCTCAGTTTTTTATATTATGATTAAATGTAAAAACCGAAATAGCTACAACAAAACCTCCAAGTAATCCATTCTGTCCCAAGCTCCCGGATGCCATGTATTATACTTCATTTATACGCCTTTACTCTGAGCTCAAATGATCAGTTTAGAATGATCCTTATAACTAGTAAATTAAGTTGACATGTGCGCACTAAATCTTCATTAACTTTTAAGTTCGAGTTCAAAATGACATGAATCCAACGGCTAGTTAGCTCAATATTCCATATTGCGACAATATGTGAGACTGAAAGAGCTACGACAAAGCCTCCAACTAATCCAATCTATTCCAAACTGTGTGATGCATGCATTACGCTTTGTTTATTAGCCTTTGCTCAAGGAGCACCAATGATCAGTGTAGAATGATCATTTTAACTAGCCGATCAACTTGACATGTTTGCACTAAATCGTTCATAACTTTTTATTTATTGCTAAGAATGACACGAATCGAACGTCCACGTTAAGCTAGCTCAGTTTTCTATATTATGACTGAATTTAAGACCAAAATAGGTATGCCAAAACATTCAAGTAATCCAATCTATCCCAAGCTCTGTGATTCCATGTATTATGCCTCATTTATACGCATTTACTAAATGAGCACAAATGATTAGTTTAGAATGATCATTTTTACTAGCAAATCAAGTTGACATGTGTGCACTAAATCTTCTTTAACTTTTAATTTCGAGTTCAAAATGACATGAATCCAATGCCTACGTTAAGTTAGCTCAATATTCCATGTGAAACTAAAAGAGCTACGACAAAGTTTCCAAGTAATCAAATATACCCCAAACAGAATGATGTAATGCATTACACTTTCTTTATAAGTCTTTACTCAAGGAGCACCAATGATCAGTTTAGAATGATCATTTTAAGTGGCCGATCAACTTGACATATCCGCACTAAATCGTGCGTAACTTTTGGTTTAGAGTACAGAATGACACGAATCCAACACCCAAGTTAAGCTAGCTCGATTTTCAATATTGTAACAAAATTTACGACAGAAATAACCATGAGAAAGCCTCCAAGTAATCCAATCTATCCCAAACTGCGTGATGCCATGCATTCTGCTTCATTTAATTGCACTTACTGAAAGGGCAAAAATGATCAGTTTAGAATGATCATTTTAACTAGCTGATCAACTTGACATATCCGCAAGAAATCGTCTTTAACTTTTGATTTAGAGCTCAAAATGATATGAATACAACGCCACACTAAGCTAGTTCAATTTTCTATATTGTGACATCATTTAAGACTGAAACAGGTACGATAAAGCCTCCAAGTAATCCAATGTATCCCAAACTGCATGATGCCATGCATTATCATGGAGCACCAATTGTCAGTTTAAAATGATCATTTTAACTGGTCGAACAATTTGACATGTCCGCACTAAACCGTATATAACCTTTGATTTAGAGTTCAGTATGACACGAATCACCCACCAACATTAAGCTAGCTCAATTTTCTATATTGTGACAAAATTTAAGATCGAAATAGCTACTACAAAGCCTCTAACTAATCCAATATATCTCAAACTGTGTGATGCTATGCATTATGCTTCATTATACTCCCTTACTCAAGGAGCAAAAATGATTAGTTTAGAATGATCATTTGAACTAGTTGATCACCTTGAGATGTTTGCACTAAATCGTTTTTGTTTTTTTATTTAGAGGTAAAAATGATATGAACCCAATGCCCCCATTAAACTAGCTCAATTTTCCATATTGTTACAATATTTGAGATTGAAAGAGGTACGACAAAGACTAGCTGATCAACTTGACATGTCTGAACTAAATCGTCTTTAGCTTTTGATTTAGAGCTCCAAATGACATGAGTCCAACGCCCACGTTAACTAACTCAATTTTCTATATTGTGACAACATTTGATACTGAAAGTGCTAGGATAAAACCTGCAAGTAATCCAATGTATCCCAAATTGCGTGATGGCATGCATGCTACTTCATTTCTAAGCCTTTAATCATGGAGCACAAATGATCAGTTTAAAATGACCAATTTAACTGGCTGATATATCTGACATGTCTGCACTAAATCATCCGTAACTTTTGATTTAGAGATCAGAATGACACGAATCCTGTTTCCACGTTAAACTAGCTCAATTTTCTATATTGTGACAAAATTTAAGACCAAAATAGCGACGAAAAAGCATCCTAGTAATCCAATCTAATCTAAACTGCGTGATGCCATTCATTATGCTTCATTTATAAACCTTTACTCAAGGAGCATATATAATCAGTTTAGAATGATCATTTTAACTGGCCGATCAACTTGACATTTCCACACTAAACCGATCGAAACTTTTTATTTAGAGTTCAGAATGACACGAATACAACGCCACGTTAAGCTAGCTCAATTTTCAATATTGTGATAATATTTGAGACTGAAAGACGTACGATAAAGCCTTCAAGTAAGCCATATATCCAAAACTGTGTGATGCCATGCATTATGCTTCATGTATCAGCCTTTAATCATGGAGCACCAATGATCAGTTTAGAATGATCATTTTAACTAGCTGAACAACTTGACATGTCCGTACTAAATCTATATAACTTTTGATTTGTAGTTCAAAATGACACGAATCCAACACCCATGTTAAGCTAGCTCAATTTTCTATATTGTGAAAAAATTTAAGATTGAAATAGCTACGACAAAGCCTCCAAGTTATCCAATGTATCCCAAACTGCGTGATGCCATGCATTATGCTTCATTTATAAGCCTTTAAGCACGGAGCACCAATGATCAGTTTTGAATGATCATTTTAACTGGCCGCAAAACTTGACATTTTTGGACAAATCGTATGAAATTTTTTATTTAGAATTCAAAATGATATGAATCCAACACCCACGATAAGCTAGCTCAATTATCTATATTGTGACATAATTTACGATCGAAATAGCTATGACAAACCCTCCAAGTAATCCAATCTATCCCAACTGCATGATGTTATGCATTATGCTTCATTTATATGCCCTTCTCAAGGAGCAAAAATGATCAACTTGATCATTTTAACTAGCAGATCAAGTTGACATGTCCGCACTGACTCGTCTTTAACTTTTGATTTAGAGCTCAAAATGATATGAATCCAATGCCCACATTAAGCTACCTCAATTTTCCATGTTGTGATAACATTTGATACTGAAGGAGTTACTACAAAGCCACCAAGTAATCCAACGTATCCCAAACTGCATGATGCCATGGATTATGCTTCATTTATAAACCTTTACACAAGGAGCACCAATGATGAGTTTAGAATTATCATTTTAACTTGCCAATAAGCTTGACATCTCCCCACTAAATCGTCTATAAATTTTGATTTAGTGTTCAGAATGACACGAATCCAACGCCCCCAGTTAAGCTAGCTCAAATTTCTATATTCTAACAATATTTGAGACTAAAAGAGCTACTACAATTCCTCCAAGTAATCCAGTGTAACCCAAACTGTGTGATGCCATGCGTTATGCTTCGTTTATAAGCCTTAATCACGGAGCGCCAATGATCATTTTAGATTGATCATTTTAACTGGCCGATCAACTTGACATGTCCGCACTAAATCGTCTGTAAATTTTGATTTAGAGTTCCAAATGACACAAATCTAACGCCCACGTTAAGCTAGCTCAATTTTCTATATTGTGACAAAATTTAGACCAAAATTGTTACAACAAAGCATCTAAGTAATCCAATCTATCCCAAATTTCATGATGTTATGTATTATGCTTCATTTGTAGTCCCTTACTCAATGAGCAAAAATGATCAGTTTATAATGATCAATATAACTAGCTGATCAACTTGACATGTCCACACTAAATTGTCTTTCACTTTTGATTTAAAGCTCAAAATGATATGAATCAAATGCCCACATTAAGGTAGCTCTATTTTCCATATTGTTACAACATTTGAGAATAAAAGAGCTACTACAAAGCCTCGAAGTAATCCAAGGTATCCCAAACTGCGTGATGCCATGCATTATGCTTCATTTATAAGGCTTTATTTAAGGAGAAACAATGATCAGTTTAGAGTGATCATTTTAACTGGCCGATCAAGTTAGATGTCCGCACTAAATCTTTCGTAACTTTTGATTTAGAATTCAAAATGACATGAATCCAATGTCTGCGTTAAGCTAGCTCAATTTCTATGTTGTGACATAATTTAAGAACAAAATAGCTACGAAAACGGCTCCAAGTAGTCCAATGTATCCCAAACTGCCTGATGTCATGCATTATGCTTCATTCATAAGCCTTTACTCAAGAAGCACCAATGATCGGTTTAGAATGATTATTTTAACTAGCCAATCAACTTGACATGTCCGCACTAAATCATACGTGCCTTTTGATGTAGAGTTCAGAATGACACGAATCCAATGCCCACGTTAAACTAGATAAATTTTCTATATTGTGTCAAAGTTTAGGACCAAAATAGCTATGATAACGCCTCCAAGTAATCCAATGTACTCTAAACTTAGTGATGCCATGCATTATGCTTCATTATTAAGCCTTTACTCATGGAGCACAAATGTTAGTTTAGAATGATCATTTTAACTCGCCTATCAAACTGACATATCCGCACTAAATCGTTTGTAACTTTTGATTTAAAGTTTAAAATGAGACGAATACAACGCCACGTTGACCTAGCTGAATTTTTCTATATTGTGACAACATTTGAGACTAAAATAGCTACGATAAAGCCTCCAAGTAATCCAATGTATACCAAACTGCGTGATGACATGAGTCATGCTTCATTTATAAGCCTTTAATCATGGAGCACCAATGATCAGTTTCGAATGATCATTTAACTGGTCGAAGAACTTGACATGTCCGCAGTAAATCGTATGTAACTTTTAATTTAAAGTTCAAAATGACACGAATCCAACTCTCAAGTTAAGCTAGGTCAATTTTCAATATTGTGACAAAATTTAAGATTGAAATAGCTACGACAAAGTCTCCAAATAATCCAATATATCCCAAACTGCGTGATGTTATCCATTATGCTTCACTTATACTCCCTTACTCAAGGAGCAAAAATGATCTGTTTAGAATGATCATTTTAACTAGCTGATGAACTTGACATGTCCGCACTAAATCGTCTTTAACTTTTGATTCCGAGAACAAAGTGATATGAATCCTACCCCCACATTAAGCTAGCTCAATTTTCCATATTGTCACATTATTTGAGATTGAAAGAGCTACTACAAACCCTCAGAGGAATCCATTGTATCCCAAAATGCATGATGCCATGCATTATGCTTCATTTATAAGTCTTTACTCTAGGAGCAATAATGATCATTTTAGAATGATCATTTTAAGTGGTCGATCAATTTGACATCTCCCCACTAAATCGTCTTTACCTTTTGATATAGAGTTCAGAATGACACGAATCCAATGCCCTCGTTAAGCTAGCTCAATTTTTTATATTGTTACAATATTCAAGATGAAAGAGCTACTACAAAGTCTACAAGTAATCCAATATATCCCAAACTGCGTGATGCCATGCATTTTATGGTTCATTGATACGCCTTTAATAACGGAGCACCAATGATCAGTTTAGAATGATCATTTTAACTGTCCGAACAACTCGACATGTCCGCACTAAATCGTATCTAACTTTTGATTTAGAGTTCAAAATGACACAAATCCTATACCCACGTTAAGCTAGCTCAATTTTCTATATTAAGAGAAAATTTAAGATCAAAATAGCTACGAAAAAGCCTCCAAGTAATTCAATCTATCCCAAACTGCGTGATCTTATGCATTATGCTATATTTGTACTCTTTTACTCAGGGAGAAAAAATCATCAGTGTATAATGATCGTTTTAACTAGCTTATCAACTTGAAATGTCCGCACTAAATTGTCTTTAACTTTTGATTTAGAGCTCAAAATGATATGAATCCAAAACCAACATTAAAATAGATCAATTTTTCGTATTGTAACAATATTTGAGACTTAAAGAGCTACTACCAAGCCTACAAATAATCCAATGTATCCCAAACTACGTGATGTCATGCATTATGCTTCATTTATAAGCCTATAATCACGGAGCACCAGTGATCAGTTTTAGAATGATCATTTTAACTGGCCGAACAGTTTGACATGTCCACACTAAATCGTATCTAACTTTTAATTTAGAGTTCAAAATGACAAAATCCAACACCCACGTTAAGCTAGCTCAAATTTCTATATTGTAAAAAAATTTAAGATCAAACTAGCTACGACAAAGACTCCAAGTAATCCAAGTAATCAAATTTCTATATTGTGACAACATTTGAGACTGAAAGAGCTACTACAAAGACTCCAAATAACCCAATGTATCCCAAACTACATGATGTCATTCATTATGCTTCATTTATAAGCCTATAACCACGGAGCACCAACGATCATTTTAGAATGAACATTTTAATTGGTCGAACAACTTGACATGTCCGCACCAAATTGTATGTAACTTTCAATTTATAGTTCAAAATGACACAAATCCAATACCCACGTTAAGCTTGCTCAAATTTCTATATTGTGCAAAAATTAAAGATCAAAATAGGTACGACAAAGCGGCCAAGTAATCCAATCTATCCCACAGTGTGTGATTTTATGCATTATGCTTCATTTATACTCCCTTAGTCAAGGAGCAAAACGTTCACACTAGAATGATAATTTTAATTAGCTGATCAACTTGCCATAAATCATCTTTAACTTTTTATTTAGAGCTCAAAATGATATGAATCCAAAGCCCACATTAAGCTACCTCAATTTTCCATATTGTGATAACATTTGAGACTAAAAGATGTACTACAAAGCCTCCAAGTAATCCAATGTATCCCAAACTGCGTGATCCCATGCATTATGCTTCATTTATAAGACTTTACTGGAGTAGCACCAATGACCAGTTTAGATTAATCAGTTTAACTGGCCGATCAACTTGACATCTCCCCACAAAATCGTCCGTAACTTTTGATTTAGTTTTCAGAATCTCACCAATCCAACACCCATGTTAAGCTAGCTCAATTTTCTATATTGTGACAAAATATAAAACCGAAATAGCTACGATAAAGCCGCCAAGTAATCCAATCTATCCCAAAACAGCGTGATGTTATGCATTATGCTTGATTTATACGCCCTTACTCAAGGAGCAAAAATGGTATGTTTAGAATGATCATTTTAACTAGCTGATAAATTTGACATGTCCGCACTAAATTGCCTTTAACTTTTGATTTAGAGCTCAAAATGATATGAATCAATCGGCAACGTGAAGCTAGCTCAATTTTAAATATTGTAACAACATTTGAGACTTGAACAGCTACTACAAAGCCTCCATGTAATCCAATGTATCCTAAACTGCGTGATGTCGTGCATTATGTTTCATTTATAAGCCTTTACTCAAGGAGCACCAATTATTAATTTGGAATGATCATTTTAACTGGCTGATCAACTTGACATCTCCCCACTAAATCATCCATAACTTTTGCTTTAGAGTTTAGAATGACATGAATCCATCGCTCACGTTACGCTAGCTCAATTTTCTATATTATGACAATATTTGAGATTGAAAAACCTACGACAAAGCCTCCAAGTAATCCAATGAAACCCAATTTGTGTAATGCCATACACTATGCTTCATTAAAAAGCCTTTAGTCAAGGAGCACCAATGATCAATTTAGAATGATCATTTTCACTGGCCGATCAACTTGACATGTGCACACTAAATCGTATGTAACTTATGATTTAGAGTTGAAAATGACACGAATCCAATGCCCACATTAAGCTATCTAAATTTTACATATTGTTACAAAATATAAGACCAAAATAGTTACGACAAATCCTTCAATTAATCCAATCTATCCAAAACTGCATGATGCCATGTATTATGGTTTATATTTAAGCCTTTACTCAAGGAGCACCAATGATTAGTTTAGAATTATCATTTTAACTAGCTGATCAACTTTACATGTCCGCACTAAATTGTCTTTAACTTTTGATTTAGAGTTCAGAACGACACAAATCCAATGCCACGTTAAGGTACCTCAATTTTTTATATCGTGAAAAACTTTAAGACCGAAATAGCTACAACAAAGCCTCCAAGTAATCAAATCTATCCCAAACTGTGTGATGTCATGCATTATGCTTCATTCATACGTTTTTTACTTAGGAGCACCAATGATCAGTTTAGAATGATCATTTTCACTGGCCGATCAACTTGACTTGTCTGCAATAAATCGTCCGTAATTTTTGATTTAGAGTTCAGAATCACACGAATCCAATACCACGTTAAGCTAGATCAACTTTCCATATTGTGACAACAGTTGAGACTGAATGAGCTACGACAAAGGCTCCAAGTAATTCAATGTATCCCAAACTGTGTGATAACATGCATTATGCTTCATTTATAAGGCTTTACTCAGGGAGCACTAATGATCATTTTAGAATTATCATTTTAACTGGCCGATCAAATTGACTTGTCCACACTAAATCATCCGTAACTTTTGATTTAGAGTTGAAAATGACACGTATCCAGCGCCCACGTTAAGCTAGCGGAATTTTATATTTTGGTACAAAATTTAAGACCAAAATAGCTACGACAAAGTATCAAAGTAATCCAATCTATCAAAAACTGTGTGATACCATTTATTATGCTTTATTTAAAAGACTTTACTCAAAGAGCACCAATGATCAGTTTAGAATGATCATTTTAGTTGGCCGATCAACTTGAATTGTCTGCACTAAATCGTCTTTAACATTTGATTTAGAACTTAAAACGACATGAGTCCAACGCCCACGTTAAGCTAGATCAATTTTCCATATTGTGATAACATTGTAGAATGAAAAAGCTACGAAAAAGCCTCCAAGTAATTCAATGTATCCCAAACTGCGTAATGACATGCATTATACTTCATTTATAAGGCTTTACTCACGGAGCACCAATGATCATTTTAGACTGATCATTATAATTGGTAGATAAACTTATGTCTGCACTAAATCATATGTGAGTTTTGATTTAGAGTCCAGAATGACACGAATCCAACGCCACGTTAAGCTACCGCAATTTTTTATATCATGAAAAAATTTAAAACCAAAATAGCTACGACAAATCCTCCAAGTAACCAAATCTATCCAAAACTGTGTGATGTCATACATTATGCTTCATTTATAAATTTTTACTTAGGAGCACCAATGATCAGTTTAGAATGAGCATTTTAACTGGCTGATCAACTTAACATATCCACACTAAATCGACTTTAACTTTTTATTTAGAGCTCAAAATGACATAAATCTACACCCACGTTAAGCTAGCTCAATTTTCCATATTGTGACAATATTTGAGACTAAAAGAGCTACGACAAATCCTCCAAGTAATCCAATGTATCCCAAACTATGTGACGCCATGCATTATACTTCATTTATAAGCTCTGAATTAAAAAGCACCAAAGATCAGTTTAGAATGATCATTTTAACTTGCCGATCAACTTGACATGTCTGCACTAAATCGTCCATACTTTTGATTTAGATTTCAAAATTACACGAATCCAACGTCCACGTTAATCTAGCTCAATTTTCTATATTGTGACAAAAATTAAGATCAAAATAGCTACGAAAAAGCCTCCAAGTAATTCAATCTATCCCAACTGCGTGATGACTTACATTATGCTTCATTTATTAGCCTTTAATGATCAGTTTAAAATGATCATTTAAACTAGCTGATCAACTTACATGTCCACACTAAATCGTATTTAACTTTTTATTTGGCGCTCAAAATGACATGAGTCCAACGCCCACATTAAGCTACCAAAATTTTCGGTATTGTAACAACATTTGAGAGTGAAAGAGCTGCGATAAAGCCTCCAAATAATCCATTGTATCCCAAACTTTGCGATGCCATGCATTACACTTCTTTATAAGCCTTTACTCAAGGAGCACCAATGATTAGTTTAGAATGATCATTTTAACAGGCCGATTAACTTGAGATGTCCGCAGAAAATCGCCCGTAACTTTTGATTTAGAATTCAGAATGAGACGACTCCAACGCCACGTTAAGCTAGCTAATTTTTCCATATTTTTACAACATTTGAGACTGAAAGATCTATGACAAAGCCTCCAAGTAATCCAATCTATCCCATGTTGTGTGATGGCATGCATTATGCTTAATTGTAAGCCTTTAATCAAGGAGCACCAATGATTAGTTTAAAATGATCATTTTAACTTGCCAATCAACTTGAAAAGTCCGCCGTAAATCATCCGTAATTTTTGATTTGGAGTTCAAAATGACACAAATCCAACACGCATCTTAAGCTAACTCAATTTTCTACATTGTGACAAAATTTAAAACAAATCAGCTACGACAAAACTTCCGAGTAATCCAAACTATCCCAAACTGCATGATGCCATGCATTATGCTTCATTAATTAGCCTTTACTCAATGAGTACCAATGATCTGTTTATAGTGATCATTTTAAGTAGGTGATCAACCTATATGTCCACACTAAATCGTCTTTAACTTTTGATTTAGAGCTCCAAAAGACATGAGTCCAACGCCCATGTTGAGCTAGCTCAATTTTCTATATTGTGACAACATTTGAGACTGAAAGATCTACGAAAAAGCCTCCAATATGCCAATGTATCCCAAACTGCGTGATGTCATGCATTATGCTTCATTTATAAGTGTTTACTCAAGGAGCCCCCATGATCAGGATAAAATGATCATTTTAACTGGCCTATCAACTTAACATGTCCAAACAAAATTGTCTGTAACTTTTGATTTAGAGTTCATAATGACACGAATTCAACGCCAAGTTAAGCTAGCTCAATTTTCCGTATTGTGATAACATTTGATACTGAAAGAGATACGATAAAGCCTCCAAGTAATCCAATGTATTGCAAACTGGGTATGTCATGCATTATGCATTATTTATAAGCCTTTACCGAATGACCACCAATGAATAGTTTAGAATGATCATTTTAAATGGACGATAAACTTGACATCTCCGCACTAAATCATTTATAACTTTTGATTTTGAGTTAATAATGACACGAATCCAACGCCCCGTTAAGCTACCTCAATTTTCCGTAATGTGATAACAATTGAGACAAAAATTAATGATGCCATGCATTATGCTTCATTTATAAGCCTTTACTCAAGGAGCACCAATGATCACTTTAGAATGATCATTTTAACTGGCTGATCAACTTGACATGTTCGCAATAAATCATCTGTAATTTTTTATTTAGTGATTAAAAGGACATGAATCCAATGCCCACGTTAAGCTAGCTCAATTAATATATTATGTCAAAATTTAAGACCAAAATAGCTACGACAAAACTTCCAAGTAGTCCAATATATCTCAAACTGGGTGATGCCATGCATTATGCTTCATTTTTAATCCTGTAGTCAAGGAGCAGCACTGATCAATTTAGAGTAATCAGTTTAACTAGCTGATCAACTTGACATGTCCATAGTAAATCGCCTTTAACATTTTATTTAGAGTTCAAAATGACATGAATCCAATGCTCACATTAAGCTAGCTTAATTTTTTATATTGTGGCTACATTTGGGATTGAAAGAGCTTCGACAAAGCCTCCAAGTAATCCAATGAATCCCAAAGGTTGTGATGCCATACATTATGCTTCATTTATAAGCCTTTAGTCAAGGAGAACCAATGATCAGTTTAGAATAATCATTTTAACTAGTTGATAACTTGACATGTCAGCACTAAATCATATTTAACTTTTGTTTTGGAGATCAAAATGACATGATTCCAACGCCCACGTCAAGCTCGCTCAATTTTTGATATTGTGACAAAATTTAAGACCGAAATAGCTATAACAAAACCTCCAAATAATACAATCTATCCCAAATTGCGTGATGTCATGCATCATCATTCATTTATAAGCCTTTACTCAAGGAGCACCAATGATCAGTTTAGAATGATCATTTTACATAACTGATCAACTTGCCATGTCCGCACTAAATCGTCTTTAACATTGATTTAGTGCTCAAAATTAAATGAGTGCAATGCCCAGTTAACTAGCTCAATTATTCATATTGTGACAACATTTGAGACAGAAAGAGCTAGTACAAATCCTTCAAGTAATCCAAAGTATCCCAAACTTTGTGATGTCATGCATTATGTTTCATTTATAATCCTATACTTAAAGGGCATCAATGATCAGTTTATAATGAGTATTTTAGTTGTCGGATCAACTTGACATGTCCGTACTAAATCGTCCATAATTTTTGATTTAGAGTTCAAAATGACACAAATCCAACGCCCAAATTAAACTAACTCAATTTTCCATATTGTCACAACATTTCACACTGAAAGAGCTACAAAAAAACTCCAAGTAATCCAATGTATCCCAAACTGTGTGATGCCATGCGTTATGCTTCATTTATAAGCCTTTACTCAAACAGCCTCAATGAAAAGTTTACAATGATTATTTTAACTGGCCGATCAACTTCACATGTCCGTACTAAATCGTCTACATCTTTTGATATAGAGTTCAAAATTACGCAAATCCAAAACCGACGTTAAGCCAGCTAAATTGTGACCAAATTTAAGTGCGAAATAGCTACTTACAATCCAATCTATCCCAAACTGCGTGATGACACGCATTATGCTTCATTTATAAGCCTTTTCTCAAGGAGCACCAATGATCAGTTGAGAATGATCATTTTAACTGGACGATCAACTTGACAAGTCCGCACTAAATTGTCGGTAGAAATGAGAATGACACGAATCCAACACCCACGTTAAGCTAGCTCAATTTTTTATATTGTGAAAACATTTGAGACCGAAAGAGCTACGACAAAGACTCCAAGTAATCCAATGTATCCCAAACTACGTTATGCCATGCATTATGCTACATTTATAAGCCTTTACTTAAGGAGCACCGACGATCAATTTAGAATGATCATTTTAACTGGCCGATCAAAATTGCGTGATGTCATGTGTTATGCTTCATTTATAATCCTTTACTCAAGTAATCCAATGTATCTAAAACTGCGTGATGCCATGTGTTATGCTTCATTTATAAGCCTTTACTCAAGGAGCACCAATGATCAGTTTTGAATGATCATTTTAACTGACCAATCTAATTGACATGCCTGCACTAAATCATATATAACTTTTTTTAGAGTTCAAAATTACGTGAATCCAACGCCCACGTTAATCTAGCTCAATTTTCTGTAATGTGACAAAATTTTATACCGAAATAGCTACGACAAAGCCTCCAATTAATACAATTTATCTAAAATTGCGTGATGCCATGCATTATGCTTTATTTATATGCCTTTACTCAAGGAGCACCAATGATCAATTTAGAATGATCATTTTAACTGGCCGATAAAATTGAAATGTGTGCACTAAATCCGCCATAACATTTTATTTAGAGTTTAAAATCACACGAATCCAACACCCACGTTAATCTTGCTCAATTTTCAAAATTGTGACACCATTTGATAGTGAATGAGCTACGACAAAGCCTCCAAGTAATCCTATGTAACCCAAACTGGGTGATACCATGCATTGTGTTTTATTTATAAGCCTTTACTCAAGTAGCACCAATGATCAGTTTAGAGTGGTGATATCGTCGATGTTCATCTACTTCCTCATCTTCTGAGTTATCCGGAGTATCATTTTAATTGACATGTTCTTCATCGTCAACGAAATCAGCCACATGTGATTCAACTCGTGCTTCCTCATCACACGTCTCTATGTTTTCTTCTTCCACCCCATCTGCATTGGCTTCATTCTGCCCATCTCCATTGCCTTCATTCTGCCCATCTTGATTGGCTTCATTCTGCCTATCTCCATTTCCTTCATTCTGCCCGTCTTGATTGGGTTCATTCTGTCCATCTTGATTCTCTTCTGGCACAACGTCTTCTGCCTCCATATAAACCTCCACTGCATGAGTCCAACGAGCTGCTTCACACATCCTCTGAAAATTTCCATCTCCAGCAACCATATACTTCAAATCGGTCAATGGCTCAAATGGGAGCTTAAACCACACTCTCTGTCCATATACAGACACTCTTGACTCTGTTTCTAAACTTGTAAACAATGCTTCCGCTTGGGTTTCCACGATTATAACCTCTCCTCCAACATAATTAAGACTTCCATCGACTGTCTTAAACTTTCCACCGTAGTAACAGCTGAAGATTACATCGTTATCTAAACTGCAAAGAAGAAACAATCCATATAAATCCAAATCAGTGAAAGTGCAAATAAGAGACAAACAAATAAGAGATTAAACTTGCGACATGTTCAGTAATAAACTTGCAGACGAAATAAAATGTTTCTGGATTAAAATGTGTAAGTAAGGTTGATTTGCCTAAAATCCTAAAGAATCAAAATAAGTCTCTGTAAAACTAATAACTACACCATACGAATAAGATTACTATCAATCAAAGCGATGGATGCAAACAAAACGATAATGAAATAGAGAGTTACAGGTGGGAGGGAGCTAAGAGGCGAAAAACTTGGACAAGGTTTTAGAACTTGTTGAAAAGTATCGACACCAAATTTACAAAGAAACTGTGGTTCATAAAGCTGCCACTAAGAAACAGTTTAGCCACACACATACCACAGTGGAAAGAAGCTTTAAGGTTATTGTCAGTGTGCTAAAATTCTCCTTTTGAGTTTTGTTTCTTTGTTTGGTTCACATTCCTAAGAATCACTCTTTTGTGTATGATCTTCGGGAAGCCTTAAAGATTATACATAACTCTTCCTTTTTTAGATTTTCTTGTCTCCCTGTTGTCTTTCAACTTTTTTTTTTACAACCAATTATTACGAAGCAAAAGTTTGATAAAACAAAAAACAGAACATGCAAGCAAGGGATAAAGCAATACAAACCTAAACCCTGTAAGCAATTCATCATTTTTTCAATAACTATATATAGTAAAAGAAATGAAGCAATTAATATAACCCTAAATCCGATTTCAAATAAAAAATACCAACACAAAAATCGATATAACCCTAAATCGATATAGCCCTAAATCCGATTTTGGCTACCCGATTTTCCTAAATGTCATTTTTCACAAATCGACATAAGCCTAAATCGACATAACCCATATCCTTTCAAAATCAAAATACCCATCAATAACCCCCCCCCCCCAAATTTGGCATCGATTTCTCAAACAATCGGATTCGAACAAAACCCAAAAAACCCTAGAACAAAAATTTCATAAATTTACCTCATTGTATTGGTTTATCGAGGGAGGATACTCCAAATTGCCTTGATTTCGTTGATGATTTCATGCAAATACACTTGAAATTCTTCCCTCGAAATCGTGTTCAATCACCGCCGAAATCGCCTCTCAAATCTCCTTCACTCGAAAACTACGGTTGAAGTAACAAATTAAAATGCGACGTCGTTTTTGGTTCACAAAATTAAACATTAAAACTACATCGTTTAGTGTCCAGTCATTATTAATTTAATTAAAATTAGCCAACTAATATCTGACTCAGCATCATTAACGGATTGACTAACTCCGTCATGGTCAACGTATGTTATAGCTTACGGAGCATAGTTAATGTATGTACTGGCACAGCTATAAAGTTCATTAACGAATTGTAACTACGGGCCAAACTTCGCATATGAAATGGCCGATTCCCCTGTCATGCATTATGTTTCATTTATACTCCTATACTTAAAGAGCATCAATGATCAATTTATAATGATTATTTTAGTTGTCGGATCAACTTCACATGTCCGTACTAAATCGTCCGTAATTTTTAATTTAGAGTTCAAAATGACACAAATCCAACGCCCAAATTAAACTAACTCAATTTTCCATGTTGTCACAACATTTCAGACTGAAAGAGCTACAAAAAAACTCCCCAATGTATCCCAAACTGCGTGATGCCATGCGTTATGCTTCATTTATAAGCCTTTACTCAAACAGACTCAATGATAAGTTTACAATGATTATTTTAACTAGCCGATCAACTTCACATGTCCGCACTAAATCGTCTACATCTTTTGATATAGAGTTCAAAATTACGCAAATCCAACACCGACCTTAAGCCAGCTAAATTGTGACCAAATTTAAGTGCGAAATAGCTACTATAAAGCCTCTTACTATCCAATCTATCCCAAACTGCGTGATGCCATGCATTATGCTTCATTTATAAGCCTTTTCTCAAGGAGCACCAATGATCAGTTGAGAAAGATCATTTTAACTGGACGATCAACTTGACATGTCCGCACTAGATTGTCCGTAGAAATGAGAATGACACGAATCCAACACCCACATTAAGCTAGCTCAATTTTTTATATTGTGAAAAAATTTGAGACCGAAAGAGCTACGACAAAGACTCCAAGTAATCCAATGTATCCCAAACTACGTTATGCCATGCATTATGCTACATTTATAAGCCTTTACTTAAGGAGCACCGACGATGAGTTTAGAATGATCATTTTAACTGGCCGATCAACTTGACATGTCAAAACTAAATCATTTATAACTATTGATTTAGAGTTCAGAATGACACGAATCCAACCCCAATGTTAAGATAGCTCAATTATCCATATTATGACAAAATTTAAGACCGAAAGAGCTACGACAAAGCCTCCAAGTAATCCAATGTATCTAAAACTGCGTGATGTCATGTGTTATGCTTCATTTATAAGCCTTTACTCAAGTAATCCAATGTATCTAAAACTGCATGATGCCATGTGTTATGCTTCATTTATAAGCCTTTACTCAAGGAGCACCATTGATCAGTTTTGAATGATCATTTTAACTGACCAATAAATTGACATGCCTGCACTAAATCATACATAACTTTTTTAGAGTTCAAAATTACGTGAATCCAACGCCCACGTTAATCTAGGTCAATTTTCTATAATGTGACAAAATTTTGAACCGAAATAGCTGCGACAAAGCCTCCAATTAATAAAATTTATCTAAAATTGCGTGATGCCATGCATTATGCTTTATTTATAAGCCTTTACTCAAGGAGCACCAATGATCAATTTAGAATGATCATTTTAACTGGCCAATAAAATTGAAATGTGTGCACTAAATCCACCATAACATTTTATTTAGAGTTTAAAATCACACGAATCCAACGCCCACGTTAATCTTGCTCAATTTTCAAAATTGTGACACCATTTGATAGTGAATGAGCTACGATAAAGCCTCCAAGTAATCCTATGTAACCCAAACTGGGTGATACCATGCATTGTGTTTTATTTATAAGCCTTTACTCAAGTAGCACCAATGATCAGTTTAGAGTGGCGTTCAACTTGACATGTCCACACTAAATTGTCCGTAAAATTGAGAATGACAGGAATCCAACACCCACGTTAAGGTATCTCAATTTTTTATATTGTGAAAAAATTTGTGACCGAAAGAGGTACGGCAAAGACTCCAAGTAATCCAATGTATCCCAAACTACGTTATGCCATGCATTATGCTACATTTATAAGCCTTTACTTAAGGAGCACCGACGATCAGTTTAGAATGATCATTTAAACTGGCCGATCAACTTGACATGTCCAAACTAAATCATTTGTAACTATTGATTTAGAGTTCAGAATGACACGAATCTAACCCCAATGTTAAGATAGCTCAATTTCCATATTGTGAAAAAGTTTAAGACTGAAAGAGCTGCGACAAAGCCTCCAAGTAATCCAATGTATCTAAAACTGCGTGATGCCATGTGTTATGCTTCATTTATAAGCCTTTACTTAAGTAATCCAATGTATCTAAAACTGCGTGATGCCATGTGTTATGCTTCATTTATAAGCCTTTACTCAAGGAGCACCAATGATCAGTTTTGAATGATCATTTTAACTGACCAATCAAATTGACATGCCTGCACTAAATCATATATAACGTTTTTTACAGTTCAAAATTACGTTAATCCAACGCCCACGTTAATCTAGGTCAATTTTCTATAATGTGACAAAATTTTATACCGAAATAGCTACGACAAAGCCTCCAATTAATACATTTTATCTAAAATTGCGTGATGTCATGCATTATGCTTTATTTATAAGCCTTTACTCAAGAAGCACCAATGATCAATTTAGAATGATCATTTTAACTGGCCTATAAAATTGAAATGTCTGCACTAAATTTACCGTAACATTTTATTTAGAGTTTAAAATCACACGAATCCAACGCCCACGTTAATCTTGCTCAATTTTCAAAATTGTGACACCATTTGATAGTGAATGAGCTACGACAAAGCCTCCAAGTAATCCTATGTAACCCAAACTGGGTGATACCATGCATTGTGTTTTATTTATAAGCCTTTACTCAAGTAGCACCAATGATCAGTTTAGAGTGGCGTTCAACTTGACATGTCCGCACTAAATTGTCCGTAGAAATGAGAATGACAGGAATCCAACACCCACGTTAAGGTATCTCAATTTTTTATATTGTGAAAATATTTGAGACCGAAAGAGGTACGGCAAAGACTCCAAGTAATCCAATGTATCCCAAACTACGTTATGCCATGCATTATGCTACATTTATAAGCCTTTACTTAAGGAGCACTGACGATCAGTTTAGAATGATCATTTTAACTGGGCGATCAACTTGACATGTCAAAACTAAATCGTTTGTAACTATTGATTTAGAGTTCAGAATGACACGAATCTAACCCCAATGTTAAGATAGCTCAATTTTCCATATTGTGAAAAAATTTAAGACTGAAAGAGCTGCGACAAAGCCTCCAAGTAATCCAATGTATCTAAAACTGCGTGATGCCATGTGTTATGCTTCATTTATAAGCCTTTACTTAAGTAATCCAATGTATCTAAAACTGTGTGATGCCATGTGTTATGCTTCATTTGTAAGCCTTTACTCAAGGAGCACCAATGATCAGTTTTGAATGATCATTTTAACTGACCTATCAAATTGACATGCCTGCACTAAATCATAAGTAACTTTTCTTAGAGTTCAAAATTATATGAATCCAAGCCCACGTTAATCTAGTTCAATTTTCAATAATGTGACAAAATTTTATACCAAAATAGCTACGACAAAGCCTCCAAATAATACAGTCTATCTAAGATTGCGTGATGCCATGCATTATGCTTTATTTATAAGCCTTTAGTCAAGGAGCACCAATGATCAGTTTAGAATGATCATTTTAATTAGCTGATAAACTTGACATGTCTGCACTGAATCGTCTTTAACTTTTGATTTAGAGCTCAATATGACATTAGTCCAACACTGACGTTAAACTATCTCAATTTTCCATATTTTGACAACATTTGAGACTGAAAGAGCTACTACAAAGCCTCCAAGTAATCTAATGTATCCTAAACTGCGTGATGCCATGCATTATGTTTCATTTATAAGCGTTTACTCAAGGAACACCAATGATCAGTTTAGAATGATTATTTTGACTAGCTGGATAACTTGAAATGTCCACACTAAATCGTCTTTAACTTTTGATTTAGAGATCAAAATGACATTATTATAATGCCCACGTAAAGCTAGGTCAATTTTCTATATTGTGACAAAATTTAAGACCAAAATAGCTATGAAAAGCCTCCAAGTAATCCAATATATCCCAAATTCTGCGATGTCATGCATTATAAGGTTTACTCCTGGAGCACCAATGATCAGTTTAGAATGATCATTTTAACTAACTGATCAACTTGATTTGTCTGCACTAAATGTCTTTAACATTGATTTAGAGCTCAAAATGACATGAGTCCAACACCCACGTTAAGCTAGATCAATTTTCCATATTGTGACAACATTTGAGACTAAAAGAGCTACTACAAAGCTTCCAAGTAATCCAACGTATCCCAAACTGCATGATGCCATGCATTATGCTTCATTTATAATCCTTTACTCAAAGAGAATCAATGATCAGTTTGGAATGATCATTTTAACTGTCAGATCAACTTGACATGTCCACACTAAATCGTCCGAAACGTTTGATTTAAAGTTCAAAATGACACAAATCCACCGCCCAAGTTAAACTAGCTCAATTTTCCATATTGTCACAACATTTTAGATTGAAAGAGCTCCAAAAATCCCTCCAAGTAATCCAATGTATCCCAAACTGCGTGATGCCATGCATTTTGCTTCATTTATAATCCTTTAGTCAAAGAGCATCAATGATCTTTTTGGAATGATCATTTTAACTGTCGGATCAACTTGACATGTCCGCACTAAATCGTCCAAAACTTTTGATTTAGAGTTCAAAATGACAAATTCAACACCCACTTTAAGCTAGCTCAATTTTCCATATTGGCACTACATTTGAGACTGAAAGAGCTACGACAAAGCCTCCAGGTAATCCAATGTATCCGAATGCGTGATGACATGCATTATTCTTCATTTATAAGGCTTTACTCAAAGAGCCCCATTAATCAGTTTAGAATGATCATTTTAACTGGCTGATCAACTTGACATGTCAGCACTAAATCATTGTTAACTTTTGATTTCGAGCTCAAAATAACATGAGTACAACGCCCACATTAATCTAGCTCAATTTTCTATATTGTGACAACATTGGATACTGTAAGAGCTACTACAAAGCCTCCAAGTAATCCAGTGTATTTAAAATTGCGTGATGCCATGCACTATGCTTGTTTTATAAGCCTTTACTCAAGGGGCACGAAAGATCAGTTTAGAGTGATCATTTTAACGGGTCGATCAATTTGGCATGTTTGCACTAAATTGTTAGTAACTTTTCATTTAGACGTCATAATGACACGAATCCAACGCCCACGTTATGCTAGCTCAATTTTCTATATTGTGACAACATTTGAGACTGAAAGAGCTATGACGCCTCCAAGTAATCCAATGTTTCCCAAACTGTTTGATACCATGTATTATACTTCATTTATAAACCTTTACTAAAAGAGCATGAATGATCAGTCTAGAATGATCATTTTAACTGGCTGATCAACTTAACATGTCCACACAAAATCTTCCGTAACTTTTGATTTAAAGTTCAAAATGACACAAATCCTACGCCTACATAAAGATAGCTTAATTTTCCATATTCTCACAATATTTGAGACTGACAGAGCTAATTTTCCATATTCTCACAATATTTGAGACTGACAGAGCTACGAAAAAGCCTCTAAGTTATCTTGTTTATCCCAAACTACGTCATGTCATGCATTATGATTCATTCATAAGCTTTTACTCAAAGAGTACCATTGATCCATCTAGAATGATCATTTTAGCTGGTCGATCAACTTGACATGTCTACACCAAATTGTCCGTAACTTTTGATTTAGAGTTAAAAATGACACCAATACAACGTCCTCGTTATGCTAGCTCAATTTCCTATATTGTGATAAAATTTAAGACCGAAATAGCCACAAAAAGCCTCCAAGTAATCCAATCTATCCCAAACTGTGTGATGCTATGCATTATGCTTCATTCATAAGCCTTTACTGAAGGAGCACCAATGATTAGTTTAGAATGATCATTTTAACTAGCTGATCAACTTGACATGTCCGTACTAAATCGCTTTTAACTTTTGATTTAGAGCTAACAAAGACATGAGTCCAATGCCCACGTTAAACTAGCTAAATTTTCGATATTGTGACAACATTTGAGACTGAAAGAGCTACTACAAAATCTCCAAGTAATACAATGTATCCCAAACTGCGTCATGCCAAGCATTATGTTTCATTTATAAGCCTTTACTCAAGGAGCACCAATGATCAGTGTAGAATGGGCCTTTTAACTAGCTGATCAACTTGACATGTCAGTACTAAATCTTATTTAACTTTTGATTCAGAGAAAAAAATGATATGAGTCCAACGCCCACGTTAAGCTAGCTCAACTTTCCATATTGTGACAGCATTTGAGACTAAAAGAGCTATTACAAAGCCTCCAATTAATCCAATGTATCCCAAATGGGGTGTTGCCATGTATTATGCTTCATTTATAAGCCTTTACTCAAGGAGCACCAATGATAACTTTATAGTGATCATTTTTACTAGCCGATAAACTTGAAATGTCCGCACTAAATGGCAGATAACTTTTTATTTAGTATTCAAAATCACACAAATCCAACGCCCATTTTAAGCTAGGTCAATTTTCAATATTATGACAACATTTGTGATTCAAAGAGCTAGGACAAAGACTCCAAGTAATCCAATATATCCCAAACGGCGTGATGAGGTGCATTATGCTTCACTTATAAGCCTTTACTCAAGGAGCAGCAATGATCAGTTTAGAATGATCATTTCAACTGGCTGATCAACTTCACATGTTCGCACTAAATCATCCGTAACTTTTTATTTAGTGATTAAAATGACATGAATCCAATGCCCACGTTAAGCTAGCTCAATTCGTAATATTGTGTCAAAATTTTAAACTGAAATAGCTACGACAAAGCTTCCAAGTAGTCCAATATATCTCAAACTGGGTGATGCCATGCATTATGATTCATTTATAAGCCTTTAGTCAAGGAGCATCACTGATCAATTTAGAATGATAAGTTTAACTAGCTGATCAACTTGACATGTCCATAGTAAATCGTCTTTAACATTTTATTTAGAGTTCAAAATGATATGAATCCAATGCCCACATTAAGCTAGCTTAATTTTTTATATTGTGACTACATTTGCGATTGAAAGAGCTTCGACAAAGCATCCAAGTAATCAAATGAATCCCAAACGTTGTGATGCCATACATTATGCTTCATTTATAAGCCTTTAGTCAAGGAGTACCAATGATTAGTTTAGAGTAATCATTTTAACTAGCTGATAACTTGACATGTCTGCACTAAATCATATTTAACTTTTGATTTGGAGATCAAAATGAGATGATTCCAACGCCCATGTCAAGCTCGCTCAAATTTTTATATTGTGAGAAAGTTTTAGACCGAAATAGCTATGTCAAAACCTCCAAATAATACAATCTATCCCAAATTGCGTATGTCATGCATTATCATTCATTTATAAGCCTTTACTCAAGGAGCACCAATGATCAGCTTAGAATGATCATTTTACATAACTGATCAACTTGCCATGTCCTCACTAAATCGTCTTTTACATTGATTTAGTGCTCAAAATGACATGAATGCAACACCCAAGTTAAGCTAGCTCAACTTTTCATATTGTGACAACATTGGAGACTAAAAGAGCTAGTACAAAACCTCCAAGTAATCCAATCTATCCCAAACTGCGTGATGCCATGCATTATGCTTCTTTATAAGCCTTTACTCAAGGAGCACCAATGAACACTTTAGAATGATCATTTTAACTAGCTGATCAACCTGACATGTTGGCACTAAATCGGCTTTAACTTTATTTAGAGCTAAAAATAATATGAGTCCAACACCCACATTATGCTAGATCAATTTTCTATATTGTTAGAACATTTGAAACTGGAAGAGCTACTACAAAGCCTCAATGTAATACAATGTATCCCAAACTGCGTAATGTCATGCATTATGCTTCATTTATAAGCATTTATTCAAGGAGAACCAATGATCATTTTAGAATGATTATTTTAACTAGCTGATCAACTTGACATGTTTGCACTAAATCGTCTATAATGTTTAATTTAGAGCTCAAAATAACATGAGTCCAATGCCCACATTAATCTAGCTCAATTTTCGATATTATGATAACATATGAGAGTGAAACAGCTACCACAAAGCCTCCAAGTAATCCAATGTATCCCAAAATGCGTGATGCCATGCATTATGCTTCATTTATATGCCTTTATTCACGGAGCACCAATGATCAGTTTAGAATGATTGTTTTAACTAGCTGATCAACTTGACACGCCCACACTAAATCGACTTTTACTTTTGCTCAAGAAGACATGAAATCCAACGCCCACGTTAAGCTAGTTCAATTTTCCATATTGTGAAAACATTTGAGACTCAACGAGCTAGGCAAATCATCAAAGTAATGCAATCTATCCCAAACTGCGTGATTCCATGCATTACGCTTCATTCATAAGCAATTACTCAAGGAGCACCAGTGACCAATTCAGAATGATGATTTTAACCGGCCGATCAACTTGACATGTCAGACTAAATTGTCCATAACTTTTGATTTAGAAGTCCGAATCACACGAATCTAATGCCCACATTAAACTAACTCAATTTTCTATATTGTGAAAAACATTTAAGACCGAAATAGCTATGAAAAAGCCTCCAAGCAATCCAATCTATCCAAAACTACATGATGCCATGCATTATGCTTCATTTATAAGCCTTATCATTTTACGTACGTGATCAATTTGACATGTCCGCACTAAATCGTACGTAACTTTTGATTTAGAGTTCAAAATGACATGAATCCAACACCCACGTTAAGCTAGCTCAATTTTCTCAATTGTGAAAATATTACAGATCGAAATAGCTATCACAAAGCATACAAGTAATCCATTATATCCCAAACTGCATGATGTCATGCATTATGCTTAATTTATAAGCATTTATTCAAGGAGAACCAATGATCATTTTAGAATGATTATTTTAACTAGCTGATCAACTTGACAATTCAGCACTAAATTGTCTTTTAATTTTTATTTAGAGCTCAAGAAGACATGAATCCAACTCCCACGTTAAGCTAGCTCAATTTTCCATATTGTTAAAACATGTGAGACTGAACGAGCTAGACAAAGCATCAAAAAAACAAAAAAAACAACGTGATGCCATGCATTTTGCTTCATTTATAAGCTTTTATTCAAGGAGCACCAATGACCAATTTAGAATGATGATTTTAACTGGCCGATAAACTTGACATGTCTGCTATAAATCGTCCATAAATTTTGATTTAGAGTTCAAAATGACACAAATCCAACACCCACATTTAGCTAGCTCAATTTTTTGTATTGTGGCAATATTACAAATCAAAATAGCTATAACAAAGCCTCCAAGTAATCCAATATATCCCAAACTGCGTGATGCCATGCATTATACTAAATTTATAACCCATTATTCAAGGAGCACCAATGATCAGCTTAAAATGATTATTTTAACTAGCTGATCAACTTGACATGTCCACACTAAATCCTCTTTTACTTTTTATTTTAAGCTCAAGAAGAAATGAATCCGACGCCGACGTTAAGTTAGCTTAATTTTCCATATTGTGAAAACATTTGAGACTGAACGAGCTAGACAAAGAATCAAAGTAAGGCAATCTATCCCAAACAACGTGATGCCATGCATTACGATTCATTTATAAGCCTTTACTCAAGGAGCACAAATGATCAGTTTAGAATGATCATTTTAATTGGCCGATCAACTTGACATGTTTGCACCAAGTCATCCGTAACTTTTGATTTAGAGTTCAAAATGACACGAATCCATCACCTTAAGCTAGCTTAATTTTCTATATTGTGACAAAATTTAAGAAAACGAAATAGCTACGCAAAGCCTCCAAGTAATCTAATCTATGCCAAACTGCATAATGCCATCCATTATGCTTAATTTATAACCTTTTACTCAAGGAGTACCAATGATCAGTTTAAAATGATCATTTTAACTAGCTGATAAACTTGACATGTCAGCACTAACAGGTCTTTTACTTTTTATTTAGAGCTCCTGCAGACATGAATCCAAAGCCCACGTTAAGCTAGCTCAATTTTCCATATTGTGAAAACATTTGAGACTGAACGAGCTAGACAAAGAACCGAAGTAAGGCAATATATCCCAAACTGCGTGATGCCATGCATTACGCTTCATTTATAAGCCTTTACTCAAGGAGCACTAATGACAAATTTAGAATGATAATTTTAACTGGCCGATCAACTTGACATATATGCACTAAATCGTCCATAACTGTTTATTAAGAGGTCAGAATAACACGAATCCAACGCCCACGTTGAACTAACTCAATTTTCTATATTAGGAAATCATTTAAAACTGAAATAGCTATGACAAAGCCTCCAAGCAATCCAATCTATCCAAAACTGCGGGATGCCATGCATTATGCTTCATTTATAAGCCATTACTAAAGGAGCACCACTGATCAGTTTAGAATGATCATTTTAACTACCTGATCAACTTGACGTTTCCACACTAAATTGTCCGTAACATTTGATTTAGAGTTCAAAATGACATGAATACAACACCCACGTTAAGCTAGCTCAATTTTCTCAATTGTGGCAATATTATAGGTTGAAATAGCTATGACAAAGCCTCCATGTAATCCAATCTATCCCAAACTGTGTGATGCCATGCATTATGCTTCATTTATAAGCCTTTATTCAAGGAGCACCAATGATCAGTTTAGAAAGATTATTTTAACTAGCTGATCAACTAGGCATGTCAGCACTAAATCATCTTTTTCTTATTATTCAGTGCTCAAGAAGACATGAATCCAACGCCCACATTAAGCTAGCTCCATTTTCCATATTGTGAAAACATTTGAGACAGAACGAGCTAGACAAAGCATCAAAGTCATGCAATCTATCCCAAATTGAGTGTTGTCATGCATTACGCTTCATTTATAAGCTTTTACTAAAGGAGCACCAATGATCAGTTTAGAATGACCATTTTAACTACCTGATCAACTTGACATGTCCGCACTAAATTGTCCGTAACATTTGATTTAGAGTTCAAAATGACATGAATACAACACCCATGTTAAGCTAGCTCAATATTTTCAATTGTGGCAATATTACGGATCGAAATAGCTATGACAAAGCCTCCAAGTAATCCAGTCTATCCAAAACTTTATGATGGTATGCATTATGCTTCAATTATAAGACTTTACTCAATGAGCAGAAATGATCAATTTGGAATGGTCATTTTAACTAGTGATAACCTTGACATGTCCGCACTAAATCGTCTTTAACTTTTGATTTAGAGCAAAAATGACATGAATCCAACGCCCACGTTGAGCAAGCTCAATTTTCCATATTGTGGAAACATTTGAGTCTGAACGAGCTAGACAAAGCATCAAAGTCATGCAATCTATCCCAAACGGCGTGATGCCATGCATTACGCTTCATTTATAAGCCTTTACTCAAGGAGCACCCATGACTAATTTAGAATGATCATTTTAACTGACTGATCAACTTGACATGTCGGACTAAATCGTCCAGAACTTTTGATTTAGAGGTCAGAATGATACGAATCTAACGCCCATGTTAAACTAACTCAATTTTCTATATTTTGAAAAACATTTAAGACCTAAATAGCTACCAAAAAGCCTCCAAGCAATCCAGTCTATCCCAAACTGCGTGATGCCATGAATTATGATTCATTTATAAGTCTTTATTCAAGAAGCACCAATGATCAGTTTAGAACGATTATTTTAACTAGCTGATCAGCTTAAAAAGTCCACACTAAATAGTATTTTACTTTTTATTTAGAGATAAAGATGACATAAATCCAATGCCCATGTTAAGCTAGCTCAATTTTCCATATTGTGACAACATTTGAGATTGAAAAAGCTAGACAAAGCCTCAAAACAATGCAATATTTCCCAAACTGCGTGATGTTATGCATTTTGCTTCATTTATAAGCCTTAATTCAAGGAGCAACAATGATCAGTTTAGAATGATCATTTTAATTGGCCGATCAACTTGACATGTCCGCACCAAATAGTCCGTAACTTTCGATTTAGAGTTCAAAATGAGACGAATCAAACAGCTACGTTAAGCTAGCTCAATTTTCTATATTGTAACAAAATTTAAGATTAAAATAGCTATGCAAAGCCTCCAAGTAATCCAATATATCCCAAACTGCATGATGCCATGCATTATGCTTAATTTATAAGCTTTTACTCAAAGAGCACCAATGATCAGTTTAGAATGATCATTTTAACTAGCCAATCAATTTGATATGTCCCCACTAAATCGTCCATAACCTTTTATTTAGAGGTAAGAATGAAACGAATCCAACGCCCACTTTAAGCGAACTCAATTTTCAATTGGCTGATCAACTTGACATATCAACACTAAATCGTCCGTAACTTTTTTTTTAGAGTTCAAAATGACACGAATCCAAGACGGATATTAAGCTACCTCAATTTTTTGTATTGTGACAATATTACAGATCGAAGTCGCTATGAAAAAGCCTCCAAGTAATCTAATATATTCCAAACTGCGTGATGCCATGCATTATGCTTAGTTTAAAAGCATTTATTGAATGAGAACCAATGATCAGTTTATAACGATTGCTTTAACTAGCAGATCATCTTGACATGTCTGCACTAAATCGTCTTTTACTTTTATTTATATCTCAAGATTACATGAATCCAATGCCCACGTTAATCTAGCTCAATTTTTCATATTCTGACAATATTTGGCATTGCAATCTATCCATAACTGCGCGATGTCATGCATTATGGTTCATTTATAAGCATTTAATCAAGGAGCACATGTGATGAGTTTAAAATGATCATTTTAATTAGCCGATCAACTTGATAAGTCCGCATGAAATAGTCTATAACTTTTGGTTTAGAGTTCGTACTGACACGAATCCAACACCCAGGTTAAGTTAGCTCAATTTTCTATGTTGTGACAAAATTTAAGATCGAAATAGCTATGCAAAGCCCCAAGTAATCCAATCTATCCAAAACTGCATGATGCCATGCATTACGGTTAATTTTTAAGCTTTTACTCAAGAAGTACCAATGATCAGTTTAGAATGATCATTTTAACTAGCTGACCAACTTGGTATGCTAGCACTAAATTGTCTTTTAATTTTTATTTAGAGCTCAAGATGACATGAATCTAACGCCCACGTTAAGCTACCTCAATTTCCATATTGTGAAAACATTTTAGACAGAAATAGCTATGAAAAAGCATCAAAGTAATGCTAAACGGCATGATGCCATGCATTATGCTTTATTCAAGGAGCAGTAGTGATCAGTTTAGAATGATCATTTTAACTAGCCGATCATCTTGAGATGTCCATACCAAATCGTTCATAAATTTTTGTTTAGAATTAAAAATGACACGAAGCCAACATCCTTGTTAAGGTATCTCAATTTTCTATATTGTGACAAAATTTAAGATCGAAACAGAAATGCAAAGCCTCCAAGTAATCCAATCTATCCCAAATTGCGTGATCCCATGCATTATGCTTGATTTATAAGCTTTTACTTATGGAGCACCAATTATTAGCTGATCAACTTGACATGTCCACACTAAATCGTATTTAACTTTTGATTTAGAGCACAAAATGACATGAATCTAACACTCACGTTAAGCTAGCTCAGTTTTCCATATTGTGAAAACATTTTGGAGTGAAAGAGCTAGATAAAGCATCACAGTAATGCAATCTATCCCAAACTGTGTGATGCTATGCATTATGCTTCATTTATAAGCTTTTACTCAAGGAGCACCAATGACCAATTTAGAATGATCATTTTAACTAGCCAATCAATTTGATATGTCCCCACTAAATCGTCCATAACCTTTTATTTAGAGGTCAGAATGAAACGAATCCAACGCCCACTTTAAGCGAACTCAATTTTCTATATTGTGACAAAATTTAAAACCAAAGTAGCTACGACAAAGCCTCCAATCTATCCCAAACTGCATGATGCCATGCATTATGCTTAATTTATAACCATTTACTCAAGGAGAACCAATGATCAGTTTAGAATGATCATTTTAACTAGCTGATCAACTTAACGTGTCCGCATTGAATCGTCCCTAACTTTTGATTTAGATTTCAAAATGACACGAATCCAACACCCACGTAAGGTAGCTGAATTTTCAATATTGTGACAAAATTTAAGATCGAAATAGCTATTACAAAGCCTCCAAGTAATCCAGTCTATCTAAAACTTCATGATGTTATGCAATATGCTTTATTTATAAGCCTTTACTCAATGAGCACTAATGATCAATTTAGAATGGTCATTTTAACAAGCTGATAACCTTGATATTTTTGCACTAAATCGTTTTTAAGTTTTGATTTAGAGCAAAAATGACATGAATCCAATGCCAACATTATGCTAGCTCAATTTTCCATGTTTTAAAAAGATTTGAGACTGAAAGAGGTAGACAAAGAATCAAAGTAATGCAATCCATCCCAATTTTCGTGATGTCATTCATTATGTTTCACTTATAAGTCTTTACTAAAGGAGCACAAATGACCAGTTTAGAATAATCATTTTAACTGACTGATCAACTTGACATGTCCGCACTAAATCGTCCATAACTTTTGATTTAGAGGTCAAAATGACAAGAATCCAATGTCCACGTTAAGGTAACTAAATTTTTTATATTGTGACAAGATTTAATACCGAAATAGCTATGACAAAGCCCCCCAAGCAATCCAATCTATCCCAAAGTGTGTGATGCCATGCATTATGCTTCATTTAAAAGCCATTACTAAAGGAGCAGCAATGATCAGTTTAGAATGATCATTTTGACTAGCTGATCAACTTGACATGTCCGCACTAAATCGTCCGTAACTTTTAATTTAAAGTTCCAAATGACACGAATCTAACACCCACGTTAATCTAGTTCAATTTTCTATATTGTGATAAAATTTAAAATTGAAATAGCTATGAAAAAGCCTCCAAGTAATCCAATCTATCCGAAACTTTTTGATGCGATGCATTATGCTTCATTTATAAGCCTTTACTAAATGAGCACCAATGATCAGTTTAAAATGATCATTTCAACTAGCTGATCAACTTCACATGTCCACATTAAATCGTCTTTAGCTTTTGATTTAGAGCTCAAAATGACATGAATCCAACATTCACGTTAAGCTAGCTCAATTTTCCATATTGTGAACATTTGGGATTGAAAGAGATAGACAAAGCATCATAGTAATGCAATCTATCCCAAGCTGTGTGATGCTATGCTTCATTTATAAACTTTTACTCACGGAGCACCAATGAGCAGTTTAGAATGATCATTTTAACTAGCTGATCCAGTTGACATGTCCGTACTAAATCGTCCATAACTTTTTATTTAGAGGTCAGAATGACACGAATGCAACACCCATTTTAAGTGAACTCAATTTTCTATATTGTGACAAAATTTAGGACCAAAGTAGCTACGAAAAAGCCCCTAAGCAATCCAATCTATCTTAAACTGTGTGATGCTATGCATTATGCTTCATTTATAAGCCTTTACTAAAGGAACACATATGATCTGTTTAGAATGATCATTTTAAATAGGTAATCAACTTGACATGTACACACTAAATCTTCCGTAACTTTTAATTTAGAGTTCAAAATGACAAGAATCTAACACCCACGTTAAGCTAGCTCAATTTTCTATATTGTGACAAAATTTAAAATTGAAATAGCTATGAAAGAGCCTCCAAGTAATCCAATCGATCTACAACTTCGTGATGCGATGCATTATGCTTCATATATAAGCCTTTACTCAGTGAGCACCAATGATCGGTTTAAAATGATCATTTTAACTAGCTGATCAACTTGATATGTCCACACTAAATCGCCTTTAACTTTTGATTTAGAGCTCAAAATGACATGAATCCAACACCCATGGTAAGCTAACTCAATTTTCCATATTGTCAAAACATTTGGTAGTGAAAGAGCTAGACAAAGCATCACAGTAATGCATTCTATCCAAAACTGTGTGATGCTATGCATTATGATTCATTTATAAGCTTTTACTCAAGGAGCACCAATGACTAGTTTAGAATGATCATTTTAACTAGCTGATCGATTTGACCTGTCCGCACTAAATCGTCCATAAATTTTGATCTAGAGGTCAGAATGACACGAATCCAATGCCCACTTTAAGCGAACTCAATTTTTATATTGTGACAAAATTTAAGACCAAAGTAGCTACGACAAAGCCTCCAATCTATCCCAAAATCCGTGATGCCATGCATTATGCTTAATTTATAACCATTTACTCAAGGAGAACAAATGATCAGTTTAGAATGATCATTTTAACTAGTGGATCAACTTAACATGACCATTTTAACTAGCTGATCAACTTAATATGTGCGCTCTGAAGTGTCCCTAACTTTTGATTTAGATTTCAAAATGACACCAATCCAACACCCACATTAAGGTAGCTGAATTTTCTATATTGTGAGAAAAATTTAAGATCAAAATAGCTATGACAAATCCTCCAAGTAATCCAATCTATCCAAAACTTCATTATGCTATGTCATATGCTTCATTTATAAGCCTTTACTCAATGAGCACTAATGATCAATTTAGAATGATCATTTTAATTAGCTGATAACCTTGACATGTCCGCACTAAAACGTCTTTAACTTTTGATTTAGAGGTTAAAATTACATGAATCCAACGCCCATGTTAAGCTAGCTCAATTTTCCATATTTTCGCTAATTGCGTGATGTCATGCATTATGCTTCATTTATAAGCCTTTACTAAAGGAGCACCAATGACCAGTTTAGAATGATCATTTTAAGTGGCGGATGTGTGAGCTCTTAAGCGGATGGATCCGAAAACAAGGGGAAATTGGATGATACTTCTCAAGGATTGTGGAAAATACTTGTACTATCTGCTTGCACTGTGTGAATGACAAAGGCCAGGCATGTTGGGCAAAGGGTGAATCGACTTGAAACTTCCAAGGGTGATGAAGATCCCTTAGACTTTCAGCTCTTGAGAGGAATGAGAGAGTGTTCTAAAATTCCTTATTCAAGAGGGTGATCAAACATCAAACGAGTTTAAGAAGGAGCTGTAGTCTTGTCTTAACTGGCCTGAATGGTGTTTAGAAGGTGCTGTAGTCTTGTCTTAATTTTGGCTTGCTTGGATCGGGTAATGTGGTTATTTAAGATTTGTAGGCTTTCATCTCCAATATCTGCGGGTAATAGCTGCTCCTTAGCATCTCTAGTGGCTTCTTCCTCCTCTGGTTCAAGCTGCTCCTTAGGTTTTGGTTCCTTGCTGGCCATTCTAACATCATCCTCCCCCAGTTGAGAGGGATTTGACCTCAAATCTGTTTCATCTGCAAAATATGGAACCAAATCAGTAATATTGAATCTTGAACTCACTTGGTACTTGCCTACAAGATCCAGCTGGTACCCATTGTCGTTGATCTTCTTGATGACTTTGAATGGGCCATCAATCCTAGGCATTAGCTTCAATTTCCTTTCATTCGGAAAACTATCTTTGCGCAAATGGATCCACACCAAGTCTCTTTCTTCAAATGCTAACTCTTTTCGGCCTTTATTGGCTTCTTTAGCATACATCGTAGTCTTATTTTCAATATTGAGCCGAGCCTTCTCATGAATTTTTTTAACCAACTCAGCCTTTTTCATTCCATCAAAGCTTGTCCTCTCACTCAAAGGTAAAGGCATTAGATCCAAAGGTGAGATGGGATTGAACCCATAAACAATTTCGAATTGCGAGTACTTAGAAGCAGTATGCCTAGCATGATTATATGTGAATTTAACATCGAGCAAGCATTCTTCCCAAGTCCTAAGATTCTATTTAATTAAAGATCTTAACAAAATAGACAAGGTTCTATTAACTACTTCAGTGATTGCGGGTGACAAGTTGTGGAGAAAAAAAGCTTATTTCCTAGCTTAGACCAAAGTGTTTTCCAAAAGTAACTAAGGAACTTAGTGTCTCTATCTGATACTATGGTCCTAGATATGCCATAAAGTCTAATTATCTCCTTAAAGAATAATCTGGCAATGTTAACGGCATCATCCGTCTTATGACAAGGAATCAAATGAGCCAGTTTGGAAAACCTATCAACTACAGCAAACACAGAATCCTTTTCAGTTTTAGTTCTAGGAAATCAAACAACAAAATCCATAGATATATCATGCCAAGGGTGCAAAGGTATAGGAGAGGGGTATGCAAACCGTGCTTTTGATTGCGGATTTGGCTTGCTTGCAAGTTACACATCTTTGGCAAGCTTTCTCAACTTCACTCCTCATATGTGGCCAAACGAAGTGTTCGTGCAATACATTAAATGTCTTTGCCACGCCAAAGTGACCCATAAGACCACCTGAATTTTCTTCCTTAACAAACAAGTCTCGCAAAGAGGAGTTAGATACACATAACAGATTATCATAGAACAAGAGGTTTGGTATTTTCCAGTACCAAACTTCTCACAAGAAGCATAAATATCCTTAAAATCAGCATCAGTAGTATATAACTCTTTGATTTGCTCAAAATATAGCAGTTTAACTTCTAAAGATTTCAAGAGAACATACCTCCGAGAAAGAGCATCGGCTACTACATTCTCTTTACCTTTCTTGTATTTGATCACATAAGGGAAGGTCTCCATGGATTCGACCCACCTAGCATGTCTTTTGTTCAGATTTTGTTGCCCTTTGAGATGTTTGAGTGACTCATGGTCAGTATGGATGACAAACTCCTTGGGCCAAAGATAATAGTGCTATGTTTGCAAGGCCCTCACAAGCGCATATAGTTCTTTTTCATAGGTTGGATAATTGAGTGTGGCCCCTCCAATTTTCTCACTAAATTAAGCTATGGGCTTCCTTTCCTGCATAAGAACAGCACCAATACCAACTCTTGAGGCATCACATTCAATTTCAAAAGTTTTATCAAAGTTAGGAAGAGATAGCACGAGAGATTGTGTGAGGTTGTCTTTCAAGGTTTGGAATGCTTCCTCTTGCGCCTGCTCCCACTTAAATCCCACATTCTTTTTTATAACCTCTGTGAGTGGAGCTGCTATAGAGCTAAAGTCCATGACAAATCTCTGGTAAAGCTCCTTAATTCCCCAATATTCTTTGGACTCGGCCACTCCTTATCGCTTTTATCTCTTCCTCGTCAACCTTAATACCACCTGTACTCACAACAAAACCTATGAAGAAAAGGTTATCTGTTCCAAAAGTACATTTGTTAAGATTGTCAAACAAGGTTTCCTTTCTAAGCACTTCGAAAACCTTTCTGAGGTGTTCTACATGATCAACTAAGGTTCGGCTAAAAACTAGAATGTCATCCAATTATACTACCACAAAATGACCTATGAATTCCCTAAGGACATGGTTCATCAATCTCATGAAGGTACTAGGTGCATTTGTTAAGCCAAAAGGAATTACTAACCAATCATATAAACCTTGTTTATTTTTAAATGCAGTTTTCCACTCATCACCTTCTTTCATCCTAATTTGGTGATAACCACCCTTAAGATCTACCTTAGAGAAGATGCTAGAACCATGCAATTCATCTAAAATATCACCTAATCTAGGTATACGATGGCGATACTTTACAGTGATATTGTTGATGGATCTACAATCAACACAGATTCTCTACCTTCCATCCTTTTTTGGGACAAGCAAAACAGGTACAACACACGGGCTCATACCTTCGCGGATATGTCTTTTCTTCATGAGTTCAGTGACTTGCTGTTGAAGCTCCTTGGTCTCCAGGGGGTTGGTTCTGTAGGCTGGCTTGTTGGGAAGAGACGCTCCTGGTAGAAAGTAAATTTGGTGCTCAATTCCTCAGATTGGTGGTAAGCCTTGCGGTTAATCCTCCGGAAACACTTCTTTAAATTCCTGCAAAAGAATTTGAATTTTGCTAGGAATGTCCAGCATAGATTGGTTATTATTAAAGCATTCTTTAAGCAAAATGAGTAGGTGTGGTAAGTTACTCCCTGGGTTGGAATTAATCATAAGATTAGTCGGTTGTATGGTTGGTTGCATGGTTTGTGGTTTGGCGGTGCCATCGGCATGGGGTTTGCTTTTGGGTTTGGATTGGGTTTTGTTTTTCTTTAAAGCTATCTGATCTAAATGAACCTCTTGTGGCGATAAAGGTAGTAAAATATGTTTCTTTCCCTTAAACTCAAATGAGTACCTATTAGTAAACCCATCATGAATAACCCTTTATCCGATTGCCAAGGTCTACCTAACAAGATGTGACCAGCATCCATGGGTAAAACATCACACAAAACCTCATCTTCATAGTTTCCTATGGACAATGGAACTAGGACCTGGTTCTCTACTTCTAGCTCACCCTCATCATTAAGCCATTGCAACTTATCGGGTTTAGACCTCTTAATAATCTCAATTCCTAACTTCTCTACCATAATCTCACCAGCTACATTGGTACAGCTACCTCCATCTATGACTAAGCTACATACCTTACTCTTAATTAGACATCGAGTGTGGAATAGGTTCTCTTTGCTCATTCTTTTCTGTCATAGTTTGTAAGTTTAGAATTCTCTTAGTGACTAAGAGCTGTCCAGCATGCGACATGTCTACATTTTCTTCCAAGGACTCCGCATCCGGATGGTCATCCTCTGATTCTACGTAACCATTAGCCCTAATAACTATGGTTCTCTTATTGGTACATTCCCTAGAGTAGTCACCAAAGCCCTTACAGTTAACACTGAATTTCCCTAGTTTTGGTTAAAGAACCCATATCCATTCCCTTAAGTTTCGAATCTTCTACCTTAGGTTTAGTTAAAGGATTGTAATATTTGCTAGACTTAACCTTCTTAGATTGGCTAAACCTAGTAGAACTAAATCCAGGTTTAGGGTTTTTCCTCTTAAGTTGTTTTTCGAACATGATAGCACTATGGAGAAGTTCTTCTATTTCGACATAATGGTGAACCTCTAGCCTATCTATGATTTTCCTATTAAGGCCACCCATAAACCTAGACATAGTGGCTTCACTATCCTCTTAAACATCAGCCCTAAGCAATAAGGTTTCCATCTCCTTAAAGTACTCCTCTACGGTTCTAGATCGTTGAGATAGGTTTTTAAGCTTAAAGTGAAGTTCCCAATGGTAGTGGCTACGTATAAACCTTTTCCTCATGATTACTTTCGTCTGGTTCCATGAATCTATAGGCAAATCCCCAGCGCTTCTCCTAGAAGTAACTAATTGATCCCACCAACTTAAGGCATAATCTTTAAAAGCGGTTGGTGCTACTCTAACCTTACTATCCTGTGTGTATTCCCTACAATCAAAGACTATTTCTACATTATTTTCCCTCTCTAGATACTCCTCAGGGTCATTGGTTCCATGGAAAGAGGTTGATTTTAAGGCCGGCCAAAGGGTCGCGAGGATTGGGTTAGTTATTCCTATGTAGGTCGTCTCTTGGCCGCCTTCTCCTAGGGTGTTGTGACCTAAATGAGTGAGTGTAGTATTGCTCAGTATCAGAAGGTGGCTGGTTTATCCTAAGGCAGTCATTGATTGATATTTCTGTTTCAGGTCTCATGGTTGCCATACTTTCATCCATCATGGCTTTAAAGGAATCAAGAACTTGTTTGCTGGAGTTTGAGGTCTCTTCTCCATTTTTGCTGGTTCCTACCATGGTACCTGAAAAATTCAGACAACTAAACAAGTAAAAGGTTCAAATTAAAACACAAAAACGGACACAAAAATTTGCTGAAACAAAGACACAAGAACAAAGACAAATCCTAGCAAAGCATGTTCTAGACCCTTTGAACTCCGGTTTTGAAATGGGTGAGTCTAACAATTTTAGATTCGTTTTGAAACGTTTTTAACTGGTATTCCTGGTTCTATTAAGTCTTAAGAAGAATTTTCAATCAGTTTTTAATCTCTAAAATATTTAAACAAAAGGTGATAAACTCGGATTAACAAAAAGTTTCTTATAACCTCAACGGTGCTGAATGGGTGTTTCATAAGTTTTGTCCTTTAGAAATCGGTTCTAAACTCTTTTAAAGTTAATATCCAGGTTCTTCAAAGATCTAAAATCAATTTGAAACATGAAGAAAACACAGAAACGTTTTAAAACAAATCACAAAAGAAGGCAAAAGGTTACAAAACGTTTTTGCAAGAATACGAAAGGGTGCAAACAGGTTTGTAGAGATACAACCTGGTTTGGAGTGGGCTCTGATACCACTTGATGTGCTCCTGATGAGGATCAAGCCCATGATCAACTGCAAATGGTTGTGGAATAGTGGATGAATGTATTGAAGTTGTGGAATGGGTGAAACGATGGTGTAACTTGAGGATGTGTGAGCTCTTAAGTGGATGGATCCAAGATCAAGGGGAAATGGATGATACTTTTCAAGGATGGTGGAAAATACGTGGACTATCTTCTTGCTCTGTGTGAATGACAAAGGCCAGGCACATTGGGCAAGGGGTGAATCTACTTGAAACTTCCAAGGGTGATGAAGAACCCTTAGACTTTCGGCTCTTGAGAGGAATGAGAAAGTGTTCTAAAATTCCGGATTCAAGAGGATAATCAAATAAGTTTAAGAAGGACATTACTATTAAAATGTTTGATGATTCAGAAAGAAGGATACAAGAGAGTCCTTATAGTAGTCTAGGACATTGAAAATGACTCCTAAAATTCTACCAAAACATTAAAGGAAACACTTAGGGAATTACAACTAATTCAATGTATCCCGAACTACGTGATGCCATGCATTATGCTTCATTTATAAGCCCTTACTCAAAGAGCACCAATGATCAGTTTAGAATGATCATTTTAACTAGCTGATCATCTTGACATGTCTATACTAACTTCTGATTTAGAGCTCAAAATGACATGAGAGAACACCCACTTTAAGCTGGCTCAATTTTCCATATTGTGACAACATTTGAGAATGAAAGAGGTACGACAAAGCCTCAAAGTTAATCAATCTATCCCAAACTGCGAGATATTATGCATTATGATTCATTTATACACCTTTTCTTAAGGAGCACCAATGATCACTTTAGAATGATTATTCTAACTGGCCAATCAATATGACATGTCCACACTAAATCGTCCGTAACTTTTGATTTAAAGTTTAGAATGACACGGATCCAACACCCACGCTAAACTAGCTCAATTTTCTATAATGTGAAGACCGAAATAGCTACGAAAAATCGTCCAAGTAATCCAATCTATACCAATATGTGTGATGCCATGCATTATGCTTCATTTAGAAGCCTTTACTCAAGGAGCACCAATGATCAGTTTAGAATGATCATTTTAACTGGTCGATTAACTTGAAATTTCCACACTGAATAGTAAGTAAGTTTTGATTTTAAAGTTCAGAATAACACGAATCGAACGCCCACGTTAAACTAGCTCAATTTTTTATATTGTGCAAAAATTTAAGATCAAAAAAGCTATGACAAAGCCTCCATGTAATCCCAAAATTCATGATGCTATGCATTATGATTCATTATACGCATTTACCCAATAAGCACCAATGATCAGTTTAGAATGATCATTTTAACTAGCTGATCAACCTCAATTTTCCGCACTAAATCGTGTTTAACTTTTGATTTAGAGTTCAAAATGACGTGAGTCCAACACCCACATTCAGCTAGCTCAATTTTCCATACTGTGACAACATTTGAGACTGAAAGAGCTACGACAAAGCATCCAAGTTATCCAATGTATCCCAAACTGTTTGATACTATGCATTATGTTTCATTTATAAGCCTTTACTCAAGGAGCACCAATGATCAGTTTAGAATGATCATTTTAATTGGTTGATCAACTTGACATGTCCACACTAAAACTTACGTAACTTTTGATTTAAAGTTCAGAATAACACGAATCCAACACCCACATTAATCTAGCTCAATTTTCTATATCATGACAAAATTTTAGGCCAAAATAGCTATGACAAAGCCTCCAAGTAATCCGAGCTATCCCAAAATGCGTGATGTCATGCATTAAGCTTCAATTATAAGCCTTTACTCAAGGAGCACCAATGATCAGTTTAGAACGATCAACTTGAAATGTCCGCACTTAAACGTGTGTAACTTTTGATTTTAAAGTTCAGAATAACACGAATCCAACGCCCACGTTAAGCTAGCTCAATTTTCTATGTTTTGCCAAAATTTAAGATCGAAAAAGATATGACAAAGCCCCCATGTAATCCCAAAATTCGAGATGCTATTCATTATGATTCATTATACGCATTTACCCAATAAGCACCAATGATCAGTTTAGAATTATCATTTTAACTAGCTGATCAACCTGGCTTTTTCGCACTAAATCGTGTTTAACTTTTGATTTAGAGCTCAAAATGACATGAGTCCAACGCCCACACAATGCTAGCTCAATTTTCCATATTGTGAAAATATTTGAGACTCAAAGAGCTACGCAAAGCCTTCATTTATAAGCTTTTACTCAATGAGCACCAATGATCAGTTTAGAATGATCATTTTAACTGGTCGATTAGCTTGAAATATCTACACTGAATCGTCAATAAGTTTTGATTTTAAAGTTCAGAATAACACGAATCGAACGCCCACGTTAAGCTAGCTCAATTTTTTATATTGTGCCAAAGTTTTAGATCGAAAAAGCTATGACAAAGCCTCCATGTAATCCCAAAATTCGTGATGCTATGCATTATGATTCATTATATGCATTTGCCCGATAAACACCAATGATCAGTTTAGAATGATCATTCTAACTAGCTGATCAACCTGAATTTTCCGCACTAAATCGTGTTTAACTTTTGATTTAGCGCTCAAAATGACGTGAGTCCAATGCCCACTTTAAGCTAGCTCAATTTTCTATTTTCTAACAACATTTGAGACTGAAAGAGCTCCGACAAAGCATCCAAGTAATCCAATGTATCCCAAACTGTTTGATACCATGCATTATGTTTCATTTATAGGCCTTTACAAAAGAAGCACCAATGATCAGTTTAGAATGATCATTTTAATTGGTCGTTCAACTTGACATGTACACACTAAATCTTCCGTAACTCTTGATTTAAAGTTCCGAATGACACAAATCCAACACCCACATTAATCTAGCTCAATTTTCTATATCATGACAAAATTTTAGACCGAAGTAGCAATGACAAAGCCTCCAAGTAATCCGTTCTATCCCAAAATGCGTGATGTCATGCATTAAGCTTCAATTATAAGCCTTTACTCAAGGAGCACCAATGATCAGTTTAGAATGATCATTTTAATTGGTCGTTCAACTTGAAATAAACGAACTAAATCGCCTGTAACTTTTGATTTTAAAGCTCAGAATAACACGAATCCAATGCCCACGTTAAGCTAGCTCAATTTTCTATATTTTGCCAAAATTTAATATCGAAAAAATATGAAAAAGCCCCCATGTAATCTCAAAATTTGTGATGCCATGCATTATGATTCATTATACGCATTTACCCAATCAGCACCAATGATCAGTTTAGAATTATCATTTTAACTTGCTGATCAACCTGACTTTTTGCACTAAATTGTTTTTAACTTTTATTTAGAGCTCAAAATGACATGAATCCAACACCAACACTAAGCTAGCTCAATTTTCAATATTGTGAAAATATTTGAGACTTAAAGAGCTACGGCAAAGCCTTCATTTATAAGTCTTTACTCACGGAGCACCAATGATCAGTTTAGAATGATCATTTTAACTAGTCGATCACTTGAAATGTCAGCAGTAAATCCTCTGTAACTTTTGATTTTAAAGTTCAGAATAACACGAATCCAACACCCATATCAAACTAGCTCAATTTTCTCTATTGTGCAAAAATTTAAGATCAAAAAAGCTATGACAAAGCCTCCATGTAATCCCAAAATTCGTGATGCTATGCATTATGATTCATTTTACGCATTTACCCAAGAAGCACCAATGATCAGTTTAGAATGATCATTTAACTAGCTGATCAACCTGACTTTTCTGCACTGAATCGTGTTTAACTTTTGATTTAGAGCTCAAGATGACATGAGTCCGATGCCCACATTAAACTTGCTCAATTTTCCATATTGTGAAAATATTTGAGACTCAAAGAGGTACGGCAAAGCCTTCATTTATAAGCCTTTACTCAAGGAGCACCAATGATCAAATTAGAATGATAATTTTAACTAGCTTATCAATTTGACATGTCCGCTCGAAATCGTCTTTAACTTTTGATTTAGAGCTGAAAATGACATGAATCCAATGCCCACATTAAACTAGCTCAATTTTCAATATTGTGCGAAAATTTATGATAAAAAAGCTATGACAAAGCTTCCATGTAATCCAATCTATCGCAAACAGCATGATGCTATGAATTATGATTCATTATACGCATTTACTCAAGGAGCGCCAATGATAATTTTAGAATGATTATTTTAACTGGCCAATCAACTTGACATGTCCGAACTATATCATCCGTAACTTGTGATTTAAAGTTCAAAATGAAACGAATCCAAGGGCCACGTTAGGCTAGCTCAATTTTCTATTTTGTGAGAAACTTTAACACTGAAATAGCTACGACAAAGCCTCAAAGTAATCCAATCTATCCCAAAATCCGTGATGCCATGTATTATGCTTCATTTATAAGCCTTTATTCAAGGAGAACCGATGATCAGTTTAAAATGATCATTTTAACTAGCTGATCAACTTGACATGTGCGCTCTAAATCTTCGTTAACTTTTGATTTAGAGCTCAAACTGACATGAATCCAATGCCCACGTTAAGCTAGCTTAATTTTCCGTATTGTAACAACATTTTAGACACAAAGAGCTACCACAAAGCATCGAAGTAATGCAATGTATCCCAAACTGCTTGATGCCATGCATTATGCTTCATTTATAAGCATTTACTCAAGTAACACCAAATGATCAGTTTAAAATGATCATTTTAACTGGTAGATCAAGTTGACATGTCCACACTAAATTATCCGTAACATTTGATTTCAAGTTCAGAATTACACAAATCTAATGCCCACGTTAAGCTAGATCAATTTTCTATATTGTGAAAAAATTTAAGACCGAAACAGCAACGACAAAGCCTACAGGTAATCCCATCAATCCCAATAAAGCGTGATGCCATGGATTATGCTTCATTTTTAAGCATTTACTCACGGAGAACCAATGATCAATTTAGAATGATCATTTTAACTAGCTGATCAACTTGACATGTTCCCACTAAATCGTTTTTAACTTTGATTAGGAGCTTAAAATGACATGAATTCAACGCCAATGTTAAGCTAGCTCAATTTTCCATATTGCAACAACATTTGAGACTGAAAGAGGTAGACAAAGCTTCAAAGTAATGCAATCTATCCCAAACTGCGTGATGCCATGCATTATGCTTCATTTGTAAGCCATTACTCATGGAGCACCAATGATCAGTTTAGAATGATTATTTGAACTGGCCGCTCAGCTTAACATGTCCGCACTATATCGTCCATAACTTTTGGATTCGGATTCAAAATGACACGAATTCAACACCTTTGTTAACTAGCTCAATTTTTTATATTGTGACAAAATTTAAGATCGAAATAGCAATGACAAAGCATCCAAGTAATCCAATCTATCCCAAACTGTGTGGTGCTATGCAATATAATTCATTTATACGCCTTTTCTCAGTGAGCACCAATGATCAGTTTAGATGATCATTTGGACATGTTGATCAACTTGACATGTTCGCACTCGATCGCCCGTAACTTTTTATTTAATGTTCAGAATGACACGAGTCCAACATCCACGTTAAGTTAGCTCAGTTTTCTATATTGTACCATTATTTAAGACCAAAATTACTATGACAAAGCCTACAAGTAATCCACAAACTGCGTGATACTATGCATTATGATTCATTATACGCATTTACTCAATCAGCATCAATGATTATTTTTAGCTGATCAACTTGACTTGTCCGCACTAAATCCTCTTTAACTTTTGATTTAGAGCTCAAAATGACATGAGCCAAATGCCCACGTTCCAAACTACGTGATGTCATGCATTATGCTTCATTTATAACCCCTTACTCAAGGAGTACCACTGATCAGTTTAGAATGCATAGCACCAACTTGACGTGTCCGCACAGTTTATAAACTTGACATGTCCGCACAGTTTAGAATGCATGGCGCCAACTTGACGTGGACGTGTGCTTCTTGAGCTAGCTTAACATGAGCGTTGGGCTCATGTCATTTTGAACTCTAAATCAAATGCTAAAAGTGATTTACTGTGGACATGTAAAGTTGTTTAGCTAGATAAAATAATCATTGTAAACTGATCACTGGTGCTCATTAAGTAAAGGTGTATAAATGAATCTTAATGCATAGCATCACACAGTTTGGGATAGAATGGATTACTTGTACGCTTTGTCATAACAATTTTGGTATTAAATTTTGTCACAATATAGAAAATTGGACTAGCTTAACGTGGGCTTTAGATTCATGTCAATCATAACTTTAAATCAAAAGTTATGGACGATTTAGTGCGGACATGTCAAGTTGATCGACAAGTTAAAATTATCATTCTAAACTAATCATTGGTGCTCCTTGAGAAAAGGCTAATAAATGAAGAATAATGCATGGCATCACTCAGTTTGGAATAGATTGCATCACTTTGATACTTTTTCTAGCTCATTCAATCTCAAATTTTGTCACAATATGGAAAATTGAGCTAGATTAACATTCGCGTCAGATTCATGTCATTTTGAGCTCTAAATCAAAAGCTAAAAATGATTTAGTGCAGACATGTCAAGTTAATCTGCTAGTTAAAATGATCATTTGAAACTGAGCATTGGTTTTCATTGAGCAAAAGGCATATAAATGCATCATAATGCATTGCATCACGCATTTCGGGATAAATGGGATTACGTGGAGGCTTTGTCGTAGCTGTTTTGGTCCTAAAAATTTGCACAATAGAAAAAATTGAGCTAGCTTAATATGGGCATTCGATTTGTGTAATTCTGAAATTTAGATCAAAAGTTAGATTTAGTGCGGACATGTCAAGTCCATTGAGCAGTTAAAGTGATCATTCTAAATTGATCCCTTGTGCTCCTTGAGTAAAGGCTTATAAATGAAGCATAATCCATGGCATCAAGCAGTTCGTGATATATTGGAATACTTGGATGCTTTTTTCATAGCTCTTTCAGCCTCACTTATTGTCACAATATGAAAAATTGAGCTAGCTTAACGTGGCATTGGATTCATGTCAGTTTGAGCTCAAAATAAAAAGTTATAGGTGATTTAGAGCCGACATGTCAAGTTGATCAGCTAGTTAAAATGATAATTCTAAACTGATCATTGGTGCTCCTTGAGTAAAGGATTATAAATGAAGCATAATGAATGGCATCACGTACTTTGGGATAGATTGGATTACTCTTATGCTTTGTCATAGCTATTTTGGTCTTAAATTTTGTCACAAAATATAAAATTGAGCTAGCCTAACGTGGCTCTTGGATTTGTGTCATTTTTAAATTTAAATCAAAAATTACGGACAATTTAGTGCGGACATGTCCAGTTTATCAGCTAGTTAAAATAATGATTCTAAACTGATCATTTGTTCTCTTTGAGTAAAGGCTTATAAATGATGCATAATGCACGGCATCACGCATTTTGGGATACATTGGATTACTTGGCGGCTTTGTGTAGCTATTTCGGTCTTAATTTGCCACGATATAAAAAATTGAGCTAATGTAATGTGGGCGTTGGATTCGTTTCATTCTGAAATCTAATTCAAATGTTAACGAAGGTTTAGTGCGGACATGTCAAATTGATCGGCCAGTTAAAATGATAAGTTTAGAATGCTCATTCTAACTGGCCAATCAACTTGACATGTCCGCACTAAATCGTCCGTAACTTTTGATTTAGCGTTTGAAATGACACAAATCCGACGCACACGTTAAGCTACCTCAATTTTCTATATTGTGACAAAACATAACTCCAAAATAGATACGACAAACCCTCCAAGTAATCCAATCTATCCCAAAATGCATAATGCCATGTATTATGATAAATTTATAAGCCTTTACTCCAGTACTGCCAATAGTCAGTTTATAATGATCATATTACCTAGCTGATCAACTCTACATGTCCGCACAAAATCGTCTTTAACTATTGATTTAGAGCTCAAAATGACATGATTCCAACTCCCACCTTAATCTAGCTCAATTTTCCATATTGTGACAACATTTGAGATTGAAAGATTATGACAAAGCTCCAAGAAATCAGATGTATGCCAAACTGCATGATGCCATGTATTATGCTTCATTTATATGCCTTTACTCAAGGAGCACCAATGATCAGTTTTTGAATGATCATTTTGACCCGTCGATCAACTTGACTGTATGCACTATTCGCCCGAACTTTTGATTTAAAGTTCTGAATGACCCGAATCCAACGCCCATGTTAAGATTGCTCAATTTTCTATATTGTGACAAAATTTAAGACCGGAATCGCTATGACAAAGCCTCCAAGTAATCCCATCTATTCAAAAATGCGTGATGCAATACATTATGCTTCATTTATAAGCCTTTAGTAAGGAGCACCAACGATTAGTTTAGACAATCATTTTAACTAGCTGATCAACTTGACATGTCCGCACTAAATCGGCTTTAACTTTTGATTTAGAGCTCAATATGTAATGAGTCCGACACCCACATTAAGCTAGCACAATTTTCCATATTGTGACAACATTTGAGATTACAAGAGCTACAAGAAAGCCTCCAAGTATTCCAATGTTTCCAAACTGCATGACGCCATGCATTATTCTTCATTTATAAGCTTTTAATCAAGGAGAACCAATGATCAGTTTAGAATGATCATTTTAACTGGACGATCAATTTGACATGTCCACACTAAATAATCTGTAACTTTTGATTTAGAGTTGAGAATAACACAAATCCATGCCCACGTTAAGCTAGCTCAATTTTCTATATTGTGACAAAATTTATGACCAAAATAGCTACTACAAAGCCTCCAAGTAATCCATTCTATCCAAAATACGTGATGCCATGCATTATGATTCATTTATAAGTTGTTACTTAACGAGCACCAATGATCAGTTTAGAATGATCATTTTAACTCGATAATCAACTTGACATGTCTGCACTAAATCATCTTTAACTTTTGATTTAGAGCTCAAAATGACATGAATCACCCACGTACGTTCAGGTAGCTCAATTTTCCATATTTGAGACTGAAAAAGCTACGAAAAAGCCTCCAAGTAGTCCAATGTATCCCCAAATGCGTGATGCCATGCATAATGCTTGATTTATAAGCCTTTACTCAATGAGCACCAATGAGCAATTTAGAACGATCATTTTAACTGGTCGATCAACTTGATATGTTCGCATTAAATCGTATGTAGCTTTTAATTTAATGTACAGAATGACACGAATCCAACAACCACGTTAAGCTAGCTCAAGTTTCTAGATTGTGACAAAATTTAAAACCGAGTTGCTCTGATTAAGCCTCCAATTAATCCAATCTATCCTAAAATGCATGATGCTATGCATTATGATTCATTTATACGCTTTTACGCAATGAGCACGAATGATCAGTTTAGAATGATCGTTTTAAATAGCTGATAAACTTGACATGTCCGCAGTAAATCATTTTGAACTTTTGATTTAGAGCTCAAAATGACATGAGTCCAACACCCAAGTTAAGCTAGCTCAATTTTCCATATCGTGACAACATTAAAGACAGAAAGACCTACAACAAATCCTCCATGTAATACAATGTATCCCAAACTGCGTGATGAATCATTTATAAGCTTTTAATCATGGAACACAAATGATCAAATTAGAATGATCATTTTAACTGACTAATAAACTTGACATGTCCGCTCTAAAACATCAGTACCTTTTTATTTAGAGTTCATTGTGACACGAATCCAATGTCAACATTAAGCTAGCTCAATGTTCCATGTTGTGACAAAATTTGAGACTTAAATGGCTATGACGAAGCCTCAAAGTAATACAATCTATCCCAAACTGCGTGATGCTATGGGTTATTCTCTATCTATAAGTCTTTACTCAAGGAGACCAATGATCAGTTTAGAATGATCATTTTAACTTGCCCATCAACTTGACATGTCCGCACTAAATCGTCCGTACCTTTTGATTTAGAGTTCCTCAAAGTAATGCAATCTATCCCAAACTGCGTGATGACATGTATTATTCTTTATTTATAAGCCTTTACTCAAGGAGCACCAATGATCAGTTTAGAACGATCATTTTAACTGGCTGACAAACTTGACATGTCCGCACTAAATTGTCTGTAACTTTTGATTTGGAGTAACGAATAACGCTAAACCAACGCCCATGTTAAGCTAGCTCAATTTTATATATTGTGACTAAATTAATGACCAAAATAGGTACGACAAAGCCTCCAAGTAATCCAATCTATCCCAAACTGCATGATGACAAACATTATGCTTCATTTATAAGCCTTTTTTCTAAGAGCACCAATGATCAGTTTAGAATGATCAGTTTAACTAGCTTAGCAACTTGACATGTCCGCACTAAATCGTCTTTCACTATTGATTTAGAGCTCAACATGACATGAATCCAATACCCCACGTTAAGCTACCTTAATATTCTATATTGTGACAACATTTGAGACTGAAAGAGCTCGACAAAGCCTCAAATAATGCAATCTATAAAAATCTGCTTGATCCCATGCATTATGCTTCATTTAAATGCCTTTAGCCAAAGAGCACCAATGATCAGTTTAGCATGATTCTTTAAACTGGCCGGTCAACTTAACATGTCCACACTAAATCGTCTGTAACATTTGATTTAGAGTTTAAAATGATACGAATCCAACACCCACGTTAAACTAGCTGCATTTTCTATATTTTGACAAAATTTATGATTGAAATAGCTATGACAAAGCCTCCAAGTAATCCAATCTATCCCAAACTCCGTGATGCTATGCATTATGCTTCACTTATACACCTTTATTCAATAAGCACCAATGATCAGTTTAGAATGATCATTTTAACTAGCTGATCAAATTGACATGTCAGCACTAAATCGTCTTTATCTTTTGATTTAGAGCTCAAAATGACATGAATCCAATGTCCACGTTAAACTAGCTGAATTTTCCATATTGTGACAACATTTAAGACGGAAAGAGCTACAACAAAGCATTCAAGTAATCCAATATATCACAAACTGCGAGATGAATCATTTATAAGCTTTTAATCAAGGAGCACCAATGATCATAGTAGACCGCTCCTTTAATCCAATGAATAGACGAGGGTGACAAAGGCGTTCCTCAGGGGCGGGCAGAAGCATCATTAATTCTTTTGCCTGTGCGTACGTATTCTATTGAGCAAAGTAGGGGCGCAAGCCGTTTTATAAATAGATTCCTAATAGACTGAGTAGTTTCTCTATGTTGGGGTTGTGTTCCCTATGTCTTTGAGCCTTTCGTGGAATATGTTGTTAGCCCTCTCTGTCTCTCTTCCGAGGAGGGCTACGCACGTAGGAGGATCTCCGCGGAGAATCACTCCTGAGAGGGGAAATGAGAGAAAGTAGCAGTCATTGCACTGCGAGGATCCCATTAGCGATCACCGGTGGTTTGTTTGGGTTTCTTAAAACACACTACTTTGGGTCGACATACTCCTTATTTAAATCTTACTGAAAGAAAGAGTCGACGGACTCTTCTATTCTATTCTCCCGAATCCTTTGTACTGAATGAACTGCGAGAATTATAAAACATTTGTAAAATTGTATCTAAGCCCGAAAAGAGTCGAGGAACTTGAGCTTGAGCTCAAAGATATGAAGAAAGCTAAGAACCCACTCAGCCAGCAGAAATAGGTAGCGGCAATGGGTGGAGGTCTCAGTTTCAAAATACTGCTCCTATTATCAGTCTCAGTTGCAGTTGAGGTTTCTACGAAGGGGCATTCCCCACATCTCACTGGAACTGCGTATCGAGGGCAACTTTCTCACTGTGGCGCAACCCGTATCATAATTGGCTCGTACTAAAGTAACCTTTGCCAGTGAAATTTTTATCAAAAACAAAGGCTAGCTCTTTCCCTCTCCTTTTAGTTTCTTAGTCAAAATGGGTGATGTTATTCTGCCTAAATAGTAGACAAGGTAATAAATAAAAGAATACGCCGTAAGCGCACGAAACTATTAGCTCCTAACTACTGTGTAATCAATATCTCCTTATCCCCATGCATACTAAAACTAAAAGAATTGGACAAGGAAGTGACATATAATACTAATATAAGAGAAATGTCCGTAGTAGCCAAAGAAGTGGAGTGATCTAGTATAGGCAAGGGGCCGAGAACTGCCTACTACTACACCATACTACACTTGACTTTACACATTTACCGAGCTAACCCCTGTCCAGTGCCTGGCAGAGCTAAGGGGGCTTCAATCCTTATTCCTTATCCCCATCTTCGCCCGTTGACTCAAATACTGCACTATATATCACTATTTATCCCCTGAAGCGGCGAAGTAAAATTACAGCTTGCACTATTGAACTGAATCTTTACCGTGCGAGCTTTTTTAGATGTCTAAGGCTTCAAAAGACAGTGACTTGCAGAACAAATATGGATTTGCTTGCTCTCATTCCTTCTTTCTGATTAATTAGTGAGATCTTTCCCGGATGCTAGACTCTGAAAAGGAAGATAATGGGAGAATGGGCCATTATCCGTCACTCACGCTATTAGATTAGGCAGCTACCTGATCGTTAACAAGTAGAAAAGTCGTTTCACAGCGCTGGATCCTGCTTCTTTCCCACTTGTGGTCAATCTCCTCCTATCCCCAAACGCATCCACTAGCCCTATTTGAGAAAGAAAAACCTGAGATCAGATAGGGAACATAAAGGATTCCATCGCCTAAATGGCTCTATTTGGTCTTTTAATGGCCGATGATCATTTTAACTAGTCGATCAACTTGACATGTTCGCAATAAATCATCTGTAACTTTTGATTTAGACTTCAAAATGACACGAATCCAATGCCGACTTTAAGCTAGCTCTATTTTCTATTATGACAAAATTTATGATCAAAATAGCTATGACAAAGCCTCCAAGTAATCCAATCTATCCCAAATTCCGTGATGTTATGCATTATGCTTCATTTATACGCGTTTACTCAATGGGCACCAATGATCAGTTTATAATGATCATTTTAACTAGCTGATCAACCTGACATGTCCGCACTAAATCATCTTTAACTTTTGATTTAGAGCTAAAAATGACATCAATCCAACGCTCATGTTAAGGTAGCTGAATTTTCCATATTGTGGAAACATTTAAGACTGAAAGAGGTACAACAAAGCCTCCAAGTATCCAATGTATCCCAAACTGCGTGATGAATCATTTATATGCTTTTAATCAAGGAGCACCATTATTCAGTTTAGAATGATCATTTTAAGTAGCTGATGAACTTGACATGTCCGCACTAAATCGTCCTTAACTTTTGATTTAGAGTTCAAAATGACACGAATCCAATGGCCACATTAAGCTAGCTCAATTTTCTCTATTGTTACAAAATTTAAAACCGAAATAGCTACAACAAAGCCTCCAAGTAAACCAATCTACCCTAAACTGCGTGATTCCATGCATTATGCTTCATTTATAAGCCTTTAATCAAGGACCACCAATGACAAGTTTAGAATGATCATTTTAACTAGCTGGTCGACTTGACATGTCCTCACAAAATCGTATTTAACTTTTTATTTGGAACTCAAAATAACATGAATCCAACACCCATGTTAAGCTAGCTCAATTTTCCATATTGTGACAATATTTGAGGCTGAAAGAGCTACGACAAAGCCTCCAATTAATCAAATATATCCCAAACTATGTGATGCCATGCATTATGCTTCATTTATAAGCGTTTAATCAAGGAGCACCGATGCTCAGTTTAGAATGATCATTTTAACTTGCCGATCAAGTTGACATGTTTGCACAAAATCGCCTGTAATTTTTGATTTAGAGTTCAAAATGACACGAATTCAACATCGCTTGTGAAAAAATTTAACATCAAAATACCTACGACAAAGCATCCAAGTAATCCAATCTATCCCAAACTACGTGATGCTATGCATTATGCTTCATTTATATGCCTTCACTCAATGAGCACCTATGATCAGTTTAGAATTATCCTTTTAACTAGCTGATCATCTTGACATGTCCGTACTAAATCATCTTTAACTTTCCATTTAGAGCTCAAAATGACATGAACCCAACACCCACCTTACGATAGATCAGTTTTCCATATTTTAACAACTTTTGAGACTGAAAAAGTTACAAGAAAGCCTACAATGTATCACGTAGTTTGGGATACATTGGATTACTTGGTGGCCTCAAACTACGTGATGCCATGCAATATGCTTCATTTATAAGCCTTTACTCAAGGAGCACCATGATCAGTTTAGAATGATCATTTTAACTGTCTGATCAACTTAACATGTCTTCACTAAATCTTCCCTAACTTTTGATTTAGAGTTCAAAATGACACGAATCCAACACCCATGTTACGCTAGCTCAATTTTCTTGTGACAAAATTTAAGAAAGAAATAGCTATGGCAAAGCCTCCAAGTAATCATATCTATCCCAAACTGTGTGATACTTGCATTATACTTCAGTTATACAGCTTTACTGAATGAGCAACAATGACCTGTTTAGAATGACATTTTAACAAGCTGATCATCTTGACATGTTCGCAATAAATCGTCTTTAACTTTTGATTTAGTGCTCAAAATGACATCAACCCAACACCCACGTTAAGATAGCTCAATTTTCCATATTCTGATAAACTTTAAGACCGAAATAGCTACGAAAAAACCTCAGAGTAATCCAATCTATCCCAAACTCGTGATGCCATGCATTATGCTTTATTTATAGACCTTTACTCAAGGAGCACCAATGATCAGTTTAGAATGATCATTATAACTAGCTGATCAACTTGACATGTACGCACTAAATCGTTTGTAACTTTTTATTTAAAGTTCGGAATGACATCAATGCAATGCCCACGTTACGCTAGCTCAATTTTCTATTTTGTGACAACATTTAAGACTAAAGAGCTCAAGCAAAGCCTTCAAGTAATCCAATGTATCCAGAACAATGTGATACCTTGCATTTTGCTTCATTTATAAGCCTTTACTCAAGGAGCACCAATGATCAGTTTTGAATTATAATTTTAACTGGCCGATAAACTTGACATGTCAGCACTAAATAATCCGTAACTTTTGATTTACAGTTCAAAATGATACAAATCCAATGCCCACTTTCAAGAAAGCTCAATTTTCTATGTTGTGACAAAATTTAAGATGGAAATACCTACGACAAAGCCTACAAGTAATCCAATTTATCGCAAACTGCATGATTCCATACATTATGCTTCATTTATAAGCCTTTACAAAAGGAGTACCAATGACCAGTTTAGAATGATCATTTTAACTGGTCGATCAACTTGAAATGTCGGCACTAAATCGTCTGAAACTTTTGATTTAGAGTTCAAAATGATATGAATCCAATGCCCACTTTAAGAGGGTTCAAATTTCTATATTGGGAAAAACTTTACGTCCAAAATACCTACGACAAAGCCTTTAAGTAATCCAATCTATCCCAAACTGTGTGATGTCATGCATTATGTTTCATTTATAAGCCTTTACTTAAGGAGCACCAATGATCAGTTTAGAATAATCATTTTAACTAGCTGATCAACTTGACATGTCCGCACTAAATCATCTTTAACTTTTGATTTAGAGCGCAAAATGACATGAATCCAATGTCCACATTAAGCTAGCACAATGTTCTATATTGTGAAAAAATTTGAGACTGAAAGAGCTACGAAAAAAACCTCCAACTAATCCAATGTATCCCAAACTGCGTTATGCCATGCAGTTTAGAATGATCATTTTAACTGTCCGATCAACTTGACATGTCCGCACCAAATTTTCTGTAACATTTGATTTAGATTTCAAAATGACCCGAATCCAACACCCACGTTAAGCAAGCTCAATTTTCTATATTATGACATAATTTATAATCGAAATAGCTATGATAAGGCCTACAAGTAATCTAATCTATCATAAACTGCATGATGCCATGCATTATACTTCATTTATAAGCGTTTACTCAATAAGCACCAATGAGTAGTTTAGAATGATCATGTTAACTAACCGATCAATTTTACATTTCTGCACTAAATCATCCATAACTTTTGATTTCGATTTCAGAATGAAAAGAATACAACACCCACGTTATGCTACCTCAATTTTCTATATTGTGATTAAATTTAAAACCGAAATAGTTACGACAAAGCCTCCAAGTAATCCAATCTATCCAAGACTGTGTGATGCCATGCATTATGCTTCATTGATAAGCCGTTACTCAAGAAGCACTAATGATCAGTTCAGAAAGATCACCTTTACTAGTTAATCAACTTTACATGTCCAGAATAAATCGTCTTTATTTTGAATTAGAGCTCAAAATGACATTAATCCAACGCCCACGTTAATCTAGCTCAATTTCCATTTTGTAACAACATTTAAGAAAAGGTATCACAAATCTTTTAAGTAATCTAATATATCCCAAACTGCATGATGCCATCAATTATGCTTTATTTATAAGCCGTTAATTCAGAAGCAACTGTGATCAGTTTAAAATGATCATTTTAACTGGCCGATAAACTTGACATGTCGGCAGTAAATCTTCTGTAACTCTTGATTTAGAGTTCAAAATGATACGCATCCAACGCCCACTTTAAGCTTGCTCAATTTTTTTGTGACAAAATTTAAGATCGAAATAGCAATAACAAAGCCTCCAAGTAATCCAATGTATCCCAAACTATGTGGTGCTATTCATTATGTGCTTCATTTACACGCCTTTACTTAATGAGCACCAATGAACAGTTTAAAATGATCATTTAAACTAGCTGATCAACTTGACTTGTCCAAAATGATCGACATTAACTTTTGATTTAGAGCTCAAGATGACATGATTCCAATGGCCACATTAAGCTGGCTCAATTTTCCATATTGTGACAACACTAGAGACTGAAAGATCTACGAAAAAGTCTTCATGTAATCCAATGTATCCCAAACTGCGCTATGCCATGCATTATGTTTCATTTATAAGCCTTTACTCAAGGAGTACCAATGATCAATTTAGAATGATCATTTTAACTTGCTGATAACCTTGACATGTCTGCACTAAATCGTCAGTAAATTTTTATTTAGAGTTCAGAATAACATGAATCCAACGCCGACGTTAAGGTAGCTCAATTTTCTATATTATGATAGACTTTAACATCAAAATAGCTATGACAAGGCCAACAAGCAATCCAATCTATCCCAAACTGCGTGATGCCATGCATTATGATTCATTTATAAGCCCTTACTCAAGAAGCACTAATGATTAGTTTCGAATGATCATCCAATCAACTTGACATGTCCGCACTAAATTGTCCATAACTTTTGGTTTAGAGTTCAGAATGACACGAATCCAATACCCACGTTATGCTACCTCAATTTTCTATATTGTGACCAAATTAAAGACTGAAATAGCGATGACAAAGCCTCCAAGTAATCCAGTCTATCACAAACTCCGTGATGCCATGCATTAAGCTTCATTTATAAGCCTTTACTCAAGGAGCACCAATGATCAGTTCAGAAAGATCATTTTAACTACCTGATCAACATGACATGTCCACAATAAATCGTTTTTAACATTTGATTGAGAGCTCAAATTGACATGAATCAAACGCCCACGTTAAGATACCTCAATTTTCCATATTGTAACAACATTTGAGACCGAAAGAGCTGTGACAAAGACTCCAAGTAATCCAATGTATCCCAAAGTATGTGATGCCATGCATTATGCTTCATTTATAAGCCTTTACTCAAGAAGCACCAATGAACAGTTTATAATGATCACTTTAACTTCCCAATCAACTTGACATGTCCGCACTAAATCGTCCGTAACTTTTGATTTAGAATCGGAATGACACGATCCAACACCCATGTTAAACTAGATCATTTTTCTATATTGTGACAGAATTTGACATCGAAATAGCTACACAAAGCCTACAAGTAATCCAATCTACCCCAAACTGTATGATGCCATGAATTATGCTTCATTTATAAGCCTCTACTCAAGGAGCACCAATGATCAGTTTAGAAAGACATTTAAACTAGTTTTCAACCTTGACATGTCCACAATAAATCGTCTTTAACTTTTGATTTACAGCTCAAAATGAGATGAGTTAAAATGATCACGTTAAGCTAGCTCAATTTTCGATATTGTGATAACTTTTGAGATGGAAATACCTACGACAAAGACTACAAGTAATCCAATTTATCGCAAACTGCATGATTCCATACATTATGCTTCATTTATAAGCTTTTACTAAAGAAGTACCAATGACCAGTTTAGAATGATCATTTTAACTGGTCGATCAACTTGAAATGTCGGCACTAAATCGTCTGAAACTTTTGATTTAGAGTTCAAAATGATATGAATCCAATGCCCACTTTAAGAGGGTTCAAATTTCTATATTGGGAAAAACTTTACCTCCAAAATACCTACGACAAAGCCTTTAAGTAATCCAATCTATCCCAAACTGTGTGATGTCATGCATTATGTTTCATTTATAAGCCTTTACTTAAGGAGCACCAATGATCAATTTAGAATAATCATTTTAACTAGCTGATCAACTTGACATGTCCGCACTAAATCATCTTTAACTTTTGATTTAGAGCGCAAAATGACATGAATATAACGTCATATTAAGCTAGCACAATGTTCTATATTGTGAAAAAAGTTTAGACTGAAAGAGATACGAAAAAGCCTCCAACTAATCCAATGTATCCCAAACTGCGTTATGCCATGCATATGCTTTATTAATGATCAGTTAAGAATGATCATTTTAACTGTCCGATCAACTTGACATGTCCTCACCAAATTTTTTGTAACTTTTGATCTAGATTTCAAAATGACCTGAATCCAACGCCCACGTTAAGCAAGTTCAATTTTCTATATTATGACAGAATTTATAATCGAAATAGCTATGACAAGGCCTACAAGTAATCTAATCTATCAGAAACTGCATGATACCATGCATTATACTTCATTTATAAGCGTTTACTCAATAAGCACCAATGAGTAGTTTAGAATGATCATGTTAACTAACCGATCAATTTTACATTTCCGCACTAAATCGTCCATAACTTCTGAATTAGATTTCAGAATGACAAGAATACAACACCCACGTTATGCTACCTCAATTTTCTATATTGTGATTAAATTTAAAACCAAAATAGTTACGACAAAGCCTCCAAGTAATCCAATCTATCCCAAACTGTGTGATGCCATGCATTATGCATCATTGATAAGCCTTTACTCAAGAAGCACTAGTGATCAGTTCAGAAAGATCATCTTAACTAGTTAATCAACTTGACATGTCCAGAATAAATCGTCTTTAATTTTAATTAGAGCTCAAAATGACATTAATCCAACGCCCACGTTAATCTAGCTCAATTTTCCATTTTGTGACAACATTTAAGAAAAGGTATCACAAATCTTTTAAGTAATCTAATATATCCCAAACTGCGTAATGCCATCAATTATGCTTTATTTATAAGCCGTTAATTCAGAAGCAACTGTGATCAGTTTAAAATGATCATTTTAACTGGCCGATAAACTTGACATGTCGGCACTAAATCGTCTGTAACTTTTGATTTAGAGTTCAAAATGATACGCATCCAACGCCCACTTTAAGCTTGCTCAATTTTCTTGTGACAAAATTTAAGATCGAAATAGCTATGAAAAAGCCTCCAAGTAATCCAATGTTTCCCAAACTATGTGGTGCTATTCAGTATGTGCTTCATTTATACGCCTTTACTCAATGAGCACCAATGAACAGTTTACAATGATCATTTAAACTAGCTGATCAACTTGACTTGTCCGAAATAATCGACTTTAACTTTTGATTTGGAGCTAAGATGATATGATTCCAATGCCCACATTAAGCTGGCTCAATTTTCCATATTGTGACAACATAAGAGACTGAAAGAGCTACGAAAAAGCCTTCATGTAATCCAATGTATCCCAAACTGCGCTATGCAATGCATTATGTTTCATTTATAAGCCTTTACTCAAGGAGCACCAATGATCAGTTTAGATTGATCATTTTAACTTGCCGATAACCTTCACATGTCCGCACTAAATCGTCAGTAAATTTTGATTTAGAGTTCAGAATAACATGAATCCAACGCCAACGTTAGAGTGGCTCAGTTTTCTATTTTATGATAGAATTTAACATTAACATAGCTATGACAAGGCCTACAAGCAATCCAATCTATCCCAAACTGCGTGATGCGATGCATTATGATTCATTTATAAGCCTTTACTCAAGAAGCACTAATGATTAGTTTAGAATGATCATCCAATCAACTTGACATGTCCGCACTAAATTGTCCGTAACTTTTGATTTAGAGTTCAGAATGACACAAATCCAATACCCACGTTATGCTACCTCAATTTTCTATATTGTGACCAAATTAAAGACTGAAATAGCGATGACAAAGCCTCCAAGTAATCCAGTCTATCACAAACTCCGTGATGCCATGCATTAAGCTTCATTTATAAGCCTTTACTCAAGGAGCACCAATGATCAGTTCAGAAAGATCATTTTAACTACCTGATCAACATGACATGTCCACAATAAATCGTTTTTAATTTTTGATTTATAGCTCAAATTGACATGAATCAAACGCCCAAGTTAAGATAGCTCAATTTTCCATATTGTAACAACATTTGAGACCCGATAGAGCAGTGACAAAGACTCCAAGTAATCCAATGTATCCCAAACTACGTGATGCCATGCATTATGCTTTATTTATAAGCCTTTACTCAAGAAGCACCAATGAACAGTTTATAAAGATCACTTTAATTTTCCAATCAACTTGACATGTCCGCACTAAATCGTCCGTAACTTTTGATTTAGAATCGGAATGACACGAATCCAACACCCACGTTAAACTAGATCATTTTTCTATCTTGTGACAGAATTTAACATCGAAATAGCTACACAAAGCCTACAAGTAATCCAATCTATCCCAAAGTGCGTGATGCCATGAATTATGCTTCATTTATAAGCCTTTACTCAAGGAGCACCAATGATCAGTTTAGAAAGACATTTAAACTAGTTGTCAACCTTGACATGTCCATAATAAATCGTCTTTAACTTTTGATTTAGAGCTCAAAATGAGATGAGTTAAAATGATCACGTTAAGCTAGCTCAATTTTCCATATTGTGATAACTTTTGAGACTGAAAGAGCTACGAAAAAGCCTCCAAGTAATGCAATGTATCACAAACTGTGTAATGCCATGCATTATGCTTCATTTATTAGCCTTTACTTTAGGAGCCCAAATGATCAGTTTAGAATGATCATTTTAACAGGCCGCTCAACTTGACATGTATGAACTAAATCGTCCATAACTTTTTTTTAGAGTTTACAATAATACGAACCCAATGCCCATGTTACGCTAGCTCAATTTTCTACACTATGACAACATTTAGGACTAAAGAGCTACAGCAAAGCCTTAAAGTAATCCAATGTATCCAAAACAGCATGATTCCTTGCATTATGCTTCATTTATAAGGCTTTATGTAGAGCCCTAACCCGAATTTTCACTTACCCGAGTTAGACTCTACGGAATATACTTAGAATTTTTCGCGTTTGAGGTTCGGTTAGATCATTCTTAACATGAACAAGGGTTGAGTCAACAGAAACTTCATGTCATTAATCGAAACTAGTACAATTGAGAGTTTGCCAATAAGCTATTACAATTTACTAGTCGATTCTACCCAACCCTACCATCATTTCCTCCTTACATTGTCCCGCGGCCAGAATCACACATCTCGACCAACACCATGGTTAGTCTCAGAACCTGCATCCAAAAATGGAGGCATAAGTAACAAAATTGCTTAGTGAGAGCGGTCATCCCGTCTCACCAGGCCCAAAATCAAGAATCGATCCCCACATCGGATCTCAGTCTAAGTACTGATCACCCAAGTACTCTCAGACCACCAAACCATCACGTGCAGTACTCCCACACCTATCGACCAGTCCTCTCGCAATCGGCAAGCCTTGGCGAGCAACATAGCCCCAAGCGCCTTGCCCGACCCATCGACTGTCGAATCGGGTGAGTCAAACTCACGGACAGCAACAAACAATCGTATCAAACGTACGATCAACCATACCACAGAACGATCATGACAAGCACATGATCTAACCAGACAATAGACTATCAACCCTAGCAAGGAAAGACCCTAACTTAGGCCACAGTCACGCACTCACACATGTCAATCACATGATTAACCGTGCAACAGAAGGATCATGACAAGCACATGATCAACCAGACAATAGACAATCAATCTTAGCAAGGAAAGACCTTAACTTAGGCCACATTCACGCACTCACCTTAGATTTCTCGGAAATCCAATGATCTGACACCTCTTGTGCTGAAATTCCCGAACAGCTCGACAGAACACGACCACTGCTCGAACAGACTCGACCACGGCTCGTACAGACTCGACCACGGCTCGTACAGACTCGACCACGGCTCGTACAGACTCGACCACGGCTCGGCACTTCCTTCCCACTCAGAGTTTTTCTCACCAATTATCTTAATTTCTCAGTTCTCTCGTGCAAAAGAGACAAATGGGAAGGTACGGGTTCTATTTATTGAACTCCTGCATAACTGCCCGAGTAACCGTTCCCGCGTCGCCCAAACACTCGGACCGGGTAACCGTTCCCGCGCACCTGGGTAAGTAACCGTTCCCGCGTCTCGACCATCATCCGGATCGGGTAACCGTTCCCGCGCATCCTTGCGAGTAACCGTTCCCGCGCACTCGACCAACATCCGGATCGGGTAACCGTTCCCGCGCCTTGGGCGAGTAACCGTTCCCGCGCACTCGACCAACGTCCGATCCAGGTAACCGTTCCCACGCCTTGGGCTAGTAACCGTTCCCGCGCACTGGCCCACTAGACCAGGTCATTGGTTCCCGACCAATGCTGTCCGAATCCGACCAGGTCCCGAGATACTCGGACCAGCCTGTCCGAATCCGACCATGTCCCGAGATACTCGGACCAATACTGCCCGAACTCCAACCAGGTCCCGAATGGCTCGGACCATCTGTCCAATTTCCGACCAAGTCCCGGAAATCTCGGACCACTTGTCCGAATTCCGACCAAGTCCCGAAATACTCGGACATCCTGTCCAAATGCCGACCAAGTCCCGAATTACTCGGACATCCTGTCCGAATACCGACCAAGTCCCGATAAACCCGACCAGCCATCCTGAGTCTCGCCCAAGCTCCGAGAACTCCGATTGCCCGCGATTTACCGAACTTGGTGGTTATGGCCAGCTTAGCTCGACCAAACACACCCAGATTCACCCAATCCGTAAGTCCCAGCCTTTCTACCCGAATGCGGGTGTTACACTTTACTCAAGGAGCACCAACGACCAGTTTTGAATGATCATTTTAACTGGCCGATAAACTTGACATGTCGTCACTAAATCGTCTGTAACTTTTGATTTAGAGTTAGAATGATATGAATCCAACAACCACATTAAGAGAGCTCAATTTTCTATATTGTAACAAAATTTAAGACCGAAATACCAAGGACAACGCCTGCAAGTAATCCAATCTATCCAGACTGCGTGATGCCATGCATTATGCTTCATTTATAAGCCTTTACTCAAGGAGCACCAATGATCAATTTAGAATGATCATTTTAAGTAGCTGATCAACTTGACATGTCCACACTAAATCACCTTTAACGTTTGATTTAGAGCGCAAAATAACATGAGTCCAACGTCCATGTTAAGATAACTCAATTTTCTATATTGTGAAAAAATTTGAGACTGAAAGAGCTATGAAAAAGCCTCCACTTAATCCAATGTATCCCAAACTGCGTTATGACATGCATTATGCTTTATTTATAAACCTATACTGAACGAGCACCAATGATCAAGTTAGAATGATCATTTTAACTGGCCGATCAACTTGACATTCCCGCACTATATTGTCCATAACTTTTGACTTAGAGTTTGGAATGACACGAATCAACCGCCCACGTTAAGCTAGCTCAATTATAAATATTCTAAAAGAATTTAACATCAAAATAGATACGACAAGGCCTACAAGTAATCCAATCTATCCCAAGCTGCGTGATGTCATGCATGATGCTTCATTTATAAGCCTTTACTCAAGGAGTACCAATGATCATTTTAGAATGATCATTTTAAGTAGCTGATCAAAACTTGACATGTCCGCACTAAATCGTCTTTAACTTTTGATTTAGAGTGCAAAATGATATGAGTCCAACGTCCACATTAACCTAGCTCAATTTTCTATATTGTGAAAAATTTGAGACTTAAAGAGCTACGAAAAAGCCTCCAAGTAATCCAATGTATCCCAAACTGCGTTATGCCATGCATTATGCTTTATTTATAAGCCTTTACTGAATGAGCACCAATGATCAAGTTAGATTGATCATTTTAACTGGTCGATCAACTTGACATTTTCACACTATATCTTCCGTAATTTTTTATTTAGAGTTCAGAATGACATGAATCCAACACCCACGTTAAGCTAGCTCAATTATCTATATTCTGAAAGAATTTAACATCGAAATAGCTACGACAAGGCCTACAAGTAATCCAATCTATCCCAAACTACGTGATGCTATGCATTATGCTTCATTTATATGCTTTGACGCAAGGAGCACCAATGATCTATTTAGAATGATCACTTTAAGTAGCTGATCAACTTGACATGTCCGCTCTAAATCGTCTTTAACTTTTGATTTAGAGTGAAAAATGATATGAGTCCAATGACCACGTAAAGCTAGCTCAATTTTCTATATCTTGTAAAAAGTTGAGACTGAAAGCGCTACGAAAAAGCCTCAAAGTAATCCACTGTATCCCAAACTGCGTTATGTCATGCATTATGCTTTGTTTATAAGCCTTTACTCAAGGAGCAGCAATGATCAAGTTAGTATGATCATTTTAACTTGCCAATAAACTTGACACTTCCACACTATATCGTCCGTAACTTTTGATTTAGAGTTTGGAATGACATGAATCCAACGCCCACGTTAAGATAGCTCAATTATCTATATTCTGACAGAAATTAACATAGAAATAGATACGACAAGGCCTACAAGTAATCCAATCTATCCAAAACTGCGTGATGCCATGCATTATGCTTCATTTATAAGCCTTTACTCAAAGAGCACCAATGATTAGTTTAAATTGATCCTGTTAACTAAAGCTCAACTTGACATGTCCGCACTAAATCGTCCGTGACTTTTGATTTAGAGTTCAGAACGACACAAATCCAACACCCACGTTATGCTAGCTCAATTTTCTATATTGTGACAAAATTTAAAACTAAAATAGCTACGACAAAGCCTCCAAGTAATCCAATCTATCCCATACTGCGTGATGTCATGCATTATGTTTCATTTATAAGCCTTTACTCAACGAGCACCAATGATCAGTTCAGAAATATCATCTTAACTAGCTGATCAACTTGACATGTCCACAATAACTCTTCTTTACCTTTTGATTTAGAGCTCAAAATGACATAAATCCAACGATCACGTTAAACTTGCTAAATTTTCCATATTGTGACAACATTTGAGACAGAAAGAGCTACGACAAGGCCTCCAAGGAATCTAATGTATCCCAAACTACGTGATGTCATGTATTATGTTTCATTTATTAGCCTTTAACCAAGGAGCTCCAATGATCATTTTAACTGGCCAATAAACATGACATGTCGGCACTAAATTGTCCGTAACTTTTGATTTAGAGTTCAAAATGATAAGAATCCAACACCCACTTTAAGCTCGCTCAATTTTCTTGTGACAAAAATTAAGATCAAAATAGCTACGACAAAGCCTCCAAGTAATCCAATCTATCCCAAACTGCGTGATGCTATGCATTATGTGCTTCATTTATACCCCTTTACTCAATGAGCACAAATGAACAGTTAGAATGATTATTTTAACTAGCTGATCAACTTGACTTGTCCAAAATAATCGTCTTCAACTTTTGATTTAGAGCTCAAAATGACATGATTCCAACACCCACGTTTAGCTAGCACAATTTTCCATATTGAGACAACATTTGAGATTGAAAGATCTACGAAAAAGCTTACAAGTAATCCAATGTATCAAAAACTGCGTTATGCCATGCACTATGCTTTATTTATAAGCCTTTACTCAAGGAGATCCATTGATCAGTTTAGAATGATCATTTTAACTTGGCAATCAACTTGACATGTCCTCACAAAATCGTACGTAACTTTGATTTAGAGTTCAGAATGACATGAATCCATCGCCCATGTTAAGCTTTCTCAATTATCTATATTATAAAAAAATTTAACAATCGAATAGCTACGACAAGGCCTACAAGTAATCCAATCTATTCCAATCAGCGTGATTCCTTGCATTACGCTTCATTTATAAGCCTTTACTCAAGGAGCACCAATGATCAGTTTAGAATGATCATTTGAACTTGCCGATCAACTTGACATGTCCACACTAAATTGTCTGTAACTTTTGATTCAGAGTTCAAAATGACACGAATCCAATGCCCACGTTATACTACATAGATTTTTTATATTGTGGCAAAATATAAGACCAAAATAGCTATGACAAAGCCTCCAAGTAATCCAGTCTATCCCAAACAGCGTGATGCCACACATTATGCTTCATTTATAAGCCTTTACTCAAATAGCACCAATTATCAGTTCAGAAAGATCATTTCAACTACCTAATCAACTTCACATGTCCACAATAAATCGTCTTTAACTTTTGATTTAGAGCTTAAAATGACATGAATCCAACGCCCACGTTAAGCTAGCTAAATTTTCCATAATCAACGTTTGTGACTGAAAGAGCTACAACAAGGCCTCCAAGTAATCAAATGTATCCCAAACTACGTGATTCCATGCATTATGTTTCATTTATTAACCTTTAATCAAGGAGCACAATGATCAGTTTAGAATGATTATTTTAACTGGCCAATAAACTTGACATGTCGGCACTAAATTGTCGGTAACTTTTGATTTAGAGTTCAAAATGATAAGAATCCAATGCCCACTTTAAGCTCGCTCAATTTGTTTTGACAAAATTTAAGATCGAAATAGCTACAACAATGCCTCCAAGTAATCCAATCTATCCCAAACTGCGCGATGCTATGCATTATGTGCTTCATTTATACCCCTTTACTCATTGAGCACAAATGAACAGTTTCATCTTTAACTTTTGATTTAGAGCTCAAAATGACATGATTCCAATGCCCACGATTAGCTAGCTCATTTGTCCATATTGTGACAACATTTGAGATTTAAAGAGCTACAAAAAAGCCTCCAAGTAATCCAATGTATCCAAAACTACATTATGCCATGCATTATGCTTTATTTATAAGCCTTTATTTAAGGGCCCCCAATGATCAGTTTAGAATGATCATTTTAACTTGGCAATCAACTTGACATGTCCTCACTAAATCGTACGTAACTTTTGATTTAAAGTTCATAATGACACGAATCCAACGCCCACGTTAAGCTTTCTCAATTATCTATATTATAATAAAATTTAAGAATCGAATAGCTACGACAAGGCCTACAAGTAATCCAATCTATCCAAAACAGCGTGATTCCATGAATTATTCTTCAGTTTAGAATGATCATTTGAACTTGCTGATCAACTTGACATGTCCACACTAAATTGTCCGTAACTTTTGATTGAGAGTTTAGGATGACACAAATCCAATACCCACGTTATTGTACTTAAATTTTCTATATCGTCGCAAAATATAAAACCGAAATAACTATGACAAAGCCTCCAAGTAATCCAATCTATCCCAAACTGCGTGATGCCATGACACTTCATTTATAAGCCTTCACTCAAAGAGCACCAATTATCAGTTCAGAAAGATCATTTCAACTACCTAATCAACTTCACATGTCCACAATAAATCGTCTTTAACTTTTGATTTAGAGCTCAAAATGACATGAATCCAACGCCCACGTTAAGCTAGCTCAATTATCCATGTTGTGAAAACATTTGAGACCGAAAGAGCTACGACAAAGCCTCCAAGTAATCCAATGTATCCCAAACTACATGATGCCATGCATTATGCTTCATTTATAAGCCTTTAATCAAGGAGCTCCAATGATCAGTTCAGAACGATCATTTTAACAGGCCGTTCAACTTGACCAGTTGGCACTAAATCATCCGTAGCTTTTGATTTAGTGTTCAAAATGATACAAATCCAACACCCACTTTAAGCTCGCTCAATTTTCTTATGCAAAATTTAAAATCAAAATAGTTACGGCAGAGGCTCCAAGTAATCCACTCTATCCAAAACTAGGTGATGCTATGCAGTATGTGCTTCATTTATATGCCTTTACTCAATGAGCACCAATGAACAATTTCGAATGATCATTTTTACTAGCTGTTCAATTTGAGTTGTCCAAAATAATCTTATTTATCTTTTGATTTAGAGCACAAAATGACATGATCCCAACGCCCACGTTAAGCTAACTCAATTTTCCATATTGTGACAACATTTCACACTGAAAAAGCTACGAAAACGCCTGCAACTAATCCAATGTATCCCAAACTGCGCTATGCCATGCATTATGTTTCATTTATAAGTGTTTACTCAAGGAGCACCAATGATCAATTTAGAATGATCATTTTAACTAGCTGATCAACTTCACATGTCTGCGCTAAATCGTCTTTAACTTCTGATTTAGAGTGCAAAATGACATGAGTCCAACGTCCACATTAACCTAGCTCAATTTTCAATATTCTAAAACAATTTGAGACTGAAAGAGGTACAAAAAAGTCTCCAAGTAATCCAATGTATCCCAAACTTTGTTATGCCATGCATTATGCTTTATTTATAAGCCTTTACTCAAGGAGCACCAATGATCAGTTTATAATGATCATTTTAACTAGCCGATCAACTTGTCATGTCCGCAGTAAATCATCCGTAACTTTTGATTTATAGTTCAGAATGACACGAATCCAAAGCCCACGTTAAGCTTGCTCAATTTTCTATATTATTACAGAACTTAACATCGAAATAGCTACGACAAGGCCTACAAGAAATCCAAATCTGCGTGATGTCATGCATTATGCTTCATTTATAAGCTTTTACTTAAGAAGCACCAATGATTAGTTTAAAATGATCATGGTAACTAACCGGTCAACTTGACATGTCCGTACATAAATTGTCATTGACTTTTGATTTAGAGTTCAGCATGAAACGAATCCAACATCCATGTTATGCTACCTCAGTTCTCTATATTGTGAAAAAGTTTAAGACCAAAATAGCTACGACAAAGCCTCTAAGTAATCTAATCTATCCCAAACTACGTGATGCCATGCATTATGCTTCATTTATAAGCCTTTACTCAAGGAGCACCAATGATCAGTTGAGAATGATCATCTTAACTAGCTGATCAACTTGACATATCAACAATAAATCGTCTTTAACTTTTGATTTATAGCTCAAAATGATATGAATCCAACACCCACGTTAAGCTAGCTCAAATTTCCATGTTGTGACAACATTTGAGACCGAAAAAGCTATGACAAAGCCTCTAAGTAATCCAATGTAGCCCAAAATACTTGATGCCATGCATTATGCTTCATTTATAAGCCTTTAATCAAGGAGCACCAGTGAATTAGTTTAAAATGATCATTCTAACTGGCTGATAAACTTGACATGTCGGCACTAAATCCTTCGTAACCTTTGATTTAGAGTTTAAAATGATACGAATCCTACACCCACTTTAAGCTCGTTCAATTGTCTTGTGAAAAAATTTAAGATCGAAATAGCTACGGAAAAGCCTCCAAGTAATCCAATCTATCCCAAACTGAATGATGCTATGCATTATGTGCTTCATTTATACGCCTTTACTGAGTGAGCACCAATGAACAGTTTAGAATGCTCATTTTAACTAGCTAATCAGCTTGACTTTTCCGAAAAACGCGTCTTTCACTTTTGATTTAGAGTTCAGAATAATACGAATCCAACGCCCATGTTAAGCTAGCTCAATTATCTATATTCTGATAGAATTTAACATCAAAATAACTACGAAAACGCCTACAAGTAATCCAATCTATCCCAAACTGCGTGATGCCATGAATTATTCTTCATTTATAAGCTTTTACGTGAGGAGCACCAATGATCAATTTAGAATGATCATTTTTAGTAGCTGATCTATTTGACATGTCCGCTCTAAATCATCTTTAATTGTTGATTTAGAGCGAAAAATTACATGAGTCCAGTGTCCACGTTATGCTAGCTCAATTTTCTATAATCTGAAAAAATTTGAGAGTGAAATTGCTACGAAAAAGCCTCCAAGTAATCCAATGTATCCCAAACTGCATTATACCATGCATTATGCTTTGTTTATAAGCCTTTACTCAAGGAGCACCCACGTTAAGCTGGCTCAATTATCTATATTCTGAAACAATTTAACATCAAAATAGCTACGACAAGGCCTGCAAGTAATCCAACCTATCCCAAACTCCGTGATGCCATGCATTATGCTTCATGTATAAGAATTTACTCAAAAGCACCAATGATTAGTTTAAATTAATCATGTTAACTAAAGATCAACTTGACATGTGCGCACTAAATTGTCCGTGACTTTTGACATAGAGTTCAGAATGACAATAATCCAACACCCACGTTATGCTAGCTCAATTTCCTATATTGTGACAAAATTTAAGACCAAAATAGCTACGACAAAGCCTCCAAGTAATCCAATCTATCCCAAACTGCGTGATGTCATACATTATGTATCATTTATAAGCCTTTACTCAACGGGCACCAATGATCAGTTCAGAAATATCATCTTAACTTGCTGATCAACTTGACATGTCCACAATAAATTGTCTTTAACTTTAATTTAGAGCTCAAAATGACATAAATCCAACGCCCACGTTAAGCTAGGTAAATTTTCCATATTGTGACAACATTTGAGACCGATAGAGCTACGACAAGGCCTCCAAGTAAACTAATATATCCCAAACTACGTGATGCCATAAATTATGATTCATTTATTAGCGTTTAATCAAGGAGCATCAATGATCAGTTTAGAATGATCATTTTAACTAGCCAATAAACTTGACATGCCGGCACTTAATTGTCCGTAACTTTTGATTTAGAGTTCAAAATGATAAGAATCCAACGCCCACTTTAAGCTCGCTCTATTTTCTTGTGACAAAATTTAAGATCAAAATAGCTACGACAAAGCCTCAAAGTATCCCAATCTATCTCAAACTGCGTGATGCTAGGCATATGTGCTTCATTTATACCCCTTTACTCAATGAGCACAAATGAACAGTTTAGAATGATTATTTTAACTAGCTGATCAACTTGACTTGTCCGAAATAATCATCTTTAACTTTTGATTTAGAGCTCAAAATGACATTATTCCAACGCCTACGTAAGCTAGCTCAATTTTCCATATTGACAACATTTGAGACTGAAAGAGCTATGAAAAGGCCTCCAAGTAATCCAATGTATCCCAAACTGCGCTATGCCATGCATTATGCTTCATTTATAAGCCTTTACTCAAGGAGCACCAATGATCAGTTTAGAATGATCATTTTAACTTGCCGATCAACTTGACATGTCCGTACTAAATCGTCCATAAAATTTGATTTAGAGTTCAGAATAACACGAATCCAACACCCAAGTAATGCGACTTCAATTTTCTATATTGTGAAAAAAATTGGAGACCGAAATAGCTACGAAAAAACTTCTAAGTAATCAAATCTATCCCAAACTGTGTGATGCCATGCGTTATGCTTCATTTATAAGCCTTTATTCAAGGAGCAACAATGATCAGTTCAGAAAGATCACTTTAACTACCTGATCAACCTGACTTGTCAACAATAAGTTGACTTTAACATTTGATTTAGAACTCAAATGACATGAATCCAACACCCACAATAATATAGCTCAATTTTCCATATTGTGATAATATTTGAGACTGAAAGAGCTACGACAAAGCCTCCAATTAATCCAATGTATACCAAACTACGTGATGACATGCATTATGCTTCATTTATAAGCCTTTAATCAAGGAGTACTAATGATCAGTTAAGAATGATAATTTAACTAGCCGATCAACTTGACATGTACGCACTAAATCGTCTGTAACTTTTGATTTGGAGTTCAAAATGACACGAATCCAACACCCACGTTAAGCTCGCTCAATTTTGTTGTCACAAAATTTAAGATCGAAATAGCTACAACAAAGCCTTCAAGTAATCCAATCTATCCCAAACTGCGTGATGCTATGCATTATGTGCTTCATATATACGCCTTTAATCAATGAGCACTAATGAACAGTTTAGAGTGATCATTTTACCTTGCTGATCAACTTGACATGTCCGCATTAAATCCTCTTTAACATTTTATTTAGAGCTCAAAATGACATGAGTCCAATGCCCACATTGAGCTAGATAAATTTTCCATATTGTCACAACATTTCAGAGTGAATGAGCAATGAAAAAGCCTCCAATTAATCCAATTTATCCCAATCTACATGATGTCATGCATTATGCTTCATTTATCAGCCTTTACTCAAGGAGCACTAATGATCTGTTTAGAATGATGATTTTAACTGGCCGATCAACTATACATGTCCGCACTAAATTGTCTGTAACTTTTGATTTAGAGTTCAGAATGACATGAAGCCAACATCCACGTTAAGCTAGCTCAATTTTCTATATTGTGACAAAATTTAACACCAAAATAGCTAAAACAAGTCCTCCAAGTAATCCAACCTATCCCGAACTGCGTGATGCCATGCATTATGCTTCATTTATAAGCCTTTACTCAACGTGCACCAATGATAAGTTTAGAATGATCATTTTAACTAGCTGATCAACTGGAAATGTCCGTACTAAATCGTCTTTGACTTTTGATTTAGAGCTCAGAATGACATCCGTCCAACTCCCACATTAAGCTAGCTCAATTTCCCATATTGTGACAACATTTGAGACTGAAATCGCTACTACAAAGCTTCCAACTAATCCAATGTATCCCAACCTGCGTGATGTCATGTATTATGCTTCATTTATAAGCCTTTACTCAAGGAGCACCAATGTTCAGTTTAGAATGATCATTTTAACTGGCCGATCAACTTGACATGTCTGCACTAAATCTTCATTAACTTTTTATTTAGAGTTCAGAATGACACGAATCCAACGCCCACGTTAAGCTAGCTCAATTTTCAAATTTAGGATAAATTATAAGACAAAAATAGCTAAGATAAATCCTCCAAGTTTTCTAATCTTGATGTGATCTTTGTTAGGATCAAGTCCCCGAATGTCTCCAAGAGGTTGTGCAGATGATAGTAAACCGAATGTGGATGCAGAAGTGAAGAAGATGGTGAGTCCATGAGCTTGAATATGGATGGTCTCGAGAACTTTTGTGGAATCAGTGATACTTCTAAAGGATGGTGGAAAATCCTTAGACTATCAGCTTGCTCTGTGTAAATGATGAAGACCAGACACATTGGGCAAGAGGTGGAATGAAGTGAAACTTCCAAGGCATATGAACAGCCCTTAGACGTTTGGCTCTTGAGAGGAATGGGATGATGATCCAAAATCCTTAATCAAAGAGGTGATCAAATGAGACTAAGAAGAAGTTTTTGATATTAAAATGTTTTTTTCTCTTTGTGTCTTTGTCTTTTGCGATTTGTTTGTTCTAGTTTGTGTTCTACTTTGAGCATTTTACTTGTTTATTGGTCTGCATTTTTCAGGAACCATGGTGGGAACAAAAAATGGAGAGGAATCCTCAAAGTCCAACAAACAACTCCTTGATTCCTTTAAAGCCATGATCAATGAAAGTATGGCAACCATGAGGGCTGAGATAGAAAGATCCATCAATGACGGACTGAGGAGACACCAACCAACTTCTCATACTGAGCTAGCTATCCAAACTATCCCAAACTGCAAGATGCCATGCATTATGCTTCATTTGTAAACCTTTGCTCAATGAGCACAAAAGATCAGTTTAGAATGATCAATTTAACGAGCCGACAAACTTGAGATGTCCGCACCCATTCGTTTGTCACTTTTCACTTAGAGTTCAGAATGTCATGAATCCATTTCCCACGTTATGCTATCTCAATTTTCTCTATTGTGACAAAAACATAAGGCCAAAATAGCTACAACAAAGCCTCTAATCAATCCAATGTATGCCAAACTGCGTGATGCCATGCATTATGCTTCATTTATAAGCCTCTTCCGAAGGAGCACCAATGATCACTTTAGAATGATCATTTTAGCTGGCCGACCAACTTCTGATTTAGTGCTCAGAATGACACAAATTTAATGCGCACATTAAGCTAGCTCAATTTTGCCAACATTTGAAGCCGAAAGAACTACCACAAAGCGTTCAAGTAATCCAGTCTATCATAAACTGTGTGATACCATGCATTATGCCTCATTTATAAGCCTTTACTCAAGAAGCACTAATGATCAGCTTAGAATGATCAGTTTAGCATGTTCATTTTAACTCACCGATCAAATTGACATGTTTGCACTAAATCATCTGTAGCGTTTGATTTATGACAAAAATTTAATGCAAAAATAGCTATGGCAAACCTCCAATTCATCCAATGTATGCCAAACTACTTGATGCCATGCATTTGCTTCATTTATAAGCCTTTTCTCAAGTAGCACCAATGATCAGTTTAGAATGATCATTTTAACTAGCTGATCAAGTTGACATGTACGCATTAAATCGTCCGTAACTTTTGATTTAGAGTTCATAATGACATGTACCCAACGCCCACATTAAGCTTGCTCAATTTGCTATATTGTGACAACATTTAAGAATGAAAGAACTACCAAACAGCGATTAAGAAATCCAATCTATCCTAAATAGCGTGATGCCATGCATTGTGCTTCATTTATAAGCCTTTTCTCAAGGACAACCAAAGATCAATTTAGAATGATCATTTTAACTGGCCAATCAACTTGACATATATGCACTAAATGGTCTGTAACTTTTGATTTAGAGTTCAGAATGAAACGAATCCAACACCCACGTTAAGCTAGCTCAATATTTTATATTGTGATCAAACTTAAGAATGAAATAGCTAAAAAAAAGCATCCAATTTATCCAATCTATCCCAAACTGCGTGATGCCATGCATTATGCTTCATTTGTAAACCTTTGCTTAATGACCACCAATGATCAGTTTAGAATGATTAATTTAACTAGCCGATAAACTTGAGATGTCCGCACCCAATTGTTTGTAACTTTTCATTTAGAGTTTGGAATGACATGAATCCATTTCCCATGTTAGGGTAGCTCAATTTTCTCTATTATGACAAAAATATAAGACCAAAATACCTACAACAAAGCCTCTAAGTAATCGAATGTATGCCAAACTGCGTGATGACATGCGTTATGCTTCATTTATAAGCCTTTTCTCAAGGAGCACCAATGATCAGTTTAGAATGATCATTTTAGCTGGCCAACCAACTTGACATGTACGAGCTAAATCATCCGTAACTTGTGATTTAGCGTTCAGAATTTCACGAATTTAACGCCCACATGAAGCTAGCTCAATTTTCTATATTCTGACAACATTTGAAGCTGAAAGAACTACCATATAGCCTTCAAGTAATCCAATCTATCCTAAACTGTGTGATGCCATGCATTATGCTTCATTTATAAGGTTTTACTCAAGGAGCACTAATGATCACCTTAGAATGATCAATTTAGAATGATCATTTTAACTGGCCGATCACGTTGAGATGTCCGCACTAAATCGTCCGTAGCTTTTGATTTAGTGTTCATAATGCATTACAAAAAGTTTAGAATTATTGAAAACTTTGTGGTAGCTCTTTCAATAATGCAATGCATTATGCTTCATTATTTTTTTATATTGTTACAAAATTTAAAACCAAAATAGCTATGACAAAGTTTCCACGTAATCCAATCTATCCCAGACTGCATGATACCATGCATTATCCTTCATTTGTATACCACTGCTCAATAAGCACCAGTGATCAGTTTATAATGATCAATTTAACAAGTCGAAAAACTTGACATGTCCACACTAAATCGTCTGCAATTTCTGATTTAGAGTTCAGAATGACATGAATCCAAATCACACGTTAAGCTAGCTCAATTTTATGTATGGTGATAATATTTGATACTGAAAGAGCTAACCCAAAGTCCTCAAGTAATCCAATCTATCCTAAACTACATGATGCCATAAATTATGCTTCATTTATAAGCCTTTACTCAGTAATCACTAATGATCAGTTTACAATGATCAGTTTAGAATGATAAATTTAACTGGCCGATGAATTTGAGATGTTTGCACTAAATCGTCCGTAACTTTTGATTTAGAGTTAAGAATGATATGAATCCATTGCCCACGTTAAACTAGCTCAATTTTGTATATTGTGAAAATATTTAAGAACAAAATAGCTACGACAAAACCTCCAAATAATCCAATGTATGCCAAACTGCATGATGTCATGCCTTATGCTTCATTTATACGCCTTTTATCAAGGAGCAGCAATGATCAATATAGAATGATCATTTTAACTGGCCAATCAACTTGACATCTACGCACTAAATCGTCCATAACTTTTAATTCAGAGTTCTGAATGACACGAATCCAACGCCCACATTAAGTTATCTCAATTTTCTATATTGTGACAACATTTGAGACTGAAAGAATGAAAACAATGCCTTCAAGTAATCCATTCTATCCTAAACTGCGTGATGACATGCATTATGCTTCATTTATAAGCCTTTACTAAAGGAGCACTTATTATGATTTTAGAATAATCATTTTAACTTGCAGATCAATTTCACATGTCCATACTTAATCGTCCGAAATGTTTGATTTAAAGTTAAGAATGACACGAATCCAACGCCCACTTTAATCTAGCTCAATTTTCTATGTTGTGACACAATTTAAGACCGAAATAGCTATGATAAAGCATTGAAGTAATCAAATCTATCCCAAACTGTGTGATGTCATGCATTATGCTTCATTTGTAAACCAATGCTCAAGGAGCACAAATGATCAGTTTAGAATGATCGTTTTAACTAGCTGATCAACTTGACATGTCTGTACTAAATCGTCTTAAACTTTTGATTCACAGTTCATAATGAGACGAATCCAATGCCAATGTTAAACTAGCTAAATTTTCTCTATTGTGACAAAATTTAAGACCAAAATAGCTACGCCAAAGCCTATAAGTAATCCAATCCATCAAAAACTGTGTGATGTCATGCATTACGCTTCATTTGTAAACATGTGCTCAATGAGCACCACTGATCAGTTTAGAATGAACAATTTAACTAGCCGATAAACTTGACATGTCCGCAGTAAATCGTTTGTAACTTTTGATTTAGATTTCAGAATGACATGAATCCAACATTAAGCTAGCTAAATTTTCTATATTGCTACAACATTTGAGACTGAAAGAACTACTACACACCTTCAAGTAATCCAATCTATCCTAAACTGTGTGATGCCATCCATTATGCCTTATTTATAAGCCTTTACTGAAGGAGCACTTATGATAAGTTTAGAATGATCAGGTTAGAATGGTCACTTTAACTGGCCGATCTACTTGCCATGTCCGCACTTAATCGTCCAAAATGTTTGATTTAGAGTTCAGAATGACACGAATCCAATACCCACGTTAAACTTGCTGAATTTTCCATATTACGACAAAATCTGAGACCGAACTTTGCTACGAAAAAGCATCCAAGTAATCCAATCTAGCCCAAACGGCGTGATAACATGCATTATGCTTGATTTATAAACAATTGCTCAATGAGCACCAATGATCACTTTAGAATAATCATTTTAACTAGCTGATCAACTTGACATGTCCACACTAAATAGTGTTTAACTTTTGATTCAGAGTTCAGAATGACACAAAAAACGCCAACGTTAAGCTAACTCAATTTTCTAAATTTTGACAAAATTTAACCCAGAAATAGCTAATACGAAGCCTCCAAATAATCCAATCTATCCCAAACCACGTGATACCATGCATTATGATTTATTTGTAAACCTATAGTCAATGAGCACCAGTGATCAATTTAGAATGATCAATATAACTAATCGGTAAACTTGACATGCCGCCCACGTTAATCCAACACCAACGTTAAGCTAGCCTCCAAGTAATCTAATTTATCACAAACTGCGTGATGCCATGCATTATGCTTCATTTTTAAACCTTTGCTCAATAAGCACCAATGATCAGTTTAGAATGATAAATTTAACTGGCCGACCAACTAGACATGTATGCACTAAATATTCTTTAACTTTTGATTCAAATTTTAGAATGACTTGAATCTAACGCCCTTGTTAAGCTAGCTCAAATTTCTATATTGGGACAAAATTAAGACCAAAATAGCTACGACAAAGCCTCAAAGTAATCCAATCAATCCCGAACTGCATGATGCCATGCATTGCATCATTTGTAAACCTTCTCTATATGAGCACTGATAATCAGTTTAGAATGATCATCTTAAATAGCTGATCAACTTGACATGTCTCCACTAAATCTTCTTTAACTTTTGATTTAGAGCTCAAAAGGACATGAATCCAACGCCCACCTTAAGCTACCTCAATTTTCCATATTGTGACAACATTTGACACAAAAAGAGCTAGAAAGGCCTCAAAGAAATATAATCTATCCTAAACTCCATGATGTCATACTTATGCTTCATTTAGAAGCCTTTACTCAAGGAGCACCAGTGATCAGTTCAGAATAATTATTTTAACTGGCGGATCACCTTGATATTTCCGCACTAAATCGTCTGTACCTTTTGATTTAGAGTTCAGAATGACACGAATTCAATGCCCACGTTAAGCTACCTCAATTTCCTATACTGTGACAAAAATTTAAGACCAAAATAGCTACGACAAAGCCTCCAATAATCCAATCTATCCCAAATTACGTGATGCCGCACATTACGTTTCATTTTTAAACTTTTGCTTAATCAGCACCAACGATCAGTTTAGAATGATAATTTTAACTAGCTATTAAACTTGATATGTCCGCACTAAATGGCGTTTAACTTTTGATTTAGAGCTCAAAATGACATAAATCCAATGCCCAAATTAAACTAGCTAAATTTTCCATTCCATATTGTGACAACATTTGAGACTAAAAGAGCTAGACAAAGCCTCAAAGTAATCCAATCTATCCTAAACTATGTGATGACGTACATTATGCTTCATTTATAAGCTTTTTCTTAAGGAGCACCAATGATCAGTTGAGAATGATCATTTTAATTGGCCGATAAACTTGACATGTCCGCACTAAATCATCCGTAACTTTTGATTTATAGTTCAAAATGACACGAATCCAACGTCCACGTTATGCTAGCTCTATTTTCTGTATTGTGACCAAATTTAAAACCGAAATAGCTACAAAAAAGCCTCCAAGTAATCCAATCAATCCTAAACTACGTGATGCCATGCATTATTCTTCATTTGTAAACCTTTGTTGAATGAGCACCAGTGATCAGTTTAAATGATCAATTTAACTGGGCAATCAACTTGACATTGCCACACTAAATCGTCTTTAAATTTTGATTTAGAGCTCAAACTGACATGAATCCAATGCCCACGTTAAACTAGCTAAATTTTCCATTCCATATTGCGACAAAATTTGAGACTGAAAGAGCTAGACAAAGGCTCAAAGTAATCCAATCTATCTCAAACTGTGTGGTGCCATGCATTATGCTTCATTTATAAGCCTTTTTTCAAGGAGCACAATTGATCTATTCAGAATGATCATTTTAAGTGGCCAATCAACCTGACATGTCTACACTAAATCATTCGTAACTTTTGATTTTTAGTTCAGAATGACTAGTATCCAACGCCCACATTAAGGTTGCACAATTTTCTGTATTCTGACAAAATTTAAGACCGAAATAGCTACGCAAAGCCTCCAAGTTAACCAATCTATCCCAAAATGTGTGATACCATGCATTATTCTTCAATTGTGAAACTTTTCTAAATGAGCACCAATGATCAGTTTAAATGATAAATTTAACTGGCCGATCAACTTCACATCTCTGCACTAAATCGTCTTTAACTTTTGATTCAGAGTTCAGAATGACACGAATCCAACACCGACATTAAGGTAGCACAATTTTATATATTGTGACAAAATTTAAGACCGAAATAGCTACTACAAAGCCTCCAAGTAATCCAATCAATCCCGAACAGCTAGACAAAGCATCAAAGTAATACAATCTAGCCTAAACTGTGTGATGTGATGCATTACGCTTTAGTTATAAGCCTTTACTCAAGAAGAACCACTAATTTGTTTAGAATGAATATTTTAACTAGCCGATAAACTTGATATGTCTGCACTAATTTTTCCGTAACTTTTGATTTAGAGTTCAGAATGACGTGAATCCAACAACCACGTTAAGGTAGCTCAATTTCCTATATTGTGGAAAAAATAAGACCGAAATAGCTACGACAAAACCTCAAAGTAATCCAATCTATCCCAAACAACGTGATGCCATGCATTATGCCTCATTGGTAAACCTCTGCTGAATGAGCACCAGCGATCAATTTATAAGGTTCAATTTAACTGGCCGATAACCTTGACATATCCGCACTAAATCGTCTTTAACTTTTGATTCAGAGTTCAGAATCACACGATTCTAATGCCAACTTGAAGCTAACTCAATGTTCTACATTGTGACAAAATTTATGACCAAAATAGCTACGACAAAGCCTCCAAATAATCTAATATATCCCAGATTGCGTGATGCAGTGCATTATGCTTCATTTGTAAACCTTTGCTCTATGAGTACCAATGGTCAGTTTAGAATGACCATTTTAACTAATTGATCAACTGGTCATATCCGCACTAAATCATCTTTAACTTTTGATTTAAAGCTCAAAATGACATGAATCCAATGCCCACATTAAGCTAGCTCAATTTTCCATATTATGACAACATTTGAGACTGATAAAGCTACTACAAAACCTCTAAATAATCCAATGTATCCTAAACTACGTGATGCCATGCATTATTCTTCATTTGTAAACCTTTGTTCAATGAGCACCAATGATCAGTTTAGAATGATCAACTTAACTGGCCGATCAACTTTACATGTCCGCACTAAATCGTCTGTAGCGTTTGATTTAGAGTTCAGAATGACACAAATCCAACACCCAAGTAAATCTAGTTCAATTTTTTATATTGTGATAAAATTTTAGACTGAAATATCGACGACAAAGCCTCCAAGTAATGAAATCTATCCCAAACTGCATTATGCCATGCATTATGCTTGATTTATATGCCGTTATTCAAGGAGCACCAATAATTTGTTTAGAATGATCAATTTAACTAGCCGATTAACTTGATATTTATACACTAAATCGTCTTTAACTTTTGACTTAGAGTTCAGAATTACACGAATCAAACGCCTGAGTAAAGCTAGCTCAATTTTCTATATTACGATAAAATTTTAGACTGAAATAGCAACGACACAGCCTCCAAGTAATCTAATCTATCCAAACTACCTAATGCTATGCATTATGCTTGATATATACGTTGTTACTTAAGGAACACCAATGATCTGTTTAGAATGATCAATTTAACTGGCCGATTAATTTGACATGTACGCACTAGATCATCTTTAACTTTTGACTCAGAGTTCACAATGACACGAATCTAACGCCCTATTTAAGTTGGCTCAATTTTCTATATTGTCAAAAAATTTAAAACCAAAATAGCCACGGAAAAGCCTCCAAGTAATCCAATGTATCCCAAATTGTGTGATGTCATGCATTATGCTTCATTTATAAGCCTTTAATCAAGGAGAACCAAGGATCAGCTTAGAATGATTATTTTAACTAGATGATCAACTTGACAAGTCCGCACTTAATCGTCTTTGACTTTTAATTTAGAGCTCAAAATGACATGAATCCAATTCCCACATTAAGCTAGCTCAATTTTCCATATTATGACAACATTTGAGGCATAAAGAGATACAAAAAAGCCTAAAAGTTATCCAATGAAACCCTAACTGCATGATGCCATGCATTATGCTTCATTTATAAGCCTTTATTCACGGAGCACCAATGATCCGTTTACAATGATCATACTAATTGACCGATGAACTTGATATGTTTGTACTAAATCGTCCATAACTTTTGATTTAGAGTTTAGAATGACACCAATACAACACCTACGTTAAGCTAGCTCAATTTTCTATATTGTGACAACATTTAAGACCAAAATAGCTACGACAAAGCCTCCAAGAAACCCAATATATCCCAAACTGAGTGATGCCAAGCATTATGCTTCATTATGCATTACCTGAGAATGATCAATTTAAATGGCCGACCAACTTGACATGGATGCACTAAATTGTCTTTAACTTTTTTTTCCTGGAATAAAGAAAACTTTTCTTTATCCATCCATTTATATGTATTCACTCGATCCAATCGGAATACCTTTTTTTGTCGATACTGAAAAGAAAGTAGTACCGATCATGAAAGCAAAAAAGTGTTATTTGAATTCATTCAGAGTTCTAAATGACACGAATCCAACGCCCAAGTAAAGATAACTCATTTTTCAATATTGTGATAAAATTTTAGACTGAAATAGCAACGACAAAGCCGCCAAGTAATCCAATATATCCCAAACTACCTGATGCCATGCATTATGCTTGATGTATGCGCCGCTACTCAAGGAGCACCAATGATCAGTTTAGAATGATCAATTTAACAGGCCGATTAACTTGAAATGTACGCCCTAAATCGTCTTTAACTTTTGACTCGGAGTTCACAATGACACGAATCCAATGCCCAAGTAAAGCTAGCTCAATTTTCTATGTTGTAATAAATTTTTAGACTAAAATAGCGACGACAAAGACTTCAAATAATCCAATCTATCCCAAACTGCCTGATGCGATGCATTATCCTTTTTTTATACGCCGTTACTCAAGGAGCACCAATGATCAGTTTAGAATGATCAATTTAACTGGCCGATCAACTTGACATGTACACACTAAATTGTCTGTAACTTTTGACTAAGAGTTCAGAACGACACAAATCCAGCGCCTAAGTTAAGCTTGCTCAATTTTCTACATTGTGATGAAATTTAAGACCGAAATAGCTACAGAAAAGCCTCCAAGTAATCCAATGTATCCTAAACTGCGTGATGACATGCATTATGTTTCATTTATAAGCCTTTACTCAATGAGCATTAATGATCAGTTTAGAATGATCATTTTAACTAGCTGATGAACTTGACATTTCCACACTAAATTGTCTTTAAGTTTTAATTTAGAGCTCAAAATAACATGAATGCAACGCCCACGTTAAACTAACTCAATTTTCCATATTGTGACAACATTTGAACTGAAAGAACTACGACAAAGCGTCAAAGTAATCCAATGTATCCCAAACGGGGTGATGCCATGCATTATACTTCATTTATAAGCCTTTACTCACGAAACACCAATGATCTGTTTAGAATGATCATTTTAACTGGCCGATCAACTTGGTATGTCCGCACTAAATCGTCCTTAACTTTTGCTTTAGATTTTAAAATGACACAAATACAACACATGTGTTAAACTAGCTCAATTTTCCATATTGTGACAAAATTTAAGACCGAAATAGCTATGACAAAGCTTCCAAGTAATCCAATATCTCCCAAACTGTGTGATGCCAAGCATTATGCTTCATTGTAAACTTTTTCTTAATGAGCACCAATGATCAGCTTAGAATGATCAATTTAACTGGGCGATCAATTTGAAATGTATGCACTAAATCATCTTTAACCTTTTTTCCTGGAATAAAGAGAACATTTTTTATCCATCCATTTATATGTATTCACTCAAAACAAATCGGAATACCTTTTTTGTCGATACTGAAAACAAAGTAGTACCGATCAGGGAAGCAAAACAGTTCTGAATGCACAAATCCAGCGCCAAAGTAAATATAGTTCAATTTTCTATATTGTGATAAAGCCTTAGACTGAAATATCGACGACAAAGCCTCCAAGTAATCAAATATATCCCAAACTGCCTGATTCTATGCAATATGCTTGATTTATACGCCGTTATTCAAGGAGCACCAATGATCACATTAGAATGATCAATTTAACTGGCCGATTAACATGACATGTATGCACTAAATCGTATTTAACTTTTGACTCAGAGTTCAGAATGACACGAATCAAACGCCCAATTAAAGCTAGCTCTATTTTCTATGTTGCGATAAAATTTTAGATTGAAATAGCGATGACAAAGCCTCCAAGTAATCCAATCTATCCCAAACTGCCTCATGCCATGCATTATGCCTGATATATATGCCGTTAATTAAGGAGCACCAATGATCAATTTAACTGGCCGATTGAGTTGACATGTACGCACTAAATCGTCTTTAACTTTTGACTCAGAGTTCACAATGACACGAATCCAACACCCTAGTTAAGCTAGCTCAATTTTCTATATTGTGACAAAATTTAAAACCAAAATAGCTACGGCAAAAGCCACCAAGTATTCCAATGTATCCCAAATTACGTGATGCCATGCATTTTGCTTCATTTATAAGCCTTTACTCAAGGAGCACCAATGATATGTTTAGAATGATCATTTTTACTAGCTGATGAACTTGACATGTCCACACTAAATTGTCTTTATCTTTTAATTTAGAGCTCAAAATCACATCAATCTAACGCCCACGTTAAGCTAACTCAATTTTCCATATTGTGACAACATTTGAACTGAAAGAGCTACGATAGCCTCGAAGTAATCCAATGTATCCCAAATTCCGTGATGGCTTGCATTATGCTTCATTTATAAGCTTTCACTCAAGCAGCACCAATGATCTGCTTAGAATGATCATTTTAACTAGCCGATCAACTTGATATGTCCACACTAAATCGTACGTAACTTTTGGTTTAGTTTAGAATGACACGAATACAACTCCCGTGTTAAGATAGCTCAATTTTCCATAATGTGACAAAATTTAAGACCGAAATAGCTATGACAAAGCCTCCAAGTAATCCAATCTATCCCAAACTGCATGATGCCAAACATTATGCTTCATTTGTAAACCTTTTCTTAATGAGCACCATTGATCAGATTAGAATGATCAATTTAACTGGCGATCAATTATACATGTATGCACCAAATCGTCTTTAACCATTTTTCCTGGAATAAAGAAAACATTTTTAATCCATCCATATATATGTATTCACTAAATCCTAATTGGAATACCTTTTTTAGTCAATACTGAAAACAAAGTAGTAGCAATCAGGGAAGCAAAAAAGTGTTACTTGAATTCATTAAGAGTTCAGAATGACACAAATCAAACGCCCAATTAAATCTAGTTCAATTTTCTCTATTGTGATAAAAAAATTTGACTAAAATATCGATGACATAGCCTCCAAGTAATCAAATCTATCCCAAATTGCCTGATATCATGCATTATCCTTGATTTATACGCCGTTATTCAAAGAGCACCAATGATCAGTTTAGAATGATCAATTTAACGGGCCAATTAACTTGACATGTATGCACTAAATCGTCTTTAACTTTTGGCTCAGAGTTCAGAATGACACGAATCAAATGCCCAAGTAAAGCTAGCTCAATTTTCTATATTATGATAAAATTTTAGACTGAAATAGAGACAACAAAGCCTCCAAGTAATCTTATCTATCCCAAACTGTCTCATGCTATGCATTATGCTTGATATATACGCCATTACTTAAGCAGCAGCAATGATCAGTTTGGAATGATCAATTTAAACGGCTGATTAAGTTGATATGTACGCCCTAAATCGTCTTTAACTTTTGACTTAGAGTTCACAATGACATGATTCCAACGCCCTAGTTAAGCTGGCTCAATTTTCTATATTGTGACCAAATTTAAAACCAAACTAGCTACGAAAAAGCCTCCAAGTAATCCAATGTATCCTAAATTGCGTGATGCCATGCATTGTGCTTCATTTATAAGCCTTTACTCAAGGAGCACCAATGATCAGTTTAAAATGATCATTTTAACTAGATGATCAACTTGACAAGTCCGCACTAAATCGTCTTTAACTTTTAATTTAGAGCTCAAAATGACATGAATCCAATCCCACGTTCAGCTAGCTCAATTTTCCATATTGTGACAACATTTGAGACATAAAGAGCTACGAAAAAGCCTAAAAGTAATCCAATGTAACCCAAACTGCGTGATGCCATGCATTATGCTTCATTTATAAGCCTTTACTCAATGAGCACCGATGATCCGTTTACAATGATCGTATTAACTGGCCGATGAAATTGATATGTTTCACTAAATCGTCTGTAACGTTTGATTTAGAGTTTAGGATGACACCAATACAACACCTACGTTAAGCTAGCTCAATTTTCTATATATTGACAAAATTTAAGACCAAAATAGACACGACAAAGCCTCCAAGAAATCCAATCTATCCTGAACTGCGTGATGCCAAGCATTATGCTTCATTTGTAAACCTTTTCTTAATGAACATCAGTGATCAGCTTAGAATGATCAATTTAAATGGCCGGTAAACTTGACATGTATGCACTAAATCGTCTTTAACTTTTTTTTCCTGGAATGAAGAAAATTTTTTTTATCCATCCATTTATATTTATTCAATACTGGAATAAAGTAGTACTGATCAGGAAAGCAAAAAAGTGTTATTTAAATTCAAACAGAGTTCTGAATGACACGAATCCAACGCCCAAGTAGAGCTAGCTCACTTTTTCATATTGTGATTAAATTTTAGACTGAAATAGCGATGACAAATCATCCAAGTAATCCAATATATCCCAAACTACCTGATGCCACGCATTATGCTTGATTTATACGCCGTTACTCAAGGAACACCAGTCATCAGTTTAGAATGATCAATTTAACAGGCCGATTAATTTCAAATGTACGCACTAAATTGTCTTTCACTTTTTACTCAGAGTTCACAATGACATAAATCCAATGCCCAAGTAAAGCTAGATCATTTTTCTATATTGTGACAAAATTTAAGACCGAAATAGCTAAGGCGAAGGCTCCAAGTAATCCAATGTATGCCAAATTGCGTGATGCCATGCATTATGCTTCATTTATAAGCCTTTACTCAAAGAGCACCAATGATCAGTTTAGAATGATCATTTTAACTAGCTGATCAACTTGGCATGTCCGCACTAAATCATCTTTACCTCTTGATTTAGAGCGCAAAATGACATGAAACCAACACCCACGTTAAACTAGCTCAATTTTTGATATTGTGACAATATTTGAGACTGAAAAAGCTACGAAAAAACCTCAAAGTAATCCAATGTATCCCATACTGCGTGATGCCATGGATTATGCTTTATTTATAAGCTTTTACTTAAGGAGCACCAATGATCCGTTTAGAATGATCATTTTAACTGGCTGATCAACTTTATATGTCCGCACTAAATTGTCTGTAACTTTTGATTTAGAGTTTAGAATGACATGAATACAAAGCCCTGTTAAACTACCTCAATTTTCTATTTTGTGACAAAACTTAAAGCCGAAATAGCTACGACAAAGGGTTCAAGTAATCCAATCTATCTCAAACTCTGTGATGCCAGGTATTATGTTTCATTTGTAAACCTTTGCTTAATGGGCACCAGTGATCAGCTTTGAATGATCAATTTAACCGGCCGATCAACCTGACATGTATGCACTAAATCGTGTTTAACTTTTTTTCCTGGAATAAAGAAATTTTTTTATCGATCAATTTATATGTATTCACTCGATCTAAATCAGAATACATGTTTTGTCGATACTGAAAACAAAGTAGTACTGATCAGGAAAGCAAAAAAGTGTTATTTGAATTCATTCAGAGTTCAGAATGACACGAATCCAACGCTCAATTTTCTATATTGTGATAAAATTTTAGACTGAAATAACGACGACAAACCCTACAAGTAATCCAATCTATCCCAAACTGTCTGATGCCATCTATTATGCTTTATTTATACGCCATTACTCAAGGAGCACCAATGATCAGTTTATAATGATCAATTTAACTGGCGGTTTAACTTGACATGTACACATTAAATCGTCTTTAACTTTCGAGTCAGAGTTCAAAATGACACAAATCCAACACCCAAGTTAAGATAGCTCAATTTTATATTGTGACAAAATTTAGGACCGTAATAGCTACGGCAAAGCCTCCAAGTAATCCAATGTATCCCGAATTGCATGACGCCATGCATTATGCTTCATTTATAAGCCTTTACTCAAGGACCACCAATGATCAGTTTAGAATGATCATTTTAACTAGGTGATCAACTTGACATTTCCGCACTAAATCGTTTTTAACTTTTAATTTAGAGCTCAAAATGACATGAATCCAAAGCCCACGTTATGCTAGCTCAATTTTTCATATTGTGACAACATTTGAGAATGAAAGAACTACGAAAAAGCCTCCAAGAAATCCTATGTATCCCAAACTGCGTGATGCCATGCATTATGCTTCATTTATAAGCCTTTACTCAAGGAGCACCAATGATCCATTTAGAATGATCATTTTAACTAGCTGATCAACTTGACATTTCCGTAGTAAATCGTGCTTAACTTTTAATTTTGAGCTAAAAATGACATGAATCCAATGCCCACGTTATGCTACCTCAATTTTTCATATTGTGACAACATTTTAGACTGAAAGAACTACGAAAAAGCCTCAAAATAATCCAATGTATCCCAAACAGCGTGATGTCATGCATTATGGTTCATTTATAAACATTTAATCAAGGAGCACCAATGATACGTTTAGAATGATTATTTTTTGTCGATACTGAAAACAAAGTGGTACCGATCAGGAAAGCAAAAAAGTGTTATTTGAATTCATTCATAGTTCAGAATGACACAAATCCAACACCAATGTAAAGCTAGCTCAATTTTCTATATTGTGATAAAATTTTAAACTGAAATAACGACGATAAAGTCTACAAGTAATCCAATCTTTCCCAAACTTTCTGATTCCATCCATTATTCTTGATTTATATACCGTTACTCAAGGAGCACCAATGATCAGTTTAGAATGATCAATTTAACTGGCCGATTAACTTTACATGTATGCACTAAATTGTCTTTATCTTTTAACTCAGAGTTCAAAATGACATGAATCCAACACCCACGTTAAACTAGCTTAACTTTCCATATTGTGACAACATTTGAGACTGAAATAGCTACGATAAAGCTTAAACGTAATGCAGTGTATCCCAAACTGCATTATGTATCATTTATAAACCTTTACTCAAATAGCACCAATGATCCGTTTAGAATGATCATTTTAACTAACCGATCAACTTGATATGTCCGCACTAAGTTGTCCGTAACTGTTGATTTAGAGTTTAGAATGACACGAATACAACGCTCACGTTAAGCTAGCTCAATTTTCTATATTGTGACAAAATTTAATACCGAAATAGCTACGAGAAAGCATATTACCTTCAAGTAATCCAATCTATCTTAAATTGCATGATGTCAAGCATTATTGCTTCATTTGTAAACCTTTGCTTAATGAGCACCAGAGATCATATTAGAATGATCAATTTAACTGGCCGATTTACCTGACATGTATGCACAAAATTGTCTTTAACTTTTTTTTCATGGAATAAAGAAAACATTCTTCCATCAATTTATATGTATTCAGTCAATCCAAATTGGAAAACCTTTTTTTGTCGATACTGAAACCAAAGTAGTACTGATCAGGAAAGCAAAAAAGTGTTATTTTAATTCATTCAGAGTTCAGAATGACACGAATAAACCTCCTAAGTAAAGCTAGCTCAATTTTCTATATTGTGATAAAATTTTGGACTGAAATAGCGATGACAAAGCCTCCGAGTAATCGAATTTATCCTAAAGTGGCTGATGCCATGCATTATGCTTGATTTGTACGCCGTTACTCAAGGAGCACCAATGATCACTTTAGAATGATCAATTTAACTGGCCGACTAACTTGACATGTACGCACTAAATCGTATTTAACTTTTGACTAAGAGTTCAAAATGACATGAATCCAACACCCACATTAAAGTAGCTGAATTTTAGATATTGTGACAACATTTGAGACAAAAAAAGCTAGTAATCCAAAGTATCCCAAACTGTGTGATGTCATGCATTATGCTTCATTTATAAGCCTTTACTCAAATAGCACCAATGATCCGTTTAGGAAGATCATTTTAACTGGGAGATCAACTTGATATGTCCGCACTAAATCATCTGTAACTGTTGATTTAGAGTTTACAATGACACAAATACAACACCCATGTTAAGCTAGCTCAATTTTCTATATTGTGACAAAATTTAAGACAGAAATAGCTACGACAAAGTCTTCAAGTAATCCAATCTATCCCAAACTGCGTGATGCCAACCATTATGCTTCATTTGTAAACCTTTGCTTAATGAGCACCTGTGATCAGATTAGAGTGATCAATTTAACTGGCCGATCTACCTGACATGTATGCACTAAATCGTCTTTAACTTTTTTTTTCTTGGAATAAAGAAAACATTTTTCCATCAATTTATATGTATTCACTCGATACAAATCGGAAAACCTTTTTTCGTTTATACTGAAAACAAAGTAGTACCGATCAGGAAAGCAAAAAAGTGTTATTTGAATTCATTCAGAGTTCAGAATGACACGAATCCAACTCCCAAATAAAGCTATCTTAATTTCCTATATTGTGATAAAAGCTTAGGAAAAAATAGCGATGACAAAGCCTCCAAGTATTCCAATTTATCCTAAAGTTCCTGATGCCATGCATTATGCTTGATTTATATGCCATTACTCAAGGAGCACCAGTGATCAATTTAGAATGATCATTTTAACCTGCCGATCAACTTGATATGTTTGCACTAAATCCTCTGTAACTTTTTATTTAGAGTTTAGAATGACACGAATAAAATGCCTACATTAAGCTAGCTCAATTTTCTATATTGTGACAAAATGTAAGACCAAAATAGCTACGAAAAAGCGTCCAAGTAATCCAATCTATCCCAAACTGCGTGATGCCAAACATTATGCTTCATTTGTAAACCTTTTCTTAATGACCACCAGTGATCAAGTTAAAATGATCAATTTAACTGGCCGATAAACCTGACATGTATACACTAAATCGTCTTTAACTTTTTTCATGGAATAAAGAAAACTTTTTTTATCCATCCATTTATATGTATTCACTCGATCCAAATCGGAATACCTCTTTTCGATACTGAAAACAAAGTACTACCAATCAGCAAAGCAAAAAAGTGTTATTTGAATACATTCGAGTTCCGAATGACACGAATCTAACGCCCAAGTAAAGCTAGCTCAATTTTCTGTATTGTGATAAAATTTTAGACTGAAATAGCGATGACAAGGCCTCCAAGTAATCCAATCTATCCCATACTGCCTAATGCCATGCATTATGCTTGATTTATACACCGTTACTCAAAGAGCACATTATCAGTTTAGAATGATCAATTTAACTGGCTGATTAACTTGACATGTACGCACTAAATCGTCTTTAACTTTTGACTCAGAGTTCACAATGACACGAATCCAATGCCCAAGTTAAGATAGCTCAATTTTCTATATTGTGACAAAATTTAAGACTGAAACAGCAACGGAAAAGCCTCGAAGTAATCCAATGTATCCCATATTGCGTGATGTGATGCATTATGCTTCATTTATAAGCCTTTACTCAAGGAGCACCAATGATCATTTGAACTAGCTGATCAACTTTACATGTCCACACTAAAGCGTCTTTACCTTTGGATTTAGAGCGCAAAATGACATGAATCCAACACCCACGTTAAAGTAGCTCAATTTTCCATATTGTGACAATATTTGAGACAAAAAGAGCTATGAAAAAGCCTCAAAGTAATCCAATGTATCCCAAACTGCGTGATGTCATGCATTATTCTTCATTTATAAGCCTCTACTCAAGTAGCACCAATGATCTGTTTAAAATGATCATTTTAATGGGCCGATCAACTTGATATGTCCACATTAAATCGTTTGTAAGTTTTGATTTAGAGTTTAGTATGACACGAATACAACGTTGACATTAAGGTCGCTCAATTTTAAATGTTATGACAAAATTTAAGACCAAAATAGCTATGACAAAGCCTCCAAGTAATCCAATCTATCCCAAACTGCGCGATGCGAAACATTATGCTTCATTTATAAACCTTTGATTAATGAGCACCACTGATCAGCTTACAATGATCAATTTACCAGGCCGATCAATTTGTCATGTATGCACTAAATCGTCTTTAACTTTTTTTGTTCCTGGAATAAAGAAAACTTTTTTTATCCATCCATTTATATGTATTCACTCGATCAAAATTGGAATACCTTTTTGTCGATACTGAAAACAAAGTAGTACTTATCAGAAAAGCAAAAAGTCTTATTTTAATTCATTCAGAGTTCAGAACGACACGAATCCAACGCCCAATTAAAGTTTGCTCAATTTTCTATATTGTGACAAAATTTATGACTGAAATAGCAACGGAAAAGCCTCCAAGTAATCCAATGTATCCCAAATTGCATGATGCCATGCATTATACTTCAAATATAAGCCTTTACTCAAGTAGCACCAATGATCATTTTAACTACCTGATCAACTTAACATGTTCGCACTAAATCGTCTTTACCTTTGGATATAGAGCGCAAAATGACATGAATCCAACACCAACGTTAAAGTAGCTCAATTTTCCATATTGTGACATCATTTGAGATTGAAAGAGCTACGACAAAGACTCAAAGTAGTTCAATTTATCTCAAACCTCGTGATGCCATGCATTATGCTTCATTTATAGGCCTTTACTCAAGTAGCACCAATGATCCATTTAGAATGATCATTTTAACTGGCCGATGAACTTGATATGTCCGCATTAAATCGTCTGTATCTTTTGATTTAGAGTTTAGAATGACACGAAGACAATGACCACGTTAAGCTAGCTACGACAAAGCCTCCAAGTAATCCAATCTATCCCAAACTGCGTGATGCCAAGCATAATGCTTCATTTGTAAAACTTTGCTTAATGAGCACCAGTGATCAGCTTAGAATGATCAATTAAATTGGCCGATCAACTTGACATGTATGCACTAAATCGTTTTTAAATTTTTTTTTTTCCTGGAATAAAGAAAACTTTATTTATCCATCAATTTATATGTATTCACTCGATCCAAATCGGATTACCTTTTTTTGTCGATACTGAAAACAAAGTAGTACCGATCAAGAGACCGAAAAGTGTTATTTGAATTAATTCAGAGTTTAGAATGACACGAATACAACGCCTAAGTAAAGCTTGCTCAATTTTCTATATTGTGATAAAATTTTAGACTGAAATAGCAACGACAAAGCATCCAAGTAATCCAATCTATCCCAAACTGCCTGATGCAATGCATTATGCTTGATATATACGCCGTTACTCAAGCAGCACCAATGGTCAGTTTAGAATGATCAATTTAAATGGCCGATCTACTTGACATTTACGCACTAAATCATCAATAACTTTTGACTCAGAGTTCACAACGACACAAATCCAACGCCCAAGTTAACTAGCTCAATTTTCTATATTGTAACAAAATTTAAGACCAAAATAGCTAGGGCAAAGCCTCCAAGTAATCCAATGTATCCCAAATTGTGTGATGCCATGCATTATGCTTCATTTATAAGCCTTTACTCAAGGAGCACCAATGATCAGCTTACAATGATCATTTTAACTAACTGAACAACTTGACATGTGCGCCCTAAATCGTATTTACCTTTTGATTTAGAACGCAAAATGACATGAATCCAACATCCACGTTAAGCTAGCTCAAGTTTTCATATTGTGAAAACATTTGAGACTGAAAGAGTTAAGAAAAAAGCATCCAAGTAATCCAATGTATCCCAATATGCATGATGCCATGCATTATACTTCATTTATAATCCTTTACTAAAGAAGCACCAATGATTTGTTTAGAACGATCATTTTAACTTGCTGATCAACTTGATATGTTTGCAGCAAATCGTGCATAACTTTTGATTTAGAGTTTTGAATGACATGAATACAACACCCACGTTAAGCTAACTCAATTTTCTATATTGTGACAAAATTTAAGACAGAAATAGCTACGAAAAAGACTCCAAGTAATCCAATCTATCCAAAACTGTGTGATGCCAATCATTATGCTTCATTTGTAAACCTCTGCTTAATGAGCACCATTGATTAGTTTAGAATGATTAATTTAACAGGCCGATCAACTTCACATGTCTGCACTAAAGCGTCTTTAACTTTTGTTTTAATCCTCAAAATGACATGAATCCAATCTATACCAAACTGCCTGATGTCATGCATTATGCTTGATTTATACGCCGTTACTCAAGGAGCACCAATGCTCAGTTTAGAATGATCAATTTAACTAGCTTATCGACTTGACATGTTCGCACTAAATCGTTTTTAACTATTGATTTAGAGCTCAAAATGAGATGAATCCAACGCCCATGTTAAGATATCTAAATTTTGACAACATTTGAGACTGAAAGAGCTTGACAAAGCCTCAAAGTAATCCAATCTACGCTAAATTGCGTGATGCCATGCATTATGCTTCATTTATAAGCAATTACTCAAGGAGCACCAATGATGGGTTTAGAATGATCATTTTAACCGGTGGACCAACTTGATTTAGGTTTCAGAATCACACAAATCCAACGCCCACGTTAAGCTAGCTCAATTTTCTGTATTATGACATTATTTGAGAATGAAACCTCTAAGACAAATCCTTCAAGTAATGCAATGTATCCCAAACTGCGTGATGCAATGCATAATGGTTCATGTATAAGCTGTTACTCAAGGAGTACCAGTGTTCAGTTTAGAATTATCATTTTAACTGGCCAATCAACTTGACATGTCCACACGAAATCGTTCGGACTTTTTGATTTAGAGTTCAAAATGACACGAATCCAACGCCCATGTTAACCTAGCCTCCAAATAATCCAATCTAGAACTGCGTGATGTCATGCATTATGTTTCATTTATAAGCCTTTACTCAAGGAGCACCAATAATAAAAATTTTGAATTATCATTTTAACTAGCTGGTCAATTTGACATGTTTGCACTAAATCTTCTTTAACTTTTGATTTAGAGCTCAAAGTGACATAAGTCCCATGCCCACGTTAAGCTAGCTCAATTTTCTATATTGTGGCAACATTTAAGACGAGCTACGAAAAAGCCTCCAAGTAATCCAATGTATCTGAAACTGCGTGATGCCATGCATTATGCTTCATTTATACTCGTTAACCAATGTCAGGTTTGGATGATCATTTTAACTTGCCGATCAATTTGACATGTCCATACTAAATCTTCCATAACTTTTGATTTAGAATTCAGAATGAAACGAATCCAATGCCCACATTAAGCTAGCTCAATTTTCCATATCGTGACAATATTTGAGACTAAAAGTGCTACGAAAAAGCCTCGAAGTAATCAAATGTATCCCCAATTGCATGATGCCATACATTATGCTTCATTTATAAGCCTTTACTAAAGGATCACCAATGATCAGCTTAGAATGTTGATCTTAGTTGGCCGATCAACTTGACATGTACACTAAATCGTCCGTAACTTTTGATGTAAATTTCATAATCACACGAATCAAACGCCCATGTTAAGCTAGCTCAATTTTCTATATTGTGGCAACATTTGAGACCTAAAGAGCTATGACAAAGCCTCCAACAAATCCAATGTATCCAAAACTGTGTGATGCCTTACATTACGCTTCATTTATAAGCCCTTTCTCAAGGAGCACCAACGATGAGTTTAGAATGATCATTTTAACCGGCCGATCAACCTGACATGTCCGCACTAAATCATCCATAGCTTTTCATTTAGAGTTCAGAATGATACAAATCCAACACTCACGTTAAGCTAACTCAATTCTCCAAATTGTGACAGCAATTGAGACTGAAAGAGCTACAAAAAGCCTCCAAGTAATCCAATGTATCCCGAACTGCGTGATGCCATGCATAATGCTTCATTTATAAGCCTTTAATCAAGGAGCACCAATGATCAGTTAAGAATGATCATTTTATCTAGCCGATCAACTTGAAATGTCTGCACTAAATCGTCCGTAACTTTTGATTTAGAATTCAGAATGATACGAATCCAACACCCACGTTAAGCTAGCTCGATTTTTCATATTATGACAACTTTTGGGACTGAAAGAGCTACAAAAAATACTCTAAGTAATCAATGTATCCCAAACTGCATTATGCAATGCATTATGCTTCATTTATAAGCCTTTACTCAGGGAGCACGAATGATGAGTTTAGAATGATCATTTTAACCAGCTGATCAACTTAACATGTGCGCACTAAACCGTCTTTAGCTTTTGGTTTAGAGCTCAAAATTACATGAGTCCCACATCCAGGTTAAGCTAGCTCAATTTTTCATATTACGACACCATTTGAGATTAAAAGAGCTACGAAAATGCCTCCAAGTAATCCAAACTATGCATTATGCTTCATTTATAACCCTTTACTCAAAGAGCACCAACGATAAGTTTAGAATGATCATTTTAACAGGCCGAACGACTTAACATGTCTGCACTAAATCATCTTTAACTTTTGATTGAGAGCTCAAAATGACATGAGCCCTACGCCCACGTTAAGCTAGCTCAATTTTCCATATAGTGACAACATTTATGATAGAAATAGCTACGAAAAAGCCTCCAAGTAATCCAATGTATCCCAAACTGCGTTATGCCATGCATTATGTTTCATTTATACACATTTACTTGATGTGCACAAATGATCAGTCTAGGATTATCATTTTAACTTGTCGATCAATTTGACATGTCCACACTAAATCGTCCATAACTTTTGATTTCGAATTCAAAATGAAACGAATCCAATGCCCACATTAAGAAAGCTCAATTTTGCATATCATGACAACATTTGAGACTAAAAGAGCTACGAAAAAGCCTCGAAGTAATCCAATGTATCCCACACTACATGATGCCATGCATTATGCTTCATTTATAAGCCTTTACTCAAGGATCACCAATGATCAGTTTAGAATGGTGATCTTAATAGGCCGATCAACTTGACATATCCGTACTAAATCATCCGTAACTTTTGATTTAAACTTCAGAATGACACGAATCCAACACCCACATTAAGCAAGCTCAATTTTCTTTGTTGTGACAAAATTTGGGAAGAAAGAGCTACGACAAAGCCTCCAAGAAATCCAATGTATCCCAAACTGCGTGATGCCATGCATTATGCTTCATTTATAAGCCTTTGCTCAATGAGCACCAATGATGAGTTTAGAATGATCATTTTAAGTAGCCGATAAACTTGACATATCCGCACTAAATCGTCTATAACTTTTGATTTAGAGTTCGAAATGACACGAATCCAACACCCAAGTTAAGCTACCTCAATTTTCTAGATTGTGAGAAAATTTAAAACTGAAATAATTATATGAAAGCCTCCAAGTAATCCAAACTATTCCAAACTGCGTGATGCCATGCACTATGCTTCATTTATAGTCCTTTACTCAAGGAGCACCAATGATCAATTCAGAATGATCATTTTAACTGGCCTATCAACTTGACATGTCCGCACTATATTATCCGTAATTTTTTATTTAGAGGTTAAAATTACACAAATCCAATGCCCACGTTAATCTAGCTCATTTTTTAATGTTGTGACAAAATTTAAGTCCAAAATAGCTACGACAAAGCCTCAAAGTAATCCAATCTATCCCAAACTGCGTGATGCCATGCATTATGCTACATTTATTAGCTTTTATTTAAGGAGCTCCATTGATCAATTTAGAATTATCATTTTAACTAGCTGATCAACTTGACATGTCTGCAATAAATCGTCCATAACTTTTCATTTAGAGTTCAGAATGACACGAAGCCAATGCCCACGTTAAGCTAGCTCAATTTTCTATCTTATGACATCATTTGAGACTGAATGAGCTACAACAAAGCCTCCAAATATTCTGACAAATTTTTTGACTGAAAGAGCTATGAAAAAAGCCTCCAAGTAATCCAATGTATCCCAAAGTGCGTGATACCATGCATTATGCTTCATTTATACCTTTTTACTGAAGGAGCACCAATTATCAGTTTAGAATGATCATTTAACTGGCTGATCAACTTGACATGTCCGCACTAAATCGTCCATAATTTTTTATTTAGAGTTGAAAATGACACGAATCAAACCTCCACGTTAAGCTAGCTCAATTTACTGTGTTGTGATAAAATTAAGATTGAAATAACTTACAACAAAGCCTCCAACTAATCCAAACTATTCCAAACTGCATGATGCCATGCATTATGCTTCATTTATAACTCTTTACTCGAGGAGCAACAATGATCAGTTTAGAATGATCATTTTAACTAGCCGATAAACTTGACAAGTCCGCACTTAATCATTCGTAATTTTTGATTTAGAGTTCAAAATGACAAAATCCAACGCCCACGTTAATCTAGCTCATTGTCCAATATTGTGAGAAAATTTAAGTCCAAAATAGCTACGAAAAAGCCTCCTCCAAGTAACCCTATCTATCCCATACTACATGATGCCATGCATTATGCTACATTTAATAGCTTTTACTTAAGGAGCACCAATGATCAATTTAGAATTATCATTTTAACTGGCCGATCAACTTGACATGTTCGCACTAAATCGTCCGTAACTTTTGATTTAGAGTTCAGAATGATACGAAGCCAATGCCCACGTTAAGCTAGCGCAATCTTTTATATTGTGCTGACATTTGAGACTGAATGAGTTACAGCAAAGCCTCCAAGTATTCTGACAAAATTTGAGACTGAAAGAGCTACGAAAAAGCCTCCAAGTAATCCAATGTATTCCAAATTGCGTGATACCATGCATTATGCTTCGTTTATACGCATTTACTTAAGGAGCACCAATGATCAGTTTAGAATGATCATTTAACTGGCCGATCAACTTGACATGTCCGTACTAAATCATCCATAACTTTTGATTTAGTGTTCAAAATGACACGAATCCAACATCCACGTTAAGCTAGCTCAATTTTCTATGTTGGGATAAAATTAAGACAGAAATACACTACGACAAAGCCTCCAAGTAATCCAAACTAATCCAAACTGCGTGATGCCATGGAGTATGCTTCATATATAACCCTTTACTCAAGGACCACCAATGATCAGTTTAGAATGATCATTTTAACTAGCCGATCAACTTAACATGTCCGCACAAAATTGTCCGTAATTTTTGATTTAGAGTTCAAAATGACATAAATCCAACGCCCACGTTAATCTAGCTCATTTTCCAATATTGTGATAAAATTTAAGTCCAAAATAGCTACAACAAAGCCTACAAGTAACCCAATCTATCCCATACTGCATGATGTCATGCATTATGCTACATTTATTAGCTTTTACTTAAGGAGGACCAATGATCAATTTATAATTATCATTTTAACTGGCCGATCAACTTGACATTTACACCATATCATGACACGCTGTTTCCAAAACAGCGTGTTGCCATGGAGTATGCCTAATTTATTACCCTTTACTCAGAGAGCACCAATGATTAGTTCAGAATGATGATTTTAACGGGTCGATCAAGTTGACATGTCCGCACTAAATCGTCCGTAGTTTTTGATTTAAAGGTCGAAATGACACGAATCCAACACCGACTTTAAGCTAACTCAATTTTCTATATTGTGACAAATTTTAAAACAGAAATAGCTGTGACAAAGCCTCCAAGTAATCCAATGTATTCCAAACTGCGTGATTCCATGCATTATGCATCATTTATAAGCCTTTACACAAGTAGCATCATTGATCAACTTAAAATAATCATTTTAACTAGCAGATTAACTTGACATGTCCGCACTAAATCATCTTTAACTTTTGATTTAGAGCTCAAATTAACATGATTTCAACGCCCCATGTTAAGCTAACTCAATGTTTCGTATTCGGACACAATTTGAGATTGAAAGAGCTACAAAAACGCCTCCCAGTAATCCAATGTATTCCAAACTACGTGATTCCAGTATTATGCTTCAATTATAAGCATTGACTTAAGGAGCACCAATGATGAGTTTAGAATGATCAATTTAATTGGCTGGTCGACTTGACATATCCGCACTAAATCGTCCGTAACTTTTGATTTAGAATTTAAAAGAACAAGAATCCAACACCCACATTAAGCTAGCTCAATTTTCAATATTCTGACAAAATTTAAGACCAAAATAACTATGAGAAAGCCTCCAAGTAATCCAAACTATTATAAATTGCGTGATGTCATGCATTATGCTTCTTTTATAAACCTTTACTCAAGGAGCACCAATGAGCAGTTTAAAATGATCATTTTAACAGGCTGAGCAACTTGACATATCTGCACTAAATCACCCGTAACTTTTGATTTATATTTCAGAATGAAACGAATGCAATGCCTATGTTATGCTAGCTCAATTCTCTATATTGAGATGACATTTGAAACTAAAAGAGCTACGACAAAGCTTCCAAATAATACAATGTATCCTAAACTACGTGATGCAATCCATTTTGCTTCATTTATAACCCTTTACTCAAGGAGCACCAATGATCTGTTTAGAATGATCATTTGAACTGGCCGCTCAACTTGACATGTCCGCACTAAATCATCCGTAAATTTTGATTTAGAGTTCAAAATGACACAAATCCAATGCTCATGTTAAGCTAGCTCAATTTTCAAAACTGTGACAAAATTTAAGTCCAAAATAGCTACGACAAAGCATCCAAATAATCCAATCTATCCCAAACTGCGTGATGCGATGCATTATGCTACATTAATTATCCTTTACTTAAGGAACACCAATCATCAGTTTAGAATTGTCATTTTAAGTGGCCGATCAACTTGACATATCACGTTTCTATTGTGTCACAACATTTGAGACTGAAAGAACTACGAAAAAGCCTCCTAGGAATCCATTTTATTCCAAACTGCACGATGGCATGCATTATGCTCCTTTCATAAGGTTTTACTCAAGAAGCACCAATGATAAGTTTAGAACGATCATTTTAACTAGCTCATCAACTTGACATGTCCGCACTAAATCATTTTTAACTTTTGATTTAGATCTCAAAATGACATGAGTCCACTGCCTACATTAAGCTAGCTCAATTTTCTATATTGTGACACCATTTGAAATTAAAAGAGCTACGAAGAAACCTCCAAGTAATCCAATGTATCCCAAACTATGTGATGCAATGCATTATGCTTCATTTATACGCTTTTACTAAACGAGCACCACTGATAAGTTTAGAATGATCATTTAACTGGCTGATCAACTTGTAATGTCCGCACTAAATAATCGATAACCTTTGATGTAGAGTTCGAAATGAAACGAATCCAACTCACACGTTAAGCTAGCTCAATTTTTTATGTTGTGATATAATTAAGACCGAAATACACTACGAAAAAGCCTCCAAGTAATCCAAACTATTCCAAAATGCGTGATACCATGCATTATTCTTCATTTATAAGCCTTTACGCAAGGAGCACCAAAAATAAGTTTAAAATGATCATTTTAACTGGTCTATCAACTTGACATGTACACACTAAATTGTCCATATTTTTTATTTAGAGTTCAAAATGACACAAATCCAACGCCCAAGTTACTCTAGCTCATTTCTTAATATTGTGACAAAATATAAGTCCAAAATAGATACGACAAAGCCTCCAAGTAATCCAATCAATCCCGAATTGCGTGATGTCATGCATTATGCTACATTTATTAGCTTTTATTTAAGGAGCACCAATGATCAATTTAGAATTATCATTTTAACTGGCCGATCAACTTGACATGTTCGCACTAAATCGTCCGTAACTTTTGATTTAGAGTTCAGAATGACACGAAGCCAATGCCCACGTTAAGCTAGCGCAATCTTTTATATTGTGCTGACATTTGAGACTGAATGAGCTACAGCAAAGCCTCCAAGTATTCTGACAAAATTTGAGACTGAAAGAGCTACGAAAAAGCCTCCAAGTAATCCAATGCATTCCAAATTGCGTGATACCATGCATTATGCTTCGTTTATACGCATTTACTTAAGGAGCACCAATGATCAGTTTAGAATGATCATTTAACTGGCCGATCAACTTGACATGTCCGCACTAAATCATCCATAACTTTTGATTTAGAGTTCAAAATGACACGAATCCAACATCCACGTTAAGCTAGCTCAATTTTCTATGTTGTGATAAAATTAAGACAGAAAATACACTACAACAAAGCCTCCAAGTAATCCAAACTATTCCAAACTGCGTGATGCCATGCAGTATGCTTCATTTATAACCCTTTACTCAAGGACCACCAATGATCAGTTTAGAATTATCATTTTAACTAGCCGATCAACTTAACATGTCCGCACAAAATTGTCCGTAATTTTTGATTTAGAGTTCAAAATGATATAAATCCAACGCCCACGTTAATCTAGCTCATTTTCCAATATTGTGATAAAATTTAAGTCCAAAATAGCTACAACAAAGCCTACAAGTAACCCAATCTATCCCATACTGCATGATGCCATGCATTATGCTACATTTATTAGCTTTTACTTAAGGAGGACCAATGATCAATTTATAATTATCATTTTAACTGGCCCATCAACTTGACATTTATACCATATCATGAGACGCTGTTTCCGAAACAGCGTGTTGCCATGGATTATGCCTAATTTATTACCCTTTACTCAGGGAGCACCAATGATTAGTTCAGAATGATGATTTTAACGGGTCGATCAAGTTGACATGTCCGCACTAAATCGTCCGTAGTTTTTGATTTAAAGGTCGAAATGACACGAATCCAACACCGACTTTAAGCTAACTCAATTTTCTATATTGTGACAAATTTTAAAACAGAAATAGCTGTGACAAAGCCTCCAAGTAATCCAATGTATTCCAAACTGCGTGATTCCATGCATTATGCATCATTTATAAGCCTTTACACAAGTAGCATCATTGATCAACTTAAAATAATCATTTTAACTAGCAGATTAACTTGATATGTCCGCACTAAATCATCTTTAACTTTTGATTTAGAGTCAAAATGACATGAGTCCAACGCCTACATTAAGCTAGCTCAATTTTCTATATTGTGACACCATTTGAAATTAAAAGAGCTACGAAGAAACCTCCAAGTAATCCAATGTATCCCAAACTATGTGATGCAATTCATTATGCTTAATTTATAAGCCTTTACTCAAGGATCACTAGTGATCAGTTTAGAATGATCATTTTAACTGGCCGATCAACTTGACATGTACGCACTATATCGTCTGTAACTTTTGATTTAGAGTTCAGAATGACACGAATCCAACGCCCACGTTAACCTAGCTCAGTTTTTTATACTGTGACAACATTTGAAACTGAAAGAGCTATGAAAAAGCCTCCAAGTAATCCAATGTATCCCAAACTGCTTGATGCCATGCATTATGCTTCATTTATAAGCCTTTACTCAAGGAGCACCAATGATCAGTTTAGAATGATCATTTTAACTCGCCTATAGACTTGACATGTCCACATTAAATCATCCGTAAGTTTTGATTTAGAGTTCAAAATAAATTAAATCTAACGCCAACGTTAAGCTATCTCAATCTTAAATATTGTGAAAAATTTGAGTCCTAAATAGCTACGACAAAGCATCTAAGTAATCCAATCTATCCCAAACTACGTGATGCCATGCATCATGGTTGATTTATAAGCCTTTACTCAAGGAGCACCAATGATCAGTTCAGAATGGTCATTATAACTAGCTGATCAACTTAAAATGTCTGCACTGAATCGTCTGTAACTTTTCATTTAGAGTTCGGAATTAGAGAATCCAACGTCCACATTAAACTAGTTCAATTTTCTATATTGTGACAACATTTCAGAATGAAAGAGCTTCGACAAAGCCTCCAAGTAATCAAATGTATCCCCAACTGCGTGATGCATGCATTATGCTTCATTTATAAGCCTTTTCTCAAGGAGCACCAATGATGAATTTATAATGATCATTTTAACTTGCCGATCAACTTGACATGTCCGTAGTAAATTGTCTGTAACTTTTGATTTAGAGTTCGAAATGACACGAATCCAATGCCCACGTAAAGCTTGCTCAATTTTCTATATTGTGACAAAATATAATACCGAAACAGCTAAAAGAAGGCCTCCAACTAATCCAAACTATTCCAAACTGTGTGATGACATGCATCATGCTTCTTTTATAAGCCTTTACTCAAACAGCACCAATGATAAGTGTAGAATCATGATTTTAACAATCTGATCAACTTGACATGTCTGCACTAAATCATCATTATCTTTTTATTTAGAGCTGAAAATGATATGAGTCCAACTCCCATATTAACTTATCTCAATTTTCCGTATTGTGACAACATTCGACACTGAAAGAGTTAGGAAAACTCCTCCAAGTAATCGAATGTATTGCAAACTATATTATGCCATGCATTTTGCTTAATTTATATGCCGTTACTTAAGGAGAACCAGTGATCAGTTTAGAATGATCATTTTAACTAGGCGATGAACTTGACATGTACGCACTAAATCGTCCATAACTTTTGATTTAAAGTTCAGAATGATAGGAATCCAGTGCCCACGTTAAGCTAGCTGAATTTTCAATATTGTGACAACATTTGAAACTGAAAGAGTTATGAAAATCCTCCAAGTAATCCAATGTATCTCAAACTGCGTGATGCCGCTTGATTTATAAGTTTTTACTCAAGGAGCCCCAATGATCAGTTTAGAATGATCATTTTAACTAGCCGATCAACTTGACATACCCGCACTAAATCGTCTGTTACTTTTTATTTGGAGTTCGGAATGACACGAATCCAATGCCCACGTTAAGCTAGCTCAAGTTTCTGTTGTGTGACAACATTTGAGACTGAAAGAGCTTCGACAAAGCCTCCAAGTAATCCAATATATCCCAAACTCCATGATACCATGCATTATGCTTTGTTTATAAGCCTGTACTCAAGGAGCACCAATGATCAACTTAGAATGATCATTTTAACTGGCCGACCAACTTGACATTTCCGCATTGAATCTTCCGTAAGTTTTGATTTAGACTTTAGAGTGACACAAATCCAGTGCCCACATTAATCTAGCTCAATTTTCTATATTGTGACAACATTTGAGAATGAAAGAACTACGACAAAGCCTCCAGGTAATGTAGTGTATCCCAAACTAGGTGATGCCATGCACTTTGCTTCATTTATATGCCGTTACTTAAGGAGCACCAATGATCAGTTTAGAATGATCATTTTAATTGGCTGATGAAGTTGACTTGTCCGCACTAAATCGTCAGTAACTTTTGATTTTGAGTTCAGAATGAAACGAATCCAATGCCCATGTTAAGCTAACTCAATTTTCTATATTTTGACAACATTTGAGACTAAAAGAGCTATGAAAAAGCCTTCAAGTTATCCAATGTATCCCAATTTGCGTGATGCAATGCATTATGCTTCATTTATAAGCCTTTACTTAAGGAGCACCAATCATCAGTTTAGAATGATCATTTTAACTGGCCGATCAACTTTAAATGTTCGCACAAAATCGTTTGTAAATTTTGATTTAGAGCTCAGAATGACACGAATCCAATGCCCAGGTTAAGCTATCTAAATTTTCCAAATTAAGACAACATTTGAGATTGAAAGAGCTACAAAAAGCCTCCAAATAATTCAATATATCCCAAACTGCGGGTTGCCATTCGTTATGCTTCATTTAAGCCATTATTCAAGGAGCACCAATGATAAGTTTAGAATGATCACTTTAACTGTGCGATCAATTTGACATGTCCGCACTAAATTGTACGTAAATTTTTATTTGGAGTTCAAAATGACACGAATCCAACGCCCACTTTAAGCTAGCTCAATGTTCGATATTGTGACAACAATAGAAACTGAAAGAGCTACGACATAGCCTCCAAGTAATCCAATGTATCCCAAACTGCGTGATTCCATGCATTATGATTCATTTACAACCCTTCATTCAAGGAGCACCAATGATTAGTTTAGAATGATCATTTGAACTAGTCGATCAATGTGACATGTTCGCACCATATCGTCCGTAACTTTTGATTTGGAGTTTGAAATGACACGAATCGAACGCCTACGTTAAGCTAGCTCAATTTTTGATACTATGACATATTTTAAGACCGAAATCGGTATGAAGAAGCCTCTAAGTAATCCAATCTATTCTAAAATGGGTGATGCTATGCGTTATGCTTCATTTATAAGCGTTTTCTCAAGTAGCACCAATTATCAATTTAAAATGATAATTTTAACTTGCTGAATAACTTGACATGTCTTCACTAAATGGTCTTTAACTTTTGATTTAGTGCTCAAAATAACATGAGTCCAACGCCCACATTATGCTAGCTCCATTTTCCATATTGTGACATCAATGGAGACTAAACGAGGAACGAAAAAGCCTCTAAGTTATCCAATGTGTCCCAAACTGTGTGATACCATGCATTATGCTTCATTTATAACCCTTTACTCAAGGAGCACAAATGATTAGCTTAGAATGATCATTTAACTGGTTGATCAACTTGACATGTTCACACTAAATCGTCCATAACTTTTGATTTAGAGTTCGAAATGACAGGAATCGAACACCCAGGTTAAGCTCGCTCAATATTCTATACTATGACAAATTTTATGACCAAAATAGGTACGCCAAAGCCTCTAAGTAATCCAATCTATTCCAAACTACGTGATGCTATGCATTATGCATCATTTATAAGCGTTTACTCAAGGAGCACCAATTATCAGTTTAAAATGATGATTTTAACTTGCTGAATAGTTATATGTCCACACTAAATTGTCTTTGACTTTTGATTTAGACCTCAAAATAACATGAGTCCAACGCCCACGTTAAACTAGCTCAATTTTCCATATTGTGATAGCATTGGAGACAAAAAAGCTTCTAAGTTATTCAATGCATCCCGAACTGCCTGATGTCATGGATTATGCTTCATTTATAACCCTTTACTCAAGGAGCACTAATTATCAATTTAGAATGATCATTTTAACTGGCCGATAACCTTGACAAGTCCACATTACATCGCCTATAACTTCTGATTTAGAGTTCGAAATGACACGAAGCAACCGCCCACATTAAGCTAGCTCATTAAACTATTCCAAATCGCGTGATGCCATTATAGAATGAAAGAGCTAGGAAAAAGCCTCCAAGTAAAGACATATAGACTCTCATGAAATCAAGACGATACGATATTTTTTATACAATGTAAAAAAATTTCATATACTCATATATACATTAGGAAATAAACATCAATATCAAAGTATGTTTATGAAATTTCTAATACAACTTCAATACACTTTCAATTTACTAAAGTAGATTTGACAATGCTTTAGTTCAAAATTTGATGATATATGACCAATATTTCTGGTATTAAAGTAAAGTTTATGATTTTATTTTTTCTTATATTAATTATGATTCATCATATTTTCTAACTTATATATAAAAATACCATATTTTACCATCAATATTAATATATGTATATATATATATATATTTTTTTAACAACATATTTAAAAATTTAAAATCAGAATTAATGGGTCATATAATTTTTATAACTCAAACCGTTATCTTCTATCTATTTTGATAACATATTTTTAAACAAATTCTTAAATCGAAAAGCATTAATTAAAATGTTAGTTTTCTTTTATTTATATCAAAATAAGTTATCAAAATACTAACTCTTTTGTAACACACATATAAATATGACAAGATTAAGTTTAAAGGCTCACGAATCTAAAATTAAAAAGAAAAAATAAAAAAAATTTATATACAATTTTATCTAAAATAATTAAAGTACTGTCACACAAATGAGGACATTTATTTCATTTTTAACTCTTTTTATTCTTGTTTCATCATGTAAGGTTACATGTTTTATTAGTTGTTCCATAAAAATATTTTCTAGTACTTTTGAAATATTAATTTTAGTTTTTTTAAAACATTTATAGGTGCATCAAATATTATAAGCAAAACCGTTTCCGAAAAGAGAACTCCTTCTTACGTTCAAGCAAAGGTCCGATGGCTGAATTTCATAGATCCGATCATCTTCTAGCAAATGACCATAATGAACTCAGTCATGCGGACAACATTATTGGTTATTGTCATGAATGTGCATATTATTGTATGAGACAAAATAAAACTATGGTTGAATGTCGAAATTGGAAATGTTCTTGTGGGAATGTCATAAAAAATAATTAAATTTTATTTTCACTTTCAATTTATTTATCTATTATATACGATTTATATTTTGAAATAATGTGATTTATATTCTGAAGTAATGCGATTATACCTGATGTATCATTCGATGAAAGATTGTTATAAAATTATTGAATAAATATGTGTAGACTTATCTAACCAACACAATTATTTATTGATTAATTTTATTTTTTTTAAATTACACGTTGACATATCTTCATTTTGATTTGTGCTATACCCAAAACTAAAATAAAATGAAGTATATAATTAAACGGATTGTTTAAAAGTTAAGAATATGTCTAATTGTGCTAGACGTTTTATTGATTAAATTTTTTCAATCAGATCTATGAATAGTAAAAATAAAGGACAAAAGTGCAAAAACATAATCACTTTGGATTAGTAGAGGATTATTTGTTCTGAAGATTCTTGGATCCATTTTCAACACACAAATTTGGCAATCTTTCAGTTTTTATGTTTTGAGATTTTTAAATAAATTAACCTTTTAAAAAATAATACAAATTTCTTATCAAAAACAACAAAAAATACACTTTAATGGATTTTAAAGTATTATTTAGATCAAACACATTATTTTTTCAAGTCGTTCATCTTAACAGAGATTTTATATAGAATTTTTTTATTAAAAATTAGTTATTTTCAAAAGTGAGTAGTAAAAATTGAAAAGACGTACGAGTGCATTTGAAATTTTCCTTCCCTTATTACAAATAATAAATGTACGGTTCTTTAAATACTATATCTCTAATTATCTACCTTTTGTATATTTTTTATTTCACTCTACAATTAATCTTGTTAGTAATTGATATTGTACCCTCGTATAATATTTTAGGATGATATAGCTATGAAAACTTAGAATTATCAAGGAAACAAATAGATTTTGACAATCATCAATTAGGTGCGTTTCAAACTTGAATTCTTCATGCATAATTGGTAAAAATCAGATGAATAACAATAATTTGTCATTGATAATATATATATATTAATTTGATTTTCTCACATTAAATTTTATTAGTTTTGACTACTAGATACTATTTTGTGTATATTCAAAAAAAATATAAAGTTAACAATTTATTTGAAGATATGACATTGTGTTTAGCTAATGCATTTTCCTATTCTAAATGTCTCTTTAGTAGCAATCTCGGAAGTATTGAGAAATTAGTTGTATCAATATTTGATCAATTATATAATTCTTTTTGATAAAATTATTTATTTTTTATTAATGATGAAACTTGACTTTGATTTTCATTTTATCTCATAAAACCTATTTTGAAAATGAAAATTATAAGAGAAACGAATGACTAAAATATTTTCAATGGCATGTTGAATCTAGAAAATATGATATGTGTGACGATGTTTACTATTCATACATACAATAACCCGGATAACTCAACCAGAATTTGGAACCTAGAGGAGCAAATTAGAAGGATTTTCAGTTGATACAGATGATGAACAAGAGGGCATTGGGGTTTATGAAAAAACATGATGTTGATTATAAAGAGATATAGTATGCAAGATTAAGATTCTGTCCACTTTGCAATGATATTTAGACATATAAACTCTCATGAAATCAAGACGATACGATATTTTTTACACAATGTAAAAAAATTTCATATACTCATATATACATAAGGAAATAAACATCAATATCAAAGTATGTTTATGAAATTTCTAATACAACTTCAATACACTTTCAATTTACTAAAGTAGATTTGACAATGCTTTAGTTAAAAATTTGATGATATATGACCAATATTTCAAGTATTAAAGTAAAGTTTATGATTTTATTTTTTCTTATATTAATTATGATTCATCATATTTTCTAACTTATATATAAAAATATAATATTTTTACCATCAATAATAATATATGTATATATATATATATATTTTTACAACATTTTTAAAAATTTAAAATCAGAATTAATGGATCATATAGTTTTTATATTTCAAACCGTTATCTTCTACCTATTTTGATAACATATTTTTAAACAAATTCTTAAATCGAAAAGCATTAATTAAAATGTTAGTTTTCTTTTATTTATATCAAAATAAGTTATCAAAATACTAACTCTTTTGTAACACACATATAAATATGACAAGATTAAGTTTAAAGGCTCACGAATCTAAAATTAAAAAGAAAAAATAAAAAAATTTATATACAATTTTATCTAAAATAATTAAAGTACTGTCACACAAATGAGGACATTTATTTCGTTTTTAACTCTTTTTATTCTTGTTTCATCATGTAAGGTTACATGTTTTATTAGTTGTTCCATAAAAATATTTTCTAGTACTTTTGAAATATTAATTTTAGTTTTTTTAAAACATTTATAGGTGCATCAAATATTATAAGCAAAACCGTTTCCGAAAAGAGAACTCCTTCTTACGTTCCAGCAAAGGGTCCGATGGCTGAATTTCATAGATCCGATCATCTTCTAGCAAATGACCATAATGAACTCAGTCCTGCGGACAACATTATTGGTTATTGTCATGAATGTGCATATTATTGTATGAGACAAAATAGAACTATGGTTGAATGTCGAAATTGGAAATGTTCTTGTGGGAATGTCATAAAAAATAATTAAATTTTATTTTGACTTTCAATTTATTTATCTATTATATACGATTTATATTTCGAAATAATGCGATTATACCTGATGTATCATTCGATGAAAGATTGTTATAAAATTATTGAATATATATGTGTAGACTTATCTAACCAACACAATTATTTATTGATTAATTTTATTTTTTTAAATTACACGTTGACATATCTTCATTTTGATTTGTGCTATACCCAAAACTAAAGTAAAATGAAGTATATAATTAAACGGATTGGTTTAAAAGTTAAGAATATGTCTAATTGTGCTAGACGTTTTATTGATTAAATTTTTTCAATCAGATCTATGAATAGTAAAAATGAAGGACAAAAGTGCAAAAACATAATCACTTTGGATTAGTAGAGGATTATTTGTTCTGAAGATTCTTGGATCCATTTCCAACACACAAATTTGGCAATCTTTCAGTTTTTATGTTTTCAGATTTTTAAATAAATTAACCTTTTAAAAAATAATCCAAATTTCTTATCAAAAACAACAAAAATACACTTTAATGGATTTTAAAGTATTATTTAGATCAAACACATTATTTTTTCAACTCGTTCATCTTAACAGAGATTTTATATAGAATTGTTTTTATTTAAAATTAGTTGTTTTCAAAAGTGAGTAGTCAAAATTGAAAGGACGTACGAGTGCATTTGAAATTTTCCTTCCCATATTACAAATAATAAATGTATGGTTCTTTAAATACTATATCTCTAATTATCTACCTTTTGTATATTTTCTATTTCACTCTACAATTAATCTTGTTAGTAATTGATATTGTACCCTCGTATAATATTTTAGGATGATATAGCAATGAAAACTTAGAATTATCAAGGAAACAAATAGATTTTGACAATCATCAATTTAGGTGCGTTTCAAACTTGAATTATTCATGCAGAATTGGTAAGAATCAGATGAATAACAATGATTTGTCATTGATAATATATATATTAATTTGATTTTCTCACATTAAATTTTATTAGTTTTGACTACTAGATACTATTTTGTGTATATTCAAAAAAAAATATAAAGTTAACAATTTATTTGAAGATATGACATTGTGTTTAGCTAATGCATTTTCCTATTCTAAATGTCTCTTTAGTAGCAATCTCGGAAGTATTGAGAAATTAGTTGTATCAATATTTGATCAATTATATAATTCTTTTTTGATAAAATTATTTATTTTTTATTAACGATGAAACTTGACTTTGATTTTCATTTTATCTCATAAAACCTATTTTGAAAATGAAAATTATAAGAGAAACGAATGACTAAAATATTTTCAATGGCATGTTGAATCTAGGAAATATGATATGTGTGACGATGTTTACTATTCAGACATACAATAACCCGGATAACTCAACCAGAATTTGGAACCTAGAGGAGCAAATTATAAGGATTTCCAGTTGATACAGATGATGAACAAGAGGGCATTGGGGTTTATTAAAAACATGATGTTGATTATAAAGAGATATAGTATACAAGATTAAGATTCCGTCCACTTTGCAATGATATTTAGACATATAAACTCTCATGAAATCAAGACGATACGATATTTTTTACACAATGTAAAAAAATTTCATATGCTCATATATACATAAGGAAATAAACATCAATATCAAAGTATGTTTATGAAATTTCTAATACAATTTCAATACACTTTCAATTTACTAAAGTAGATTTGACAATGCTTTAGTTCAAAATTTGATGATATATGACCAATATTTTTGGTATTAAAGTAAAGTTTATGATTTTATTTTTTCTTATATTAATTATGATTCATCATATTTTCTAACTTATATATAAAAATACCATATTTTCACCATCAATATTAATATATATATATATATATATATTTTTAACAACATTTTTAAAAATTTTAAATGAGAATTAATGGGTCATATAGTTTTTATAACTCAAACCGTTATCTTCTACCTATTTTGATAACATATTTTTAAACAAATTCTTAAATCGAAAAGCATTAATTAAAATGTTAATTTTCTTTTATTTATATCAAAATAAGTTATCAAAATACTAACTCTTTTGTAACACACTTATAAATATGACAAGATTATGTTCATCATCTGTATCAAGTGAAAATCCTTCTAATTTGCTCCTCAAGGTTCCAAATTCTGGTTGAGTTATCCGGGTTATTGTATGTCTGAATAGTAAACATCGTCACACATATCATATTTCCTAGATTCAACTTGCCATTGAAAATATTTTAGTCATTCGTTTCTCTTATAATTTTCATTTTCAAAATAAGTTTTATGAGATAAAATGAAAATCAAAGTCAAGTTTCATCATTAATAAAAAATAAATAATTTTATCAAAAAAGAATTATATAATTGATCAAATATTGATACAACTAATTTCTTAATACTTCCAGGATTGGTACTCAAGGGACATTTAGTATAGGAAAATGCATTAGCTAAACACAATGTCATATCTTCAAATATATTGTTAACTTTATATTTTTTTTGAATATGCACAAAATAGTATCTAGTAGTCAAAACTAATAAAATTTAATGTGAGAAAATCAAATTAATATATATATATTATCAATGACAAATCATTGTTATTCATATGATTTTTACCAATTCTGCATGAATAATTCAAGTTTGAAATGCACCTAAATTGATTATTGTCAAAATCTATTTTTTTCCTTGATAATTCTAAGTTTTCATAGCTATATCATCCTAAAATATTATACGATGGTACAATATCAATTACTAACAAGATTAATTGTAGAGTGAAATAAAAAATATACAAAAGCTAGATAATTAGAGATATAGGATTTAAAGAACCATACATTTATTATTTGTAATAAGGGAAGGAACATTTCAAATGCACTCGTACGTCCTTTCAATTTTGACTACTCACTTTTGAAAACAACTAATTTTAAATAAAAAAAATTCTATATAAAATCTCTGTTAAGATGAACGAGTTGAAAAAATAATGTGTTTCATCTAAATAATACTTTAAAATCCATTAAAGTGTATTTTTTTGTTGTTTTTGATAAGAAATTTGAATTATTTTTTAAAAGGTTAATTTATTTAAAAATCTCAAAACATAAAAAGTGAAAGATTGACAAATTTGTGTGTTGAAAATGAATCCAAGAATCTTCAGAACAAATAATCCTCTACTAATCCAAAGTGATTATGTTTTTGCACTTTTGTCCTTCATTTTTACTATTCATAGATCTGATTGAAAAAATTTAATCAATAAAATGTCTAGCACAATTAGACATATTCTTAACTTTTAAACCAATCCGTTTAATTATATACTTCATTTTACTTTAGTTTTGGGTATAGCACAAATCAAATGAAGATATGTCAACGTGTAATTTAAAAAAATAAAATTAATCAATAAATAATTGTGTTGGTTAGATAAGTCTACACACATATATTCAATAATTTTATAATAATCTTTCATCAAATGATACATCAGGTATAATCGCATTATTTCGAAACATAAATCGTATATAATAGATAAATAAATTGAAAGTCAAAATAAAATTTAATTATTTTTTATGACATTCCCACAAGAACATTTCCAATTTCGACATTCGACCATAGTTCTATTTTGTCTCATACAATAATATGCACATTCATGACAATAACCAATAATGTTGTCCGCAGGACTGAGTTCATTATGGTCATTTGCTAGAAGATGATCGGATCTATGAAATTCAGCCATCGGACCCTTTGCTGGAACGTAAGAAGGAGTTCTCTATTCGGAAACGGTTTTGCTTATAATATTTGATGCACCTATAAATGTTTTAAAAAAACTAAAATTAATATTTCAAAAAAACTAGAAAATATTTTTATGGAACAACTAATAAAACATGTAACCTTACATGATGAAACAAGAATAAAAAGAGTTAAAAACGAAATAAATGTCATCATTTGTGTGATAGTACTTTAATTATTTTAGATAAAATAGTGTATAAAATTTTTTATTTTTTCTTTTTAATTTTAGATTCGTGAGCCTTTAAACTTAATCTTGTCATATTTATATGTGTGTTACAAAAGAGTTAGTATTTTGATAACTTATTTTGATATAAATAAAAGAAAACTAACATTTTAATTAATGCTTTTCGATTCAAGAATTTGTTTAAAAATATGTTATCAAAATAGGTAGAAGATAACGGTTTGAGTTATAAAAACTATATGACCAATTAATTCTGATTTTAAATTTTTAAAAATGTTGTTAAATATATATAGATATATATATATACATATATTAATATTGATGGTGAAAATATGGTATTTTTATATATAAGTTAGAAAATATGATGAATTATAATTAATATAAGAAAAAGTAAAATCATAAACTTCACTTTAATACCGGAAATATTGGTCATATATCATCAAATTTTGAACTAAAGCATTGTCAAATCTACTTTAGTAAATTGAAAGTGTATTGAAGTTGTATTAGAAATTTCATAAACATACTTTGATATTGATGTTTATTTCCTAATGCATATATGAGTATATGAAATTTTTTTACATTGTCTAAAAAATATCGTATCGTCTTGATTTCATGAGAGTTTATATGTCTAAATATCATTGCAAAGTGGACGAAATCTTAGTCTTGTATATTATATCTTTTTATAATCAACATCATGTTTTTTCATAAACCCCAATGCCCTCTTGTTCATCATCTGTATCAACTGAAAATTCTTCTAACTTGCTCATTTAGGTTCCAAATTCTGGTTAAGTTATCAGGGTTATTGTATGTCGTGAATAGTAAACATCGTCACACATATCATATTTCCTAGATTCAACATGCCATTGAAAATATTTTAGTCATTCGTTTCTCTTATAATTTTCATTTTCAAAATAGGTTTTATGAGATAAAATGAAAATCAAAGTCAAGTTTCATCATTAATAAAAAATAAATAATTTTATCAAAAAAGAATTATATAATTGATCAAATATTGATACAACTAATTTCTCAATACTTCCGGGATTGCTACTAAAGAGACATTTAGAATAGGAAAATGCATTAGCTAAACACAATGTCATATCTTCAAATAAATTCTTAACTTTATATTTTTTTTGAATATACACAAAATAATATCTAGTAGTCAAAACTAATAAAATTTAATGTGAGAAATTCAAATTAATATATATATTATCAATGACAAATCATTGTTATTCATCTGATTTTTACCAATTCTGCATGAATAATTCAAGTTTGAAACGCACCTAAATTGATGATCGTCAAAATCTATTTGTTTCCTTGATAATTCTAAGTTTTCATAGCTATATCATCCTAAAATATTATACGAGGGTACAATATCAATTACTAACAAGATTAATTGTAGAGTGAAATAAAAAATATACAAAAGGTAGATAATAAGAGATATAGTACTTAAAGAACCGTACATTTATTATTTGTAATAAGGGAAGGAAAATTTCAAATGCACTCGTACGTCCTTTCAATTTTGACTACTCACTTTTGAAAACAACTAATTTTAAATAAAAAAAATTCTATATCTCTGTTAAGATGAACGAGTTGAAAAAATAATGTGTTTGATCTAAATAATACTTTAAAATCCATTAAAGTGTATTTTTTGTTGTTTTTGATAAGAAATTTGGATTATTTTTTAAAAAGTTAATTTATTTAAAAATCTCAAAACATAAAAACTGAAAGATTGCCAAATTTGTGTGTTGAAAATGGATCCAAGAATCTTCAGAACAAATAATCCACTACTAATCCAAAGTGATTATGTTTTTGCACTTTTGTCCTTCATTTTTACTATTCATAGATCTTATTGAAAAAATTTAATCAATAAAACGTCTAGCACAATTAGACATATTCTTAACTTTTAAACCAATCCGTTTAATTATATACTTCATTTTACTTTAGTTTTGGGTATAGCACAAATCAAAATGAAGATATGTCAACGTGTAATTTAAAAAAATAAAATTAATCAATAAATAATTGTGTTGGTTAGATAAGTCTACACATATATATTCAATAATTTTATAACAATCTTTTATCGAATGATACATCAGGTATAATCGCATTATTTCGAAATATAAATCGTATATAATAGATAAATAAATTGAAAGTCAAAATAAAATTTAATTATTTTTTGTGACATTCTCACAAGAACATTTCCCATTTCGACATTCAACCATAGTTCTATTTTGTCTCATACAATAATATGCACATTCATGACAATAACCAATAATGTTGTCCGCAGGACTGAATTCATTATGGTCATTTGCTAGAAGATGATCGGATCTATGAAATTCAGCCATCGGACCCTTTGCTGGAACGTAAGAAGGAGTTCTCTTTTCGGAAACGGTTTTGCTTATAATATGATGCACTTATAAATGTTTTAAAAAAACTAAAATTAATATTTCAAAAGTACTAGAAAATATTTTTATGGAACAACTAATAAAACATGTAACCTTACATGATGAAACAAGAATAAAAATAGTTAAAAACGAAATAAATGTCCTCATTTGTGTGACAGTACTTTAATTATTTTAGATAAAACTGTATATAAATTTTTTTCTTTTTTCTTTTTAATTTTAGATTCGTGAGCCTTTAAATTTAATCTTGTCATATTTATATGTGTGTTACAAAAGAGTAAGTATTTTGATAACTTATTTTGATATAAATAAAAGAAAACTAACATTTTAATTAATGCTTTTCGATTTAAGAATTTGTTTAAAAATATGTTATCAAAATAGGTAGAAGATAACGGTTTGAGTTATAAAAACTATATGACCCATTAATTCTAATTTTAAATTTTCAAAAATGTTGTTAAAAAAATATATATATATATATACATATATTAATATTGATAGTGAAAATATGGTATTTTTATATATAAGTTAGAAAATATGATGAATCATAATTAATATAAGAAAAAATAAAATCATAAAATTTACTTTAATACCAAAAATATTGGTCATATACATCAAATTTTGAACTAAAGCATTGTCAAATCTACTTTAATAAATTGAAAGTGTATTGAAGTTGTATTAGAAATTTCATAAACATACTTTGATATTGATGTTTATTTCCTTATGTATATATGAGTATATGAAATTTTTTTACATTGTGTAAAAAATATCGTATCGTCTTGATTTAATGAGAGTTTTTATATGTCTAAATATCATTGCAAAGTGGACGGAATCTTAATCTTGTATACTATATCTCTTTATAATCAACATCATGTTTTTTCATAAATCTCAATGCCCTCTTGTTCATCATCTGTATCAACTGAAAATCCTTCTAATTTTCTTCTTTAGGTTCCAAATTCTGGTTGAGTTATCCGGGTTATTGTATGTCTGAATAGTAAACATCGTCACACATATCATATTTCCTAGATTCAACATGCCATTTAAAATATTTTAGTCATTCGTTTCTCTTATAATTTTCATTTTCAAAATAGGTTTTATGAGATAAAATGAAAATCAAAGTCAAGTTTCATCATTAATGAAAAATAAATAATTTTATCAAAAAAGAATTATATAATTGATCAAGTATTGATACAACTAATTTCTCAATACTTCCGGGATTGCTACTAAAGAGACATTTAGAATAGGAAAATGCATTAGCTAAACACAATGTCATATCTTCAAATAAATTGTTAACTTTATATTTTTTTTAATATACACAAAATAGTATCTAGTAGTCAAAACTAATAAAATTTAATGTGAGAAAATCAAATTAATATATATATTATCAATGACAAATCATTGTTATTCATTTGATTTTTACCAATTCTGCATGAATAATTCAAGTTTGAAACGCACCTAAATTGATGATTGTCAAAATCTATTTGTTTCCTTGATAATTCTAAGTTTTCATAGCTATATCATCCTAAAATATTATACGAGGGTACAATATCAATTACTAACAAGATTAATTGTAGAATGAAATAAAAAATATACAAAAGGTAGATAATTAGAGATATAGTATTTAAAGAACCGTACATTTATTATTTGTAATAAGGGAAGGAAAATTTCAAATGCACTCGTACGTCCTTTCAATTTTGACTACTCACTTTTGAAAACAACTAATTTTAAATAAAAACAATTCTATATAAAATCTCTGTTAAGATGAACGAGTTGAAAAAATAATGTGTTTGATCTAAATAATACTTTAAAATCCATTAAAGTGTATTTTTTGTTGTTTTTGATAAGAAATTTGGATTATTTTTTAAAAGGTTAATTTATTTAAAAATTTCAAAACATAAAAACTGAAAGATTGCCAAATTTGTGTGTTGAAAATGGATCCAAGAATCTTCAAAACAAATAATCCTCTACTAATCCAAAGTTATTATGTTTTTGCACTTTTGTCCTTCATTTTTACTATTCATAGATCTGATTGAAAAAATTTAATAAATAAAACGTCTAGCACAATTAGACATATTCTTAACTTTTAAACCAATCCGTTTAATTATATACTTCATTTTACTTTAGTTTTGGATATAGCACAAATCAAAATGAAGATATGTCAACGTGTAATTTAAAAAAATAAAATTAATCAATAAATAATTGTGTTGGTTATATAAGTCTACACATATATATTCAATAATTTTATAACAATCTTTCATCGAATGATACATCAGGTATAATCGCATTATTTCGAAATATAAATCATATATAATATATAAATAATTAAAAGTCAAAATAAAGTTTAATTATTTTTTTATGACATTCCCACAAGAACATTTCCCATTTCGACATTCAACCATAGTTCTATTTTGTCTCATACAATAATATGCACATTCATGATAATAACCAATAATGTTATCTGCAGGACTGAGTTCATTATGATCATTTGCCAGAAGATGATCGGATCTATGAAATTCAGCCATCGGACCCTTTGCTAGAACGTAAGAAGGAGTTCTCTTTTCGGAAACTGTTTTGCTTATAATATTTGATGCACCTATAAATGTTTTAAAAAAACTAAAATTAATATTTCAAAAGTATTAGAGAATATTTTTATGGAACAACTAGTAAAACATGTAACCTTACACGATGAAACAAGAATAAAAAGAGTTACAAAAGAAATAAATGTCCTCATTTGTATGACAGTACTTTAATTAGTTTAGATAAAATTGTATATAAAATTTTTTATTTTTTCTTTTTAATTTTAGATTCGTGAGCCTGTAAACTTAATATTGTCATATTTATATGTGTGTTACAAAAGAGTTAGTATTTTGATAACTTATTTTGATATAAATAAAAGAAAACTAACATTTTAATTAATGCTTTTCGATTTAAGAATTTGTTTAAAAATATGTTATCAAAATAGGTAGAAGATAATGGTTTGAGTTATAAAAACTATATGACCCATTAATTCTGATTTTAAATTTTTAAAAATGTTGTTAAAAATATATATATATATATATATATATATATATATTAATATTGATGGTGAAAATATGGTATTTTTATATATAAGTTAGAAAATATGATGAATCATAATGAATATAAGAAAAAATAAAATCATAAACTTTACTTTAATACCAGAAATATTGGTCATATATCATCAGATTTTGAACTAAAGCATTGTCAAATATACTTTAGTAAATTGAAAGTGTATTGAAGTTGTATTAGAAATTTCATAAACATACTTTAATATTGATGTTTATTTCCTTATGTATATATGAGTATATGAAATTTTTTTACATTGTGTAAAAAATATCGTATCATCTTGATTTTATGAGAGTTTATATGTCTAAATATCATTGCAAAGTGGACGAAATCTTAATCTTGTATACTATATCTCTTTATAATCAACATCATGTTTTTTCATAAACCCCAATGCTCTCTTGTTCATCATCTGTATCAACTGAAAATCCTTCTAATTTGCTCCTCTAGGTTCCAAATTCTGGTTGAGTTATCCAGGTTATTGTATGCCTGAATAGTAAACATCGTCACACATATCATATTTCCTAGATTCAACATGCCATTTAAAATATTTTAGTCATTCGTTTCTCTTATAATTTTCATTTTCAAAATAGGTTTTATGAGATAAAATGAAAATCAAAGTCAAGTTTCATCATTAATAAAAAATAAATAATTTTATCAAAAAAGAATTATATAATTGATCAAATATTGATACAACTAATTTCTCAATACTTCCGGGATTGCTACTAAAGAGACATTTAGAATAGGAAAATGCATTTGCTAAACACAATGTCATATCTTCAAATAAATTGTTAATTTTATATTTTTTTTGAATATACACAAAATAGTATCTAGTAGTCAAAACTAATAAAATTTAATGTGAGAAAATCAAATTAATATATATATTATCAATGACAAATCATTGTTATTCATCTGATTTTTACCAATTCTGCATGAATAATTCAAGTTTAAAACGAACCTAAATTGATGATTGTCAAAATCTATTTGTTTCCTTGATAATGATAAGTTTTCATAGCAATATCATCCTAAAATATTATACAAGGGTACAATATCAATTACTAACAAGATTAATTATAGAGTGAAATAAAAAATATACAAAAGGTAGATAATTAGAGATATAGTATTTAAAGAACCGTACATTTATTATTTGTAATAAGGGAAGGAAAATTTCAAATGCACTTGTACGTCCTTTCAATTTTGACTACTCACTTTTGAAAACAATTAATTTTAAATAAAAAAAATTCTATATAAAATCTCTGTTAAGATGAACGAGTTGAAAAAATAATGTGTTTGATCTAAATAATACTTTAAAATCCATTAAAGTGTATTTTTTTGTTGTTTTTGATAAGAAATTTGGATTATTTTTAAAAGGTTAATTTATTTAAAAATCTCAAAACATAAAAACTGAAAGATTGCCAAATTTGTGTGTTGAAAATGGATCCAAGAATCTTCAGAACAAATAATCCTCTACTAATCCAAAGTGATTATGTTTTTGCACTTTTGTCCTTCATTTTTACTATTCATAGATCTGATTGAAAAAATTTAATCAATAAAACGTATAGCACAATTAGACATATTCTTAACTTTTAAACCAATCCGTTTAATTATATACTTCATTTTACTTTAGTTTTGGGTATAGCACAAATCAAAATAAAGATATGTCAATGTGTAATTTAAAAAAAAATAAAATTAATCAATAAATAATTGTGTTGGTTAGATAAGTCTACACATATATATTCAATAATTTTATAACAATCTTTCATCTAATGATACATCAGGTATAATCGCATTATTTCAAAATATAAATCGTATATAATAGATAAATAAATTAAAAATCAAAATAAAATTTAATTATTTTTTTATGACATTCCCACAAGAACATTTCCAATTTCGACATTCAACCATAGTTCTATTTTGTCTCATACAATAATATGCACATTCATGACAATAACCAATAATGTTGTCCGCAGGACTGAGTTCATTATGGTCATTTGCTAGAAGATGATCGGATCTAGGAAATTCGGCCATCGTACCCTTTGCTGGAACGTAAGAAGGAGTTCTCTTTTCGGAAACGGTTTTGCTTATAATATTTGATGCACCTATAAATGTTTTAAAAAACTAAAATTAATATTTCAAAAGTACTAGAAAATATTTTTATGGAACAACTAATAAAACATGTAACCTTACATTATGAAACAAGAATAAAAAGAGTTAAAAACGAAATAAATGTCCTCATTTGTGTGACAGCACTTTAATTATTTTAGATAAAATTGTATATAAATTTTTTTATTTTTTCTTTTTAATTTTAGATTCATGAGCCTTTAAACTTAATCTTATCATATTTATATGTGTGTTACAAAAGAGTTAGTATTTTGATAACTTATTTTGATATAAATAAAAGAAAACTAACATTTTAATTAATGCTTTTCGATTTAAGAATTTTTTTAAAAATATGTTATCAAAATAGGTAGAAGATAACGGTTTGAGTTATAAAAACTATATGACCCATTAATTCTGATTTTAAATTTTTAAAAATGTTGTTAAAAAAAAAATATATATATATATATATATACATATATTAATATTGATGGTGAAAATATGGTATTTTTATATATAAGTTAGAAAATATGATGAATCATAATTAATATAAGAAAAAATAAAATCATAAACTTTACTTTAATACCAGAAATATTGGTCTTATATCATCAAATTTTGAACTAAAGCATTGTCAAATCTACTTTAGTAAATTGAAAGTGTATTGAAGTTGTATTAGAAATTTCATAAACATACTTTGATATTGATGTTTATTTCCTTATGTATATATGAGTATATGAAATTTTTTTACATTGTGTAAAAAATATCGTATCGTCTTGATTTCATAAGAGTTTATATGTCTAAATATCATTGCAAAGTGGACGGAATCTTAATCTTGTATACTATATATCTTTATAATCAACATCATGTTTTTTCATAAACCCCAATGCCCTCTTGTTCATCATCTGTATCAACTGACAATCCTTCTAATTTGCTCCTCTAGGTTCCAAATTCTGGTTGAGTTATCCGGGTTATTGTATGTCTGAATAGTAAACATCGTCACACATATCTTATTTCCTAGATTCAACATGCCATTGAAAATATTTTAGTCATTCGTTTCTCTTATAATTTTCATTTTCAAAATAGGTTTTATGAGATAAAATGAAAATCAAAGTCAAGTTTCATCATTAATAAAAAATAAATAATTTTATCAAAAAAGAATTATATAATTGATCAAATATTGATACAACTAATTTCTCAATACTTCCGGGATTGCTACTAAAGAGACATTTAGAATAGGATAATGCATTAGCTAAACACAATGTCATATCTTCAAATAAATTGTTAACTTTATATTTTTTTGAATATATACAAAATAGTATCTAGTAGTCAAAACTAATAAAATTTAATGTGAGAAAATCAAATTAATATATATATTATCAATGACAAATCATTGTTATTCATCTGATTTTTACCAATTCTGCATGAATACTTCAAGTTTAAAACGAACCTAAATTGATGATTGTCAAAATCTATTTTGTTTCCTTGATAATTCTAAGTTTTCATAGCTATATCATCCTAAAATATTATACGAGGATACAATATCAATTACTAACAAGATTAATTGTAGAGTGAAATAAAAAAATATACAAAAGGTAGATAATTAGAGATATAGTATTTAAAGAACCGTACATTTATTATTTGTAATAAGGGAAGGAAAATTTCAAATGCACTCGTACGTCCTTTCAATTTTGACTACTCACTTTTGAAAACAACTCATTTTAAATTAAAAAAAATTCTATATAAAATCTCTGTTAAGATGAACGAGTTGAAAAAATAATGTGTTTGATCTAAATAATACTTTAAAATCCATTAAAGTGTATTTTTTGTTGTTTTTGATAAGAAATTTTGGATTATTTTTTAAAAGGTTAATTTATTTAAAAATCTCAAAACATAAAAACTGAAAGATTGCCAAATTTGTGTGTTGAAAATGGATCCAAGAATCTTTAGAACAAATAATCCTCTACTAATCCAAAGTGATTATGTTTTTGCACTTTTGTCCTTCATTTTTACTATTCATAGATCTGATTGAAAAAATTTAATCAATAAAACGTCTAGCACAATTAGACATATTTTTAACTTTTAAACCAATCCGTTTAATTATATACTTCATTTTACTTTAGTTTTGGGTATAGCACAAATCAAAATAAAGATATGTCAACGTGTAATTTAAAAAAATAAAATTAATCAATAAATAATTGTGTTGGTTAGATAAGTCTACACATATATATTCAATAATTTTATAACAATCTTTCATCGAATGATACATCAGGTATAATCACATTATTTCAAAATATAAATCGTATATAATAAATAAATAAATTGAAAGTCAAAATAAAATTTAATTATTTTTTATGACATTCCCACAAGAACATTTCCAATTTCGACATTCAACCATAGTTCTATTTTGTCTCATACAATAATATGCACATTCATGACAATAACCAATAATGTTATCCGCAGGACTGAGTTCATTATGGTCATTTGCTAGAAGATGATCAGATCTATAAAATTCAGCCATCGGACCATTTGCTGGAACGTAAGAAGGAGTTCTCTTTTTGGAAACGGTTTTGCTTATAATATTTGATGCACCTATAAATGTTTTAAAAAAACTGAAATTAATATTTCAAAAGTACTAGAAAATATTTTTATGGAACAACTAATAAAACATGTAACCTTACATGATGAAACAAGAATAAAAAGAGTTAAAAACGAAATAAATGTCCTCATTTGTGTGTCAGTACTTTAATTATTTTAGATAAAATTGTATATAAACTTTTTTATTTTTTCTTTTTAATTTTAGATTCGTGAGCCTTTAAACTTAATCTTGTCATATTTATATGTGTGTTACAAAAGAGTTAGTATTTTGATAACTTATTTTGATATAAATAAAAGAAAACTAACATTTTAATTAATGCTTTTCGATTTAAGAATTTGTTTAAAAATATGTTATCAAAATAGGTAGAAGATAACGATTTGAGTTATAAAAACTATATGACCCATTAATTCTGATTTTAAATTTTTAAAAATGTTGTTAAAAAAAATATATATATATACATATATTAATATTGATGGTGAAAATATGGTATTTTTATATATAAGTTAGAAAATATGATGAATCATAATTAATGTAAGAAAAAATCATAAACTTTACTTTAATACCACAAATATTGGTCATATATCATCAAATTTTAAACTAAAGCATTGTCAAATCTACTTTAGTAAATTGAAAGTGTATTGAAGTTGTATTAGAAATTTCATAAACATACTTTGATATTGATGTTTATTTCCTAATGTATATCCGAGTATATGAAATTGTTTTGCACTGTGTAAAAAATATTATATTGTATTGATTCCATGAGAGTTCCTTTGACTAAACATCATTGCAAAGTGGACGAAATCTTAATCTTGTATACTATATCTCTTTATAATCAACATCATGCTTTTTCATAAACCCCAATGCCCTCTTGTTCATCATCTATATCACCTGAAAATCCTTCTAACTTGCTCCTCTAGGTTCCAAATCCGGGTTCAGTTATCCGGGTTATTGTATCTCGTGAATAGTAAACATCATCTCACACTTATCATATTTCCTAGATTCATCATCCCATTGAAAATATTTTAGTCATTCGTTTCTCTTATAATTTTCATTTTCAAAATAGGTTTTATGAGATAAAATGAAAATCAAAGTCAAGTTTCATCATTAATAAAAAATAAATAATTTTATCAAAAAAGAATTATATAATTGATCAAATATTGATACAACTAATTTCTCAATACTTCCGGAATTGCTACTAAAGAGACATTTAGAATAGAAAAATGCATTAGCTAAACACAATGTCATATCTTCAAATAATTAGTGAACTTTATATTTTTTTTGAATATACACAAAATAGTATCTAGTAGTCAAAACTAATAAAATTTAATGTGAGAAAATCAAATTAATATATATATTATCAATGACAAATCATTGTTATTCATCTGATTTTTACCAATTCTGCATGAATAATTCAAGTTTGAAACGCACCTAAATTGATGATTGTCAAAATCTATTTGTTTCCTTGATAATTCTAAGTTTTCATAGCTATATCATCCTAAAATATTATACGATGGTACAATATCAATTACTAAAACAAGATTAATTGTAGAGTGAAATAAAAAATATACAAAAGGTAGATAATTAGAGATATAGTATTTAAAGAACCGTACATTTATTATTTGTAATAAGGGAAGGAAATTTTCAAATGCACTCGTACGTCCTTTCAATTTTGACTACTCACTTTTGAAAACAACTAATTTTAAATAAAAAAAATTCTATATAAAATCTCTGTTAAGATGAACGAGTTGAAAAAATAATGTTTTTGATCTAAATAATACTTTAAAATCCATTAAAGTGTATTTTTTGTTGTTTTTGATAAGAAATTTGGATTATTTTTTAAAAGGTTAATTTATTTAAAAATCTCCAAACATAAAAACTGAAAGATTGCCAAATTTATGTGTTGAAAATGGATCCAAGAATCTTCAGAACAAATAATCCTCTACTAATCCAAAGTGATTATGTTTTTGCAATTTTGTCTTTCATTTTTACTATTCATAGATCTGATTGAAAGAATTTAATCAATAAAACGTCTAGCACAATTAGACATATTCTTAACTTTTAAACCAATCCGTTTAATTATATACTTCATTTTACTTTAGTTTTGGGTATAGCACAAATCAAATGAAGATATGTCAACGTGTAATTTAAAAAAATAAAATTAATCAATAAATAATTGTGTTGGTTAGATAAGTCTACACATATATATTCAATAATTTTATAACAATCTTTCATCGAATCATACATCAGGTATAATCGCATTATTTCGAAACATAAATCGTATATAATAGATAAATAAATTGAAAGTCAAAATAAAATTTAATTATTTTTTTATGACATTCCCACAAGAACATTTCCAATTTCGACATTCAACCATAGTTTTATTTTGTCTCATACAATAATATGCACATTCATGACAATAACCAATAATGTTGTCCGCAGGACTGAGTTCATTATGGTCATTTGCTAGAAGATGATCGGATCTATGAAATTCAGCCATCGGACCCTTTGCTGGAACGTAAGAAGGAGTTCTCTTTTCCGAAACGGTTTTGCTTATAATATTTGATGCACCTATAAATATTTTAAAAAAACTAAAATTAATATTTCAAAAGTACTAGAAAATATTTTTATGGAACAACTAATAAAACATGTAACCTTACATGATGAAACAAGAATAAAAAGAGTTAAAAACGAAATAAATGTCCTCATTTGTGTGACACTACTTTAATTATTTTAGATAAAATTGTATATAGAATTTTGTATTTTTTCTTTTTAATTTTAGATTCGTGAGCCTTTAAACTTAATCTTGTCATATTTATATGTGTGTTACAAAAGAGTTAGTATTTTGAAAACTTATTTTGATATAAATAAAAGAAAACTAACATTTTAATTAATGCTTTTCGATTTAAGAATTTGTTTAAAAATATGTTATCAAAATAGGTAGAAGATAACGGTTTGAGTTATAAAAACTATATGACCCATTAATTCTGATTTTAAATTTTTAAAAATGTTGTTAATATATATATATACATATATTAATATTGATGGTGAAAATAAGGTATTTTTATATATAAGTTAGAAAATATGATGAATCATAATTAATGTAAGAAAAAATAAAATCATAAACTTTACTTTAATACAAGAAATATTGGTCATATATCATCAAATTTTGAACTAAAGCATTGTCAAATCTACTTTAGTAAATTGAAAGTGTATTGAAGTTGTATTAGAAATTTCATAAACATACTTTGATATTGATGTTTATTTCCTAATGTATATATGAGTGTAAAAAATATCGTATCGTCTTGATTTCATGAGAGTTTATATGTCTCAATATCATTGCAAAGTGGACGGAATCTTAATCTTGTATATTATATCTCTTTATAATCAACATCATGTTTTTTCATAAACCCCAATGCCCTCTTGTTCATCATCTGTATCAACTGAAAATCCTTCTAATTTGCTCCTCTAGGTTCCAAATTCTGGTTGAGTTATCCGGGTTATTGTATGTCTGAATAGTAAACATCGTCACACATATCATATTTCCTAGATTCAACATGCCATTGAAAATATTTTAGTCATTCGTTTCTCTTATAATTTTCATTTTCAAAATAGGTTTTATGAGATAAAATGAAAATCAAAGTCAAGTTTCATCATTAATAAAAAATAAATAATTTTATCAAAAAAGAATTATATAATTGATCAAATATTGATACAACTAATTTCTCAATACTTCCGGGATTGCTACTAAAGAGACATTTAGAATAGGAAAATGCATTAGCTAAAAACAATGTCATATCTTCAAATAAATTGTTAACTTTATATTTTTTTTGAACATACACAAAATAGTATCTAGTAGTCAAAACTAATAAAATTTAATGTGAGAAAATCAAATTAATATATATATTATCATTGACAAATCATTATTATTCATCTGATTTTTACCAATTGTGCATGAATAATTCAAGTTTGAAACGCACCTAAATTGATGATTGTCAAAATCTATTTGTTTCCTTGATAATTCTAAGTTTTCATAGCTATATCATCCTAAAATATTATACGAGGGTACAATATCAATTACTAACAAGATTAATTGTAGAGTGAAATAAAAAATATACAAAAGGTAGATAATTAGAGATATAGTATTTAAAGAATCGTACATTTATTATTTGTAATAAGGGAAGGAAAATTTCAAATGCACTCATACGTCCTTTCAATTTTGACTACTCACTTTTGAAAACAACTAATTTTAAATAAAAAAAATTCTATATAAAATCTCTGTTAAGATGAACGAGTTGAAAAAATAATGTGTTTGATCTAAATAATAATTTAAAATCCATTAAAGTGTATTTTTTGTTGTTTTTGATAAGAAATTTGGATTATTTTTTAAAAGGTTAATTTATTTAAAATTCTCAAAACATAAAAACTGAAAGATTGCCAAATTTATGTGTTGAAAATGGATCCAAGAATCTTCAGAACAAATAATCCTCTACTAATCCAAAGTGATTATGTTTTTACACTTTTGTCTTTCATTTTTACTATTCATAGATCTGATTGAAAAAATTTTAATCAATAAAACGTCTAGCACAATTAGACATATTCTTAACTTTTAAACCAATCCGTTTAATTATATACTTTATTTTACTTTAGTTTTGGGTATATCACAAATCAAAATGAGGATATGTCAACGTGTAATTTAAAAAAATAAAATTAATCAATAAATAATTGTGTTGGTTAGATAAGTCTACACATATATATTCAATAATTTTATAACAATCTTTCATCGAATGATACATAAGGCATAATCTTATTATTTCGAAATATAAATCGTATATAATAGATAAATAAATTGAAAGTCAAAACAAAATTTAATTATTTTTTTATGACATTCCCACAAGAACATTTCCCATTTCGACATTCAACCATAGTTTTATTTTGTCTCATACAATAATATGCACATTCATGACAATAACCAATAATGTTGTCCGCAGGACTGAGTTCATTATGGTCATTTGCTAGAAGATGATCGGATCTATGAAATTCAGCCATCGGACCCTTTGCTGGAACGTAAGAAGGAGTTCTCTATTCGGAAACGGTTTTGCTTATAATATTTGATGCACCTATAAATGTTTTAAAAAAACTAAAATTAATATTTCAAAAGTACTAGAAAATATTTTTATGGAACAACTAATAAAACATGTAACCTTACATGATGAAACAAGAATAAAAAGAGTTAAAAATGAAATAAATGTCCTCATTTGTGTGACAGTACTTTAATTATTTTAGATAAAATTGTATATAAATTTTTTTTATTTTTTCTTTTTAATTTTAGATTCGTGAGCCTTTAAACTTAATCTTGTCATATTTATATGTGTGTTACAAAAGAGTTAGTATTTTGATAACTTATTTTGATATAAATAAAAGAAAACTAACATTTTAATTAATGCTTTTCGATTTAAGAATTTTTTTTAAAATATGTTATCAAATTAGGTAGAAGATAACGGTTTGAGTTATTAAAACTATATGACCCATTAATTCAGATTTTAAATTTTTAAAAATGTTGTTAATATATATATATATATATATATATATATATATATATATATATATATACATATATTGATATTGAAAATATGGTATTTTTATATATAAGTAAGAAAATATGATGAATCATACTTAATATAAGAAAAAGTAAAATCATAAACTTTACTTTAATAATGGAAATATTGATCATATATCATCAAATTTTGAAATAAAGCATTGTCAAATCTACTTTAGTAAATTTAAAGTGTATTGAAGTTGTATTAGAAATTTCATAAACATACTTTGATATTGATGTTTATTTCCTAATGTATATATGAGTGTAAAAAATATCGTATCGTCTTGATTGCATGAGAGTTTATATGTCTAAATATCATTGCAAAGTGGACAGAATCTTAATCTTGTATATTATATCTCTTTATAATCAACATCATGTTTTTTTCATAAACCTCAGTGCCCTCTTGTTCATCATCTGTATCAACTGAAAATCCTTCTAATTTGCTCCTCTATGTTCCAAATTCTGGTTGAGTTATCCGGGTTATTGTATGTCTGAATAGTAAACATCGTCACACATATCATATTTCCTAGATTCAACATGCCATTGAAAATATTTTAGTCATTCGTTTCTCTTATAATTTTCATTTTCAAAATAGGTTTTATGAGATAAAATGAAAATCAAAGTCAAGTTTCAACATTAATAAAAAAAAAATAAATAATTTTATCAAAAAAGAATTATATAATTGATCAAGTATTGATACAACTAATTTCTCAATACTTCCAGGATTGCTACTAAAGAGACATTTAGAATAGGAAAATGCATTAGCTAAACACAATGTCATATCTTCAAATAAATTGTTAACTTTATATTTTTTTTGAATATACACAAAATAGTATCTAGTAGTCAAAACTAATAAAATTTAATGTGAGAAAATCAAATTAATATATATATATTATCAATGACAAATCATTGTTATTCATCTGATTTTTACCAATTCTGCGTGAATAATTCAAGTTTGAAACGCACCTAAATTGATGATTGTCAAAATCTATTTGTTTTCTTGATAATTCTAAGTTTTCATAGCTATATCATCCTAAAATATTATACGAGGGTACAATATCAATTACTAACAAGATTAATTGTAGAGTGAAATAAAAAATATACAAAAGGTAGATAATTAGAGATATAGTATTTAAAGAACCGTACATTTATTATTTGTAATAAGGGAAGGAAAATTTCAAATGCACTCGTACGTCCTTTCAATTTTGACTACTCGCTTTTGAAAACAACTAATTTTAAATAAAAAAAATTCTATATAAAATCTCTGTTAAGATGAACGAGTTGAAAAAATAATGTGTTTGATCTAAATAATACTTTAAAATCCATTAAAGTGTATTTTTTGTTGTTTTTGATAAGAAATTTGGATTATTTTTTAAAAGGTTAATTTATTTAAAAATCTCCAAACATAAAAACTGAAAGATTGCCAAATTTATGTGTTGAAAATGGATCCAAGAATCTTCAGAACAAATGATCCTCTACTAATCCAAAGTGATTATGTTTTTGCAATTTTGTCTTTCATTTTTACTATTCATAGATCTGATTGAAAGAATTTAATCAATAAAACGTCTAGCACAATTAGATATATTCTTAACTTTTAAACCAATCCGTTTGATTATATACTTTATTTTACTTTAGTTTTGGGTATAGCTCAAATCAAAATGAAGATATGTCAACGTGTAATTTAAAAAAAAAAAATTAATCAATAAATAATTGTGTTGGTTAGATAAGTCTACACATATATATTCAATAATTTTATAACAATCTTTCATCGAATGATACATCAGGTATAATCGCATTATTTCGAAATATAAATCATATATAATAGATAAATAAGTTGAAAGTCAAAATAAAATTTAATTATTTTTTATGACATTCCCACAAGAACATTTCCAATTTCGACATTCAACCATAGTTTTATTTTGTCTCATACAATAATATGCACATTCATGACAATAACCAATAATGTTGTCCGCAGGACTGAGTTCATTATGGTCATTTGCTAGAAGATGATCGGATCTATAAAATTCAGCCATCGGACCCTTTGCTGGAACGTAAGAAGGAGTTCTCTTTTCGGAAACGGTTTTGCTTATAATATTTGATGCACCTATAAATGTATTAAAAAAACTAAAATTAATATTTCAAAAGTACTAGAAAATATTTTTATGGAACAACTAATAAAACATGTAACCTTACATGATGAAACAAGAATAAAAAGAGTTAAAAACAAAATAAATGTCCTCATTTGTGTGACACTACTTTAATTATTTTAGATAAAATTGTATATAGAATTTTGTATTTTTTTCTTTTTAATTTTAGATTCGTGAGCCTTTAAACTTAATCTTGTCATATTTATATGTGTGTTACAAAAGAGTTAGTATTTTGATAACTTATTTTGATATAAATAAAAGAAAACTAACATTTTAATTAATGCTTTTTGATTTTATAATTTCTTTAAAAATATGTTATCAAATTAGGTAGAAGATAACGGTTTGAATTATTAAAACTATATGACCCATTAATTTTGATTTTAAAATTTTAAAAATGTTGTTAATATATATATATATATATATATATATATATATTAATATTGATGGTGAAAATATGGTATTTTTATATATAAGCTAGAAAATATGATGAATCATACTTAATATAAGAAAAAGTAAAATCATAAACTTTACTTTAATACCGGAAATATTGGTCATATATCATCAAATTTTGAACTAAAGCATTGTCAAATCTACTTTAGTAAATTTAAAATGTATTGAAGTTGTATTAGAAATTTCATAAACATACTTTGATATTGATGTTTATTTCTTAATGTATATCTGAGTATATGAAAATTTTTTGTATTGTGTAAAAAATATCATATCGTCTTGATTTCATGAGAGTTCCTATGTCTAAACATCATTGCAAAGTGGACGAAATCTATATCTTGTATACTATATCTCTTTATGATCAATATCATGTTTTTCATAAACCCCAATGCCCTCTTGTTTATCATCTGTATCACCTGAAAATCTTTCTAACTTGCTCCTCTAGGTTCCAAATCCTGGTTCATTTATCCGGGTTATTGTATGTCGTGAATAATAAACATCGTCACACATATCGTATTTCCTAGATTCATCATCCCATTGAAAATATTTTAGTCATTCGTTTCTCTTATAATTTTCATTTTCAAAATAGGTTTTACGAGGTAAAATGAAAATCAAAGTCAAGTTTCATCATTAATAAAAAATAAATAATTTTCTCAAAAAAGAATTATATAATTGATCAAATATTGATACAACTAATTTCTCAATGCTTCTGGGATGGCTGCTAAAGAGACATTTAGAATAGGAAAATGCATTAGCTAAACACAATGACATATTTTCAAATAAACTGTGAACTTTATATTTTTTTTGAATATACACAAAAATAGTATATAGTAGTCAAAACTAATAAAATTTAATGTGAGAAAATCAAATTAAAATATATATATCATCAATGACAAATCATTATTATTCATCTAATTTTTACCAATTCTGCATAAATAATTCAAGTTTGAAGCGCACCTAAATTGATGATTGTCAAAATCTATCTGTGTCTTTGATAATTCTAAGTTTTTATAGCTATATCATACTAAAATCTTATACGAGGGTACAATATCAATTACTAACAAGATTAATTGTATAGTGAAATAAAAAATATGCAAAAGATAGATAATTAGAGATATAGTATTTAAAGAACCGTACATGTATTATTTGTAATAAGGGAAGGAAAAATTCAAATGCGCTCGTACATCCTTTCAATTTTGACTACTCACTTTTGAAAAAAACTAATTTTAAATTAAAAACATTCTATATAAAATCTCTCTTAAGATGATAGAGTTGAAAATATAATATGTTTGATCCAAATAATACTTTAAAATCCATTAAAGTGTATTTTTGTTGCTTTTGATAAGAAATTTAGATTATTTTTTAAAGGGTTAATTTATTTAAAAATCTCAAAACATAAAAATTGAAAGATTGCCAAATTTGTGTGTTGAAAATGGATTCAAGAATCTTAAGAACAAATAATCCTATACTAATCCAAAGTGGTTACGTTTGTGCACTTTTGTCCTTTATTTTTACTATTCATAGATCTGATTAAAAAAATTTAATCAAAAAAACGTCTATCACAATTAGATATATTCTTAACTTTTAAACCAATCCGTTTAATTATATAGTTCATTTTACTTTAGTTTTGGGTATAGCACAAATCAAAATGAAGATATGTCAACGTATAATTTAAAAAAATAAAATTAATCAATAAATAATTGTGCTGGTTAGATAAGTCTACACATATATATTCAATAATTTTATAACAATCTTTCATGGAATGATACATCAGGTATAATCGCAGTATTTTGAAATATAAATCGTATATAATAGATACATAAATTAAAGTCAAAATAAAAATTTAATTATTTTGTTATGATTTTCCAACAATAACATTTCCAAGTTCGACATTCAGCCATCCATCTTCCCTGTCTCATACAATAATATGCACATTCATGACAATAACCAATCATGTTGTCCGCAAGACTGAGTTCATTATGGTCATTTACTAAAAGATGATCGGATCTATGAAATTCAGCCATCGGACCCTTTGTTGGAACGTAAGAAAGAGTTTTCTCTTCGGAAACGGTTTTGCTTATAATATTTGATGCACCTATAAATGTTTTAAAAAACTCAAATTAATATTTCAAAAGTACTAGAAAATATTTTTATGGAACAACTAATAAAATATGTAAGCTTACATGATGAAACAAGAATAAAAAGAGTTAAAACAAAATAAATGTCCTCATTTGTGTGACAGTACTTTAATTGTTTTAGATAAAATTGTATATAGAATTTTGTATTTTTTTCTTTTTAATTTTAGATTTGTGAGCCTTTAAACTTAATCTTGTCATATTTATATGTGTGTTACAAAAGAGTTAGTATTTTGATAACTTATTTTGATATAAATAAAAGAAAACTAACATTTTAATTAATGCTTTTCGATTTAAGAATTTGTTTAAAAATATGTTATCAAAATAGGAAGAGGATAACGGTTTGAGTTATAAAAGCTATATGACCCATTAATTTTGATTTTAAATTTTTAAAAATGTTGTTAATATATATATATATATACATATATTAATATTGATGGTGAAAATAAGGTATTTTTATATATAAGTTAGAAAATATGATGAATCATAATTAATGTAAGAAAAAATAAAATCATAAACTTTACTTTAATACCAGAAATATTGGTCATATATCATCAAATTTTGAACTAAAGCTTTGTCAAATCTACTTTAGTAAATTGAAAGTGTATTGAAGTTGTATTAGAAATTTCATAAACATACTTTGATATTGATGTTTATTTCCTA
>CM032158.1:22903066-23007872 GCA_018901935.1 Pugionium cornutum | reverse complement strand
CTCGAGCACTCTGAATGGTCCATCTCCTCTTCGTGCTAGCTTGGAAGTCCTTAGGTTTGGGAACCTCTCCTGCCGTAGGTGTAGCCACACCCAATCGCCTGGTTGAAAGATCACCTCCTTTCTTCCCTTGTTGGCATGAGTCACGTACTGTCTGGTCCTCTTCTCCAAATTTTCTGCTACCTTCTGGTGTAATCTCCTTATGAACTCTGCCTTGGATGCTCCGTTGAGGTTGGTCATCTCAGCTGGTGGTAGTGGCGTTTGCTCCAATGGGGTGAGAGGGTTGAAGCCGTGTAGCACTTCAAATGGTGTCTTCTTGGTTGCTGAGTGCACGGCTCGGTTGTAAGCGAACTCTATGAATGGCAGGCACTCCACCCAAGTCTTTAGGTTCTTCCCTAGTGTAGTTCTGAGAAGAGTTGATAGTGTCCTGTTGACAACTTCAGTTTGGGCATCGGTTTGAGGATGGCAGGTGGTAGAGAAGAGTAGCTTCGTGCCTAGCTTTCTCCAAAGGGTCCTCCATAAATGGCTGAGGAACTTGGTGTCCCTGTCTGATACGATTGTCCTTGGCACTCCATGAAGCCGTACTATCTCCCTGAAGAACAGCTCAGCTGTTTGTGTGGCATCATTGACATTGGCACATGGAATGAAGTGTGCCATCCTGGAGAATCTGTCCACCACTACAAAGATTGCATCTTTGTGGTTGATCTTGGGCAGACCTAGAACAAAGTCCATTGAGATGTCCACCCATGGATGTGTGGGTATGGGCAGTGGGAGATACAACCCGTGAGGTTGCACTTGGGACTTTGCCTTCTTGCAAGTGATGCATCTTGCACAATGAGCTTCTACTGTCCTCTTAATGTGTGGCCAGTAGAAGTGCTCCTTGACCACTGCTAGAGTCTTGTCGACACCAAAGTGGCCCATGAGTCCTCCTCCATGAGCTTCTCGGATGATAAGCTCCCTTAATGATCCTTGTGGTATGCACAGCCTTCTTTCTCGGAACAAGAACCCCTCATGGATGTAGAACTTGCCATGACTCCCTGTGCCACACTCCTTGTAGCTCTCAGCAAAGTCAGGATCATCCTTGTATAGGTCCTTGATGTGCTCGAACCCTAGGACCTTTGCCTCCATGGTTGATATCAAGGCAAACCTCCTTGATTGTGCATCGGCTACCACATTATCTTTGCCCTTCTTGTACTTGATGACGTACGGGAAGGTCTCAATGAACTCCATCCACCTGGCATGTCTCCTCTTGAGATTGGTTTGCCCTCTGAGGTGTTTGAGAGTCTCATGATCAGTGTGGATCACAAACTCCTTGGACAGCAAGTAATGATGCCAAGTCTCCAATGCTCGGACAAGGGCATAAAGCTTCTTGTCATAAGTGGGGTAGTTTAGTGAGGCACCACCTAGCTTCTCACTGAAGTATGCCACTGGTCTCCCTCCTTGGGTTAGCACTGCTCCTATGCCTATTCCAGAGGCATCACACTCCACTTCAAACGTCTTGTTGAAGTCGGGAAGGACTAGCACTGGTGCATGTGTAAGGCTGTCCTTCAAGGCCTGGAATGCCTTCTCCTGAGCTTCTCCCAAGCTGAATCCCACGTTCTTCTTCACTACTGCCGTCAATGGTGAGGCAATACTGCTGAAGTTGGGCACGAATCTCCTATAGAAGCTGGCCAGTCCGTGGAAGCTCCTCACTTGGCTGATGTTGCCTGGTGTTGGCCATTCTTGTATGGCTCGAATCTTTTCCTCATCAACCTGTAGGCCCTGTGAACTTACAACAAAACCTAAAAAGACAAGTTTATCAGTACAAAAGGTGCACTTCTTGAGATTGGCATAAAGCTCTTCTTGTCGAAGGGTTTTAAGTACCATCTCAAGATGTGTGAGGTGTTCCCGTAGGCACTTACTATAAACTAGTATATCATCAAAGTAAACTACCACAAACTTACAGATGTACGCCCTAAGAACCTTGTTCATAAGGCGCATGAAGGTGCTTGGGGCATTAGTCAAACCAAATGGCATGACTGTCCACTCGTAGAGCCCTTGCTTTGTCTTGAAAGCAGTCTTCCACTCATCACCTTCGTTCATTCTTACCTGGTGGTATCCACTTTTGAGGTCTATCTTGGAGAAGACCGTGGCTCCACTCAGCTCATCTAGCATGTCATCCAGTCGTGGTATTGGATGCCGGTACTTGACGGTGATGTTGTTGATTGCTCGGCAGTCCACGCACATGCGCCAAGTCCCATCCTTCTTGGGCACTAGTAGCACTGGTACGGCACATGGACTGAGGCTCTCTCAAACATATCCTTTCTCCAGGAGCTCCTTGACTTGCTTCTCAAGCTCCTTGGACTCCTCTGGACTCATCCGGTAGGCTGGCCGGTTGGGCAGGGTTGCTCCGGGCACTAGATCAATCTGGTGTTCTATGCCACGTAAAGGAGGCAAGCCTGCTGGTATCTCCTCTGGAAATACATCCTGGAATTTGTTGAGGAGAGTTGCTACTTCAGGAGGTAGCTCTACCTGTCCCTGTTCTACACTCAAAACTTCTTTGAAGACCATTAGTAACATTAAATCCTTCGAGGCTAAAGCTCTCCGGACATGGCTTGGTTGAATAAGAAAATTAGACTTGATAAGTTTCTTTTCCTTACTCATTTGGAGTTGTAGCTCGTGTACCTGGGCAGGTGATACAAGCCTTGATTCAAGGATGTATGCGCGTGGGCTGTTTGTAGAAGATTAGGTGAGAAACTCAACCTTAGGCTTCTGGATGGGGGTTTTCTGGTTGGTAAAGATGGAAGGGTGAAGTGAACAACACGAGGGGTGATGAACCTCGGGATAAATCACAAACTTAGAGCTAGGAGGGCTGGTCTCAACTAGGTTCTAAGCGCACAAGCTTCTTTGAGAGAATAACTTGTAAAGAAAATTCGATCTTTATTAATTAGCAAAAGGTTGTCGAACTACAATGCTGGAAGGAGCCTTATTAATATGCTCGACAGCTGGACCTTCTAGGGTCGACTCAAATAAAGAAAAGGAAAGTTTACAAAAGTGCACAAAAGGAAAAGATACAAAGTGTATAACCGAAAAAGGACCTATTCCTAAAATGTTCTTGACTCAAAATGTAAAGCAACTAGATCCTACCCTGCAAAACAGAAAGAGGCATATATTCGAATGTAAACTTACCTTAACTCACCTCACGGCCAAGAAATGGAAGGTGGCCGTCCTTGTGGCATGCACGCGCCTTGCTCCTAGTCTTCGACTTGGAGTAGGGTTAAGAATCATTGGGCCCTGACCTCTCTTGCCACTAAATCCCAAGTCTCTGATGTCCCTTGTGTTGTTGAGAAGCTATTGGACTATTCCTTGTACTTTTGGCCCATTGTCCTTAGTCGATCTTCCTCTAGAAGCTTGTCGACCCATAGGCTGAATTTGTGGAAGAGTGCCCTTGATCTGCTTCTTGTCATTGCTCCTTGAGGTACCACTGGTGTAGAGACTTCCTCTAAGTGCATGTCCTGGAGCTGGTAGCTCATTTGGTCCGAGTCCTCTTGTGTAGAAGTGGAAGTGCGCGTGTACTCGGCTGGATCGGCTGTACCGGCTGGATTGTGCGCGGTACTGGCCGGAATGACTTCAGGACCGGCCAAGTTGATCCCGGAGTTAGCGGTGTCATCAGAGGGACCGGCGGTGTCATTCACGTCCCCACCAAGTGTGCCGGAAGCACTGGCCTCTCCGCCGGCAATGTTGACCGGTCTGGTCCTATAGGTCGAGGGTCCGGCGGTACTGTCTGGTCCGGCAGGCGCGCCAGATGGTCCTGCTGTCTCGGGCAAGCTTCCTGGTCGGCCAGTCTTGTCTCCTGGCTGGATGTACGACCTGATGTCCTCATCAGCAGGTGTAAGAGGAGCTAGGCTGACCTTTCTCTTGTCATGCACGAAGGTGTAGAGATTGGTTCGGCCATCATGCCTGGTCTCTTTGTCAAACTGCCATGGTCTTCCTAGTAGAAGATGGCCAGCTTGCATGGGCACCACGTCGCACACGACTTGGTCTTGGTACTTGCCCACACTGAATGGCACAGTGACTTGTTCATGGATCTTGAGCTCCAGTTTTTCATCGAGCCATCTCAGTCTATATGGTCGAGGATGCTTTGTCTTCTCTAGACCTAGCTTACCCACCATATATGCACTAGCAACGTTAGTGTAAGAACCACCATCTATGATGAGGTTACATACCTTGCCCCTGATGGTGCAACGGCTGTGGAAGATGTTCTCCCTTTGGATGGTCTCTGAAGGATCCACCATTGCACTGAGGATACGTCTAGTGACCAGCACTTCCCCCACATCAGGGTACTCAATGTCACCGTACTCTCCTTCTGATTCATAGTCCTCTTCATCTTGGGACTCATACTCTCCTGCCTCCGTAATCAGCATGACTCGGTTGTTCGGGCACTCCCTTGAGATGTGCCCACGTCCCCTGCGCTTGAAACAAGTTATGTCACGTGATCTTTGAGGGTTAGAAGACTTACCAGGCTCTCTCTGGTCACGGGTGGGTTCAGGAGGCTTGCTCTTGAACCTTGACTCGATCTCTATGCTCTTGCCTTTGTCTACGGTCTTGGGCATGTTGCTTGGTGCCCAAGGTGTCTTAGGCTTGGTTCGGATGTCTTGGCTCTTACGTTTGATGTGCTGCTCAGCTTGCACAGATAGGTGGAACAAGTCTTTGAAGTCATTGTAGATTTGCCTTTCCACCTTGCGGCTGATCCTTTCTTGGAGTCCATCCAAGAATTGTGCCATCAATGCTTCTACATCATCATTGAGCTCCAATCTGTTCCTTAGCTTCTCGAACTCTTCATAGTACTCCTCTACTGATCTGGTACCCTGCTTAAGAGTACGAAAACAACGTTGCAAATCTCTATGAAAGTAAGGTGGAAAAAACCTTTGTCGCATGAGGTCTTTCATGTCGACCCATGAGTCTACGGGTCTCATTCTCTTCCTCCTTCTGTCAGATACCTCACGATCCCACCAGATGAGGGCATTGTCCGTGAGTTGTACTACTGCCATTGAGACTCTCCTAGGTCATGGTTGGTTGTAGTGATCAAAGATATGATCCATTCTCCTCTCCCAATCTAGGTAAGCCTCGGGGTCTACTTTTCCTGCAAAACTTGGAGGAGTTAGTTTAACATCAGGATGAATTACCGGTTGTAGGTGTGTTCATCTCCATCCTCACGATGTCTAGGAGGCATTCTTGGTCTCTGGTGAAGACCATATGGCTCAAAGCCATCATCTTCTGCCTCTGGTTGCCGTGGAGGTCCTCTCGGACTATGGTGATAGTTCTGAGGTTTTGTGTCCTCATCTCCATCTGGCTGGGGTTCCTCCTGTTCGTGCCGTGTCCTAAGGTGCTCAGGAACCTCAGGACGGTCTTGCTCAGCTCTCACGTGCCTTATGGCCTGGAATCTCACCGGTCTTTCCACGCGCTCCAACCTCTCGCCTATGGATGCGAGTTGTGTTTGGAGTGTGGTGAACATGGCTATCATGGCTTCGATTGCTTCTCTATTTTCTTCTCCCATGGTGTTCTACAAAGAAATAAGACAAGTTAGGATGCTCCTAAATTATTAGGAGAGTTTTCTTTTTATAAGGGTTTCGAAACAATGCAAAAAGGAAAAATCCTAAGGAAAGGAAATTCGAATAAAAGGAAAAAGGAAACTTCCTAGACAACTTGTGCTAGCTGTCCAATTCGAAATCTTTTGGGTATTTTCCTATTTTCTTTTCTTTTCTTTTTGTTTTCTTTTTAATTTAACTTAAAATTAATGGAAATATGAATTACTTAAAAAGGAAAACGTGATGAAGAAGTTAAAACGGTACTGCCGTAGGTGTAGCCACACCCAAGCGTCTGGTTGAAAGATCACCTCCTTTCTTCCTTTGTTGGCATGAGTCACGTACTGCTCGGTCCTCTTCTCCAAGTTTTCTGCTACCTTCTGGTGTAACTTCCTTATGAACTCTGCCTTGGATGCTCTGTTGAGGTTGGTCATCTCTGCTGGTGGCAGTGGTGTTTGCTCCAATGGGGGGAGAGGGTTGAAGCCGTATACTACTTCAAATGGTGTCTTCTTGGTTGCTGAGTGCACGGCTCGGTTGTAAGCAAACTCTATGAATGGCAGGCACTCCACCCAAGTCTTGAGGTTCTTCCCTAGTGTAGTCCTGAGAAGAGTTGATAGTGTCTGGTTGACAACTTCAGTTTGGCCATCGGTTTGAGGATTGCAGGTGGTAGAGAAGAGTAGCTTCGTGCCTAGCTTCCTCCAAAGGGTCCTCCAGAAATGACTGAGGAACTTGGTGTCCCTGTCTGATACGATGGTCCTTGGCACTACATGAAGCCGTACTATCTCCTTGAAAAACAGCTCGGCTGTTTGCGTGGCATCATTGACATTGGCACACGGGATGAAGTGTGCCATCTTGGAGAATCTGTCCACCACTACAAAGATTGCATCCTTGTGGTTGATCTTGGGCAGGCCTAGAATGAAGTCCATTGAGATGTCAACCCATGGATGTGTAGGTATGGGCAGTGGGAGATACAACCCGTGAGGTTGCACTCAGGACTTTGCCTTCTTGCAAGTGATGCATCTTGCACAATGAGCTTCTACTGTCCTCTTGATGTGTGGCCAGTAGAAGTGCTCCTTGACCACTGCTAGAGTCTTGTCGACACCAAAGTGGCCCATGAGTCCTCCTCCATGAGCTTCTCGGATGATAAGCTCCCTCAATGATCCTTGTGGTATGCACATCCTTCTCTCTCGGAACAAGAATCCCTCATGGATGTAAAACTTGCCATGACTCCCTGTGCCACACTCCCTGTAGCTCTCAGCAAAATCAGGATCATCCTTGTATAGGTCCTTGATGTGCTCGAATCCTAGGACCTTTGCCTCCATGGTTGATATCAAGGCAAAACCTCCTTGATAGTGCATCGGCTACCACATTGTCTTTGCCCTTCTTGTACTTGATGACGTACCGGAAGGTTTCTATGAATTCCATCCACCTGGCATGTCTCCTCTTGAGATTTGTTTGCCCTCTGAGGTGTTTGAGAGTCTCATGATCAGTGTGGATCACAAACTCAGTAATGCTGCCAAGTCTCCAATGCTTGGACAAGGGCATAAAGCTCCTTGTCATAAGTGGCGTAGTTCAGTGAGGCACCACCTAGCTTCTCACTGAAGTATGCCACTGGTCTCCCTCCTTGGGTTAGTACTGCTCCTATGCCTATTCCAGAGGCATCACACTCCACTTCAAACGTCTTGTTGAAGTCGGGCAGGACTAGCACTGTTGCATGTGTAAGGCTGTCCTTCAAGGCCTGGAATGACCTCTCCTGAGCTTCTCCCCAGCTGAATCCCACGTTCTTCTTCACTACTGCCGTCAATGGTGACGCAATACTGCTGAAGTTGGGCACGAATCTCCTATAGAAGCTGGCCAGTCCGTGGAAGCTCCTTACTTGGCTGATGTTGCCTGGTGTTGGCCATTCTTGTATGGCTCGAATCTTCTCTTCATCCACGTGTAGGTCCTGTGAACTTACAAAAAAACTGATGTACACCCTAAGAACTTGGTTCATAAGGCGCATGAAGGTGCTTGGGGCATTAGTCAAGCCGAATGGCATGACTGTCCACTCGTATAGCCCTTGCTTTGTCTTGAAAGCAGTCTTCCATTCATCACCTTCCTTCATCCTGACCTGGTGGTATCCACTCTTGAGGTCTATCTTGGAGAAGACCGTGGCTCCACTCAGCTCATCTAGCATGTCATCCAGCCGTGGTATTGGATGCCGGTACTTGACAGTGATGTTGTTGATTGCTCGGCAGTCCACGCACATTCGCAAAGTCCCATCCTTCTTGGGCACTAGTAGCACTGGTACGGCACATGGACTGAGGCTCTCTCAAACATAGCCTTTCTCCAGGAGCTCCTTGACTGGCTTCTCAAGCTCCTTGGACTCCTCTGGACTCATTCGGTAGGCTGGCCCGTTGGGCAGGGCTTCCCGGGCACTAGATCGATCTGGTGTTCTATGCCACGTAAAGGAGGCGAGCCTGCTGGTATCTCCTCTGGAAACACATCCTGGAACTTGTTGAGGAGAGTTGCTACTTCAGGAGGTAGCTCTACCTGTTCTTTCTCTATATTCAACACTTCTTTGAAAACCATTAGTAGCATTAGATCCTTCGAGGCTAAAGCTCTCCGGACATGTCTTGGTTGAATGAGAAAATTAGATTTAATGAGCTTCTTTTCCTTACTCATTTGCTGTTGAAGCTCATGTACCTGGGCAGGTGTGAGAGGAGCTAGGCTGACCTTTCTCTTGTCATGCACGAAAGTGTAGAGATTGGTTCGGCCATCATGCCTGGTCTCCTTCTCAAACTGCCATGGTCATCCTAGTAGAAGATGGCAAGCTTGCATGGGCACCACATCGCACACGACTTGGTCTTGGTACTTGCCCACACTGAATGGCACAATGACTTGCTCATGGATCTTGAGCTCCACTTTGTCATCAAGCCATCTCAGTCTATATGGTCGAGGATGCCTTGTCTTCTCTAGACCTAGTTTATCAACCATATATGCCCTAGCAACGTTAGTGCAAGAACCACCATCTATGATGAGGTTACATACCTTGCCCTTGATGGTGCAACGGCTGTGGAAAATGTTCTCCCTTTGGATGGTCTCTGAAGGATCCACCATTGCACTGAAGATGCGTCTAGTGACCAGCACTTCCCCCACATCAGGGTACTCAATGTCACCATATTCCTATTCTGGTTCATAGTCCTCTTCATCTTGGGACTCATATTATCTAGCCTCCGTAATCAGCATGACCCGGTTGTTTGGGCACTCCCTTGAGATGTGTCCACGACCCCCTACACTTGAAACAAGTGATGTCACGAGATCTTTGAGGGTTAGAAGACTTACCAGGCTCTCTCTGGTCACGGGTGGGTTCAGGAGGCTCGCTCTTGAACCTTGACTCGATCTCTATGCTCTTGCCTTTGCCTACGGGTTTGGGAATGTTGCTTGGTGCCCAAGGTGTCTTAAGCTTGCTGCGGATGTCTTGGTTCTTACGTTTGATGTGCTGCTCAGCCTGGACAGATAGGTGGAATAAGTCTTTGAAGTCATTGTAGATTTGCCTTTCCACCTTGTGGCTGACTCTTTCTTGGAGTCCATCCAAGAATTGTGCCATCAATGCTTCTTCATCATCATTGAGCTCAAGTCTGTTCCTTAGCTTCTCGAACCCTTCATAGTACTCCTCTACTGATCTGGTACCCTGCTTAAGAGTACGAAAACGACGTTGCAAGTCCCTATGAAAGTAAGGTGGAACAAACCTTTGTCGCATGACATCCTTCATGTCCACCCATGAGTCTATGGGCCTCATTCTTTTCCTCCTTCTTTCAGATACCTCATGATCCCACCAGATGAGGGCATTGTCCGTGAGTTGTGCTACTGCCATTGAGACTCTCCTAGGCCCTGGTTGGTTGTAATGATGAAAGATATGATCCATTCTTCTCTCCCAATCTAGGTAAGCCTCGGGGTCTACTTTTCCTGCAAAACTTGGAGGAGTTAGCTTAACATCAGGATGAGTTACCCGGTTGTAGCCGTGTTCATCTTCACGGGTGGGTCTAGGGGGCATCCTTGGTCTCTGGTGAAGACCATATGGCTCGAAGCCATCATCTTCTGCCTCTGGTTGCCGTGGAGGTCCTCTCGGCCTATGGTGATAGTTATGAGGTTGTGTGTCCTCATCTCCATCAGGCTGGGGCTCCTCCTGTTCGTGCCGTGTCCTAAGGTGCTCAGGACCCTCAGGACGGTCTTTCTCAGCTCTCACGTGCCTTATGGCCTGGAATCTCACAGGCCTCTCCATGCGCTCCAATCTCTCGCCTATTGATGCGAGTTGTGTTTGGAGGGTGGTGAACATGGCCATCATGGCTTCGGTTGCTTCTCTATTTTCTTCTGCCATTGCGTGCTACAAAGAAAGAAGACAAGTTATGATACTCCTAAATTATTAGGAGGGTTTTCTTTTATAAGGGGATTCTAAAAAATGCAAAAAGGAAAAAATCTGAGAATTGGAAATTTCGAAAATATGAAGATTTGAACAAAAAGGAAACTTTCTTGACAACTATTGCTAGCTGCCCAATTCGAATCTTTTTGCTAATTTCATATTTTCTTTTTCTTTTCTTTTTAATTTAACTTAAATTTAATGGAAATAAGATTCTAACAAAAAGGAAAGTCGAATACAGCAATGCAAGAATGATTCTAGAACCTAGTGATGCACGTAGGACCTAGATGCACTCGGTATGAGTTTTAGATGTTATTTTTTATTTTCTTGAATGGAACTTAAACTAAGGCAATATCAAGAAACAAAACAAGCTTAAGGATAGAAACAACCTGGTTTAGGAGCTTTAAGCTCTGATACCAAAATGATACAAGCCTCGATTCAAGGCTTATATGCGCGTGGGCTGTTTGGAGAAGGTTAGGTGAGAAACTCGACCTTGGATAGGGGTTTTTGGGCTGGTATTTGAATGAAAGGTGAAGTGAACCACACGATCGGGGCTGAACCTCGTGATAAATCACAAACTTAGAGCTGGGAGGGCAGGTCTCAACTAGATTCTAAGCGCACAAGATTCTTAGAGAGAAAACTTGTTGGGAGAAAGTTCTACTTTATTAATATCAAAAAGGTTGTCGAACTACAATGCTGGAAGGAGCCTTATTAATATGCTCGACAGCTTGACCTTCTAGGGTCGACTCAAATAAAGAAAAGGAAAGTTTACAAAAGTGCACAAATGGAAAAGATACAAAAGTGTATAACCGAAAAAGGACCTATTCCTAAAATGTTCTTGACTCAAAAATGTAAAGAATCTAAATCCTACCCTGCCAAACAGAAAGAGGCATATATTTGAATTGAAACTTACCTTACTTACCTCACGGCCAAGAAATGGAAGGTGGCCGTCCTTGTGGCATGCATGCACCTTGCTCCTAGTCTTCGACTTGGAGTAGGGATAAGAATCTTTGGGCCTTGACCTCTCTTGCCACTAAAGCCCAAGTCTCTGATGTTCCTTGCATTGAACTTTGAACAGTGCTCTTGATCTACTCCTTGTCAGCACTACTGGTGTGGATACTTCCTCTAGGATGTCCTGAAGCTGGTAGCTTATCTGGTCCGAGTTTCCTTGTGTAGAAGTTGAAATGCTTGTGCACTCGGCTGGATCGGCTGTACCGGCTGGAATGTACGAGGTACTGGCCGGAATGCCTTCAGGACCGGCCAAGTTGATCCCGGAGTCAGCAGCATCACCAAGGGGACCGGCGGTGTCATCCATGTCGCCACCAAGTGTGCCGGAAGCTGGGGCCTCTCCGCCGGCAATGCTGGTTGGCCTGTTCCTATTGGTCGAGGGTCCGGCGATGCTGCTTGGGCCGGCAGACGTGCCAAATGGCCTATGAGGAGACCGCCGGACCCTCGACCAACAGGACCGAACCGATCAGCATTGCCGGCGGAGAGTCCCAAACCTCCGGCCCAACTGGTGGCGACGTGGATGACACCGCCGGTCCCATTGGTGATGCCGCCGACTCCGGGATCAACTTGGCCGGTCCAGAAGGCATTCCGGCCAGTACCTCGCACAGTCAAGCTGGTACAAGCAATCCAGCCAAGTACACGGGCATTTCAACTTCTACACAAGGAGACTCGGACCAGATAAGCTACCAGCTTCAGGATATGCATCTAGAGGAAGTCTCTACACCAGTGGTGCCACCAGGAGCAATGAAAACGAGCAGATCAAGAGCACTCTTCCACAAATTCAGCTTATGGGTCGACAAGCTTCTAGAGGATGATCGACAAGCTTCTAGAGGATGATCGACAAAGGACAGTGGGCCAGAAGTGCAAAGAAGAGTCCAAAGGCTTCTCAACAATGCAAGGGACTTCAGAGACTTGGGCTTTAGTGGCAAGAGAGGTCAGGGCCCAAAGATTCCTAACCCTACTCCAAGTCGAAGACTAGGAGCAAGGCGCGTGCATGCCACAAGGACGGCCACCTTCCATTTCTTGGCCTTGAGGTAAGAAAGGTAAGTTTTCAATTCGAATATTTGCCTCTTTCTTTTTTGCAGGTTAGGATTTAGATTGTTTACATTTTTGAGTCAAGACATTTTAGGAATAGGTCTTTTTTCGGTTATGCACTTTAGTATGTTTTCCATTTGTGCACTTTTGTAAATTTTCCTTTTCTTTCTTTGAGTCGACTCTAGAAGGTCAAGCTATCGAGCATATTAATAAGGCTCTTTCCAGCATTATAGTTCGACAACCTTTTTGATAATTAATAAAGATCAAATTTTCTTTCTACAAGTTATTCTCTCAAGTTTAGACCAGCCCTCCTAGCTCTAAGTTTGTGATTTATCACGAGGTTCATCCCCTCTCGTGTGGTTCACTTCACCTTTCCATCTTTTACCAACCAGAAAACTCCCATCCAGAAGCCTAAGGTTGAGTTTCTCACCTAATCTTCTCCACACAGCCCACACGCATACAACCTTGAATCGAGGCTTGTATCACAAATAAAAAGTGAGTGAATAAAAAAAGGGGTGTAACACGAGATTTCCCAGGAGGTCACACTGTGGAGTTCTCATGGGATCCGGTGCATTAGTGCTGGTATGATTCCACCCGGTAGTACATGTCATGCAATCGGAAATATCCTCTTCATCCACTTTTTCAATGCTTCTTTTTGAGCTCGACGTGATAAAGAAAAATCCACATGTTGTGTGGGCCTTGTCTAGATGGTTGAAACATTTTGGATCATCGATGCGATGAGTTTGAGATGATCGATAAAATGGTTTCCAGGTAGTGATTGTTTAAGCCCGAGAAAAACGTCTGAAAGAGTATCTAAACATAAAAATTTGGGGTCGAAAACATTTCCAATTAGTATTTGCCCTATTGGAGCGTCAAAGATCATTGAGAGAGCTTTTGGAAATGGTATTGTCGGTTGTGTAGTTCATCGAGGTGTGAAACTTATGGCATTTCGAAAATACAATGTTTTGCGATAGACAAATAAAAAGCGAGTGAATAAAAAAAGGGGTGTAACACGAGGACTTACCAGGAGGTCACCCATCCCAGTACTACTCTCGCCCAAGCACGCTTAACTACGGAGTTCTGAAGGGATCCGGTGCATTAATGCTGGTATGATCGCACCAGGTAGTGCATGTCATGCAATCGTAAATATTCTCTTCATCCACTTTTTCAATGCTTCTTTTTGAGCTCGACGTGATAAAAAAGAATCGAGATGATGTGTGGGCCTCGTCAAGATGGTTGAAATATTTTGGATCGTCGATGCGATGAGTTTGAGATGGCCGATAAAACGGTTTCGAGGTCATGATTGCTTCAGCCCAAGAAAAACGTCTGAAAGACTATCTAAACATCAAAATTTGGGGTCGAAAGCATTTCTATACGGTCTTTGACCTATTGGCGCGTTAAAAAATTTTGAGAGAGCTTTCCGAAATGGTATTGTCGGCTGTGTAGTTCATCGCGGTGTGAAACTTATGGCATTTCGAAAATTCAATGTTTTGCAATAGATAAATATAAAGCGAGTAAATAAAAAAGGGGTGCAACACGAGGACTTCCCAGGAGGCCACCATCCCAGTACTACTCTCGCCCAAGCATGCTTAACTGCAGAGTTTTGATGGGATCCGGTGTATTAGTGTTGGTATGATCCCACCTCGTAGTACATGTCATGCAATCGTAAATATCTTCTTCATCCACTTTTTCTATGCTTCTTTTTGAGCTCGACGTGATAAAGAAGATCCACACGATGTGTGGGCCTTGTCTAGATTGTTGAAACGTTTTGGATCGTTGATGCGATGAGTTTGAGATGACCGATAAAATGGTTTCGAGGTTGGGATTGCTTCACCCCAATAAAAACGTTCAAAAGCATATCAAAACATCAAAATTTAGGGTCAAAAACATTTCCAATCGGTATACGACCTATTGGCGCGTCGAAGATCTTTGATAGAGCTTTCCGGAATTGTAGTGTCGGCTGTGTATTTTATTGCGGTGTGTAACTTATGGCATTTTGAAAATATAATGTTTTATGATAGACAAATAAAAAGCAAGTGAATAAAAAAAAGGGGTGCAACACGAGGACTTCCCAGGAGGTCACCCATCCCAGTACTACTCTCGCCCAAGCACGCTTAACTGCTGAGTGCAAATGGGATTTGGTGCATTAGTGCTGGTATGATCCCACCCGGTACAACATGTCATGCAATCGTAAATATCTTCTTCATCCACTTTTTCAATGCTTCTTTTTGAGCTCGACGTGACAAAGAAGAATCCACACGATATGTGGGCCTTGTCTAGATGGTTGAAATGTTGGGATCGTCGATGCGACGAGTTTGAGATGACTGATAAAACGGTTTCAAGGTCGGGATTGCTTCAGGACTAGAAAAACGTCCGAAAGAGTATCTAAACACAAAAATTTGGGGTCGAAAACATTTCTAATCGGTCTTCAACATATTTGCTCATCAAAGATCTTTGAGGGAGCTTTCCGAAATGGTATTTTTGGCTGTGTAGTTCATCGCGGTGTGAAACTTATTGCATTTCAAAAATTCAATGTTTTGCGATAGTCAAATAAAAAGCGAGTGAATAAAAAAGGGGTGCAACACGAGAACTTCCCAGGAGGTCACCCATCCCACTACTACTCTTGTCCAAGAATGCTTCACTGGGGAATTATGATGGCATCCGGTGCATTAGTGCTGGTATGATCACACCCGGTAGTACATGTCATGCAATCAAAAATATCCTCTTCATCCACTTTTCAATGCTTCTTCTTGAACTCGACGTGATAAAGAAGAATTCACACGATGTGTGGGCCTTGTCTAGATGGTTAAAACATTTTGGATCGTGGATGCGATGAGTTTGAGATGGTCGATAAAACGGTTTCGAGGTCGTGATTGCTTCAACCCATGAAAAATGTCCGATAGAGTATTTAAACATCAAAATTTGGGGTCGAAAACATTTCCAATCGGTCTTTGTCCTATTTGCATGTCAAAGATCTTTGAGAGAGCTTTCGAAATGGTATTGTCGGCTGTGTAGTTCATCACGGTGTGAAACTTATGGCATTTCAAAAATACAATGTTTTGCAATAGACAAATAAAAAGCGAGTGAATAACAAATGGAGTGGAAGACGAGAACTTCCCAGGTCACCCATCCAAGTACTACTCTCCCCCAAGCACGCTTAACTGCGGAGTTCTGATAGGATCCGGTCCATTAGTGCTGGTATGATCGCACTCGCTGGTACATATCATGCAATCATAAATATCCCTATCATCCATATTTTCAATGCTTCTTTTTGAGCTCGACGTGATAAAGAAGAATCCACACGATGTGTGGGCCTTTTCTAGATGGTTGAAACGTTTTGGTTCATCAATCCGATGAGTTTGAGATGGCCGATTAAACGGTTTCGAGGTCGTGATTGCTTCTGCCCGAGAAAAATTTCCGAAAGAATATCAAAACATCAAAATTAGGGGTCAAAACATTTCCAATCCGTCTTTGACCTATTGGCGCGTGAAAGATCTTTGAGAGAGCTTTCCGAAATGGTACTATCGACTGTGTAGTTCATCGCGGTGTGAAACTTATGGCATTTAAAAAATACAATGTTTTGAGACAGAAAAATAAAAAGTGAGTGAATAAAAAAATGGGTGCAAGGACTTCCCAGGAGGTTACTTATCCCAGTACTACTTTCGCCTAAACACGCTTAACTACAGAGTTCTGAAGGGATCCACCGCATTAGTGCTGGTATGATCGCACCCGGTAGTACATGTCATGCAATCATAAATATCCTCTTCATCCACGTTTTCAATGCTTCTTTTTGAGCTCGACATGATAAAGACGAATCCACACGATGTGTGGGCCTCGTCTAGATGGTTGAAACGTTTTGGATCGTCGATGCAAAGACTTTGAGATGGCCGGTAAAATGGTTTCGAGGTCGAGATTGCTTCAGCCCGAGAAAAACATCCGAAAAGTGACTAAACATCAAAATTTGGGGTTGAAAACATTTCCAATCGGTCTTTATCCTATTGGTGCGTCAAAGATCTTTGAGAGAGCTTTCTGAAATGGTATTCTCGGCTCTATAGTTCATCGCGGTGTGAAACTTATGGCATTTAGAAATTACAATAATTTGCGATGGTAGATCATCGATGTGATGGGTTTTAGATGGTAGATAAAATGGTTTCGAGGTCATGATTGCTTAAGCCCGACCAAAACGTACGAAAGAGTATCTAAACATCAAAATTTGGGGTCAAAAACATTTCCAATTGGTCTTCGACCTATTGGCGCGTCAAAGATCATTGAAAGAGCTTTCTGAAATGGTATTTTCGGCTGTGCAGATAATCGCGTTGTGAAACTTATGACATTTCAAAAATACAATGATTTGCGATAGAGAAATAAAAAGCGAGTGAATAAAAAAAGGGTTGCAGTACGACGACTTCCCAGGAGGTCACCCATCCCAGCACTACTCTCGCCTAAGCACGCTTAATTGCGGAGTTCTAATGGGATCCGGTGCATTAGTGCTAGTATGATCGCACCCATTAGCACATGTCATGCAATCACAAATATCCTCTTCATCCACTTTTTCAATGATTCTTTTTGAGCTAGACGTGATAAAGAAGAATCCATACGATGCGTGGGCCTTATCTAGGTGGTTGAAACTTTTTGGATTGTTGATGCGATGAGTTTGATATGGCCGATAAAACCGTTTCGAGGTCGTGATTGCTTCAGCCCAAAAAAAACATCTGAAAGAGTATTTAAGCAACAAAATTTGTGGTAGAAAAAATTTCCAATCGGTCTTCAACGAATTGCCTGTCAAAGATCTTTGAGAAATCTTTCTGAAATTGTTTTGCCGGCTGTGTAGTTCATCGCGGTGTGAAACTTTTGGCATTTCAAAAATACAATGTCTTGCGATAGACAAATAAAAAGCGAGTGAATAACAAATGGAGTGGAAGACGAGAACTTCCCAGGAGGTCACCCATCCCAGTACTACTTTCCCCCGAGCACGCTTAACTGCAGAGTTCTGATAGGATCCGGTCCACTAGTGCTGGTATGATCGCACTCGCTAGTACATATCATGCAATCATAAATATCCCTTTCATCCATATTTTCAATGCTTCTTTTTGAGCTCGACGTGATAAAGAAGAATCCACATGATGTGTGGTCCTTGTCTAGATGGTTGAAACATTTTGGTTCGTCGATGCGATGAGTTTGAGATGGCCGATTAAACGGTTTCGAGGTCGTGATTGCTTCTGCCCGAGAAAAATGTCCGAAAGAATATCAAAACATCAAAATTTGGGGTCAAAACATTTCCAATCCGTCTTTGACCTATTGGCGCGTCAAAGATATTTGAGAGAGCTTTTCAAAATTGTATTGTCGGCTGTGTAGTTCACCACGGTGTGAAACTTATGGCATTTCGAAAATACAATGTTTTGCGATAGACAAATAAAAAGCGAGTGAATAATAAAAGGGGTGCAACACGAGGACTTCCCAGGAGTCACCCATCCCAATACTACTCTAGCCCAAGCTTGCTTAACTACGGAGTTCTGATGGGATCCGGTGCTGATGAGGACATCAGGTCGTACATCCATCCAGGAGACCAGACTGGCCAACCAGGAAACTTGCCCGAGACAGCTGGACCATCTGGCACGCCTGCCAGCCCAAGCAGTACCGCCGGACCCTCGACCACAAGGACCAGAGCAACCAGCATTGCCGGCGGAGAGGCCCAAGCTTCTGGCACACTTGGTGGCAACGTGGATGACACCGCCGGTCCCTCTGGTGATGCCGCCAACTCCAGGATCAACTTGGCCGGTCCTGAAGGCATTCCGGCCAGTACCTCGCACAATCCAGCCGGTACAGCCGATCCAGCCGAGTACACGCGCATTTCTACTACTACACAAGAGGACTCGGACCAAATGAGCTACCAGCTCCAGGACATGCACCTAGAGGAAGTGTCTACACTAGTGGTACCTCAAGTTGCAATGACAAGAAGCAGATCAAGGGCACTCTTCCACAAATTCAGCTTATGGGTCGACAAGCTCCTAGAGGAAGATCGACTAAGGACAATGGGCCAAAAGTGCAAGGAAGAGTCCAATGGCTTCTCAACAACACAAGGGACATCAGAGACTTGGGCTTTAGTGGCCAAGAGAGGTCAGGGCCCAAAGATTCTTAACCCTACTCCAAGTCGAAGACTAGGAGCAAGGCGCGTGCATGCCACAAGGACGGCCACCTTCCATTTCTTGGCCATGAGGTAAGTTAAGGTAAGTTTCAATTCGAATATATGCCTCTTTCTGTTTTGCAGGGTAGGATCTAGAATATTTACTTTTATTGAGTCAAAGACATTTTAGGAATAGGTCCTTTTTCAATTATACACTTTTGTATCTTTTCCTTTTGTGCACTTTTGTAAGTTTTCCATTTCTTATTTGGGTCGACCCTAGAATGTCAAGCTGTCGAGCATATTAATAAGGCTCCTTCCAGCATTGTAGTTCCACAACCTTTTTGATATTAATAAAGATAGAACTTTTTCCTCCAACAAGTTTTCTCTCAAGAATCTTGTGCGCTTAAAATCTAGTTGAGACCAGCCCTCCTAGCTCTAATTTTGTGATTTATCACGAGGTTCATCACCCCTCGTGTGGTTCACTTCACCTTTCCATCGAATACCAATCCAAAAACCCTTATCCAAGAAGTCTAAGGTCGAGTTTCTCACCTAAACTTCTTCAAACAGCCCACGCGTATACATCCTTGAATCAAGGCTTGTATCAGGTGCATTAGTGCTGGTATGATCGCACCCGGTGGTACATGTCATGCAATCGTAAATATCCTCTTCATCCACTTTTTCAATGCTTCTATTTGAGCTCGACGTGATAAACAAGAATCCACACGATGTGTGGACCTCGTGTAGATGGTTGAAACGTTTTGGATTGTCAATGCGATGAGTTTTTGATGCCCGATAAAACGTTTTCGAGGTCGTGATTGCTTCAGCACTAGAAAAACGTCCAAAAGAGTATCTAAACACAAACATCTGGGTCGAAAACATTTCTAATCGGTCTTCAACCTATTTGCTCATCAAAGATCTTTGAGAGAGCTTTCCGAAATGGTATTTTTCGTTGTGTAGTTCATCGCGGTATGAAACTTATTGCATTTCAAAAATTCAATGTCTTGCGATAGTCAAATAAAAAGCAAGTGAATAAAAAAGGGGTGCAACACGAGGACTTCCCAGGAGGTCACCCATCCCACTACTACTCTTGTCCAAGCACGCTTCCCTGCGGAATTCTGATGGGATCCGGTGCATTAGTGCTGGTATGATCGCACCCGGTAGTACATGTCATGCAATCAAAAATATCCTCTTCATCCAATTTTCAATGCTTCTTCTTGAACTCAACGTGATAAAGAAGAATCCACACGATATGTGGGCCTTGTCTAGATGGTTAAAACATTTTGGATCGTGGATGCGATGAGTTTGAGATGGTCGATAAAAGGGTTTCGAGGTCATGATTGCTTCAACCCGTCAAAAAAGTCCGATAGAGTATATAAACAACAAAATTTGGGGTCGAAAACATTTCCAATCGGTCTTTTTCCTATTTGCAAGTCAAAGATCTTTAAGAGAGCTTTCCGAAATGGTATTGTCGGCTGTGTAGTTCATCACGGTGTGAAACTTATGGCATTTCGAAAATACAATGTTTTGCGATAGACAAATAAAAAGCGAGTGAATAAAAAAAGGGGTGCAACACTAGAACTTCCCCGGAGGTCACCCATCCCAGTACTACTCTCGCCCAAGCACGCTTAACTGCGGACTTATGATGGGATCTAGTGCGTTATTGCTGGTATGATCGCACCCGATAGTACATGTCATGCAATTGTAAATATCCTCTTCATCCATTTTTCAATGCTTCTTTTTGAGCTCGACATGATAAAGAAGAATCCACAGGATCTGTGGGCCTTGTCTAGATTGTTAAAACATTTTGCATCGTGGATGCGATGAGTTTGAGATGGTCGATAAAACGGTTTCGAGGTCGTGATTGCTTCAACCCATGAAAAACGTCCGATAGAGTATCTAAACATCAAAATTTAGGGTCGAAAACATTTCCAATCTGTCTTGGTCCTATTTGCATGTCAAAGATCTTTGAGAGAGCTTTCCGAAATGGTATTGTCGGCTGTGTAGTTCATCACGGTGTGAAACTTATGGCATTTCAAAAATACAATGTTTTGCGATAGACAAATAAAAAGCGAGTGAATAAAAAAAAATGGTGCAACACGAGGACTTCACAGGAGGTCACCGATCCATGTACTACTCTAGCCCAAGCACACATAACTGCGAAGTTCTGATGGGATCCGATACATTAGTGGCTGTATGATCGCACCCGGTAGTACATGTAATGCAATCGTAAATATCCTCTTCATCCACTTGTTCAATGCTTCTTTTTGACCTCGACGTGAAAAAGAAGAATCCACACGATGTGTTGGCCTTGTCTAGATGGTTAAAACGTTTTGGATCATCGATGTGATGGGTTTTAGATGGTAGATAAAATGGTTTCGAGGTCGTGATTGCTTAAGCCCAACCAAAACGTACGAAAGAGTATCTAAACATCAAAACTTGGGGTCAAAAACATTTCCAATTGGTCTTCAACCTATTGGCGTGTCAAAGATCATTGAAAGAGCTTTCTGAAATGGTATTTTCGGCTGTGCAGATAATCGCGTTGTGAAACTTATGACATTTCGAAAATACAATGTTTTGCGATAGACAAATAAAAAGCGAAAGAATAAAAAAAGGGGTGCAGTACGACGACTTCCCAGGAGGTCACCCATCCCAGCACTACTCTAGCCCAAGCACGCTTAATTGCGGAGTTCTAATGGGATCCAGTGCATTAGTGGTAGTATGATCGCACCCATTAGTACATGTCATGCAATCATAAATATCCTCTTCATCCACTTTTTCAATGATTCTTTTTGAGCTAGACGTGATAAAGAAGAATCCACACGATGTGTGGGCCTTATCTAGATGGTTGAAATGTTTTGGATTGTCGATGCGATGAGTTTGATATGGCCGATAAAACAGTTTCGAGGTCGTGATTGCTTCAGCCCGAAAAAAACATCTGAAAGAGTATTTAAACAACAAAATTTGTGGAAGAAAAAATTTCCAATCGGTCTTCAACGAATTGCTTGTCAAAGATCTTTGAGAAATCTTTCTGAAATGGTATTGTCGGCTGTGTAGTTCATCGCGGTGTGAAACTTTTGGCATTTCAAAAATACAATGTTTTACGATAGACAAATAAAAAGCGAGTGAATAACAAATGGAGTGGAAGACGAGAACTTCCCAGGAGGTCACCCATCCCAGTACTACTCTCCCCCGAGCATGCTTAACTGCGGAGTTCTGATAGGATCCGGTCCATTAGTGCTGGTATGATCGCACTCGCTGGTACATATCATGCAATCATAAATATCCCTATCATCCGTATTTTCAATGCTTCTTTTTGAGCTCGACGTAATAAAGAAGAATCCACACGATGTGTGGGCCTTGTCTAGATGGTTGAAACGTTTTGGTTCGTCGATCCGATGAGTTTGAGATGGCCGATTAAACGGTTTCGAGGTCGTGATTGCTTCTGCCCGAGAAAAACATTCAAAAGGATATCAAAACATCAAAATTAGGGGTCAAAAAATTTCCAATCCGTCTTTGACCTACTGGCGCGTCAAAGATCTTTGAGAGAGCTTTCCGAAATGGTACTATCAACTGTGTAGTTCATCGCGGTGTGAAACTTATGGCATTTAAAATATACAATGTTTTGCGACAGAAAAATAAAAAGCGAGTGAATAAAAAAATGGGTGCAACACAAGGACTTCCCAGGAGGTTACCTATCCCAGTACTACTTTCGCCTAAACACGCTTAACTACAGAGTTCTGAAGGGATCCACTGCATTAGTGCTGGTATGATCGCACCCGGTAGTACATGTCATGCAATCATAAATATCCTCTTCATCCACTTTTTCAATGCTTCTTTTTTATCTCGACAAGATAAAGACGAATCCACACGATGTGTGGGCCTCGTCTAGATGGTTGAAACGTTTTGGATCGTCGATGCAATGACTTTGAGATGGCCGATAAAATGGTTTCGAAGTCGAGATTGCTTCAGCCCAAGAAAAACATCCGAAAGAGTGACTAAACATCAAAATTTGGGGTTGAAAACATTTCTACTCGGTCTTCGACCTATTTGCGCGTCAAAGATCTTTGAGAGAGATCCGAAATGGTATTGTCGGCTGTGTAGTTCATCTCGGTGTGAAACTTGTGGCATTTCCAAAATACAATGTTTTGTGATAGAAAAACAAAAAGCGAGTGAATAAAAAAAGACTGCAACACGAGGATTTCACAAGAGGACATCCATCCCACTACTACTCTTGCCCAAGCACGCTTAACTGCAGAGTTCTGATTGGATCCGGTGCATTAGTGCTGGTATGATCGCACCCGGTGGTACATGTCATGCAATCGTAAATATCCTCTTCGTCCACTTTTTCAATGCTTCTTTTTGAGCTCGACGTGATAAAGAAGAATCCACACGATGTGTGGGCCTCGTGTAGATGGTTAAAACGTTTTGGATCGTCAATGCGATGAGTTTGAGATGCCCGATAAAACGTTTTTGAGGTCGTGATTGCTTCAACACTAGAAAAACGTCCGAAAGAGTATCTAAACACAAAAATTTGGGGTCGAATACATTTCTAATCGGTCTTCAACCTATTTGCTCATCAATGATCTTTGAGAGAGCTTTCCGAAATGGTATTTTTGGTTGTGTAGTTCATCGCGGTATGAAACTTATTGCATTTCAAAAATTCAATGTTTTGCGATAGTCAAATAAAAAGCGAGTGAATAAAAAAGGGGTGCCACACGAGGACTTCCCAGGAGGTCACCCATCCCACTACTACTCTTGTCCAAGCACGCTTCACAGCAGAATTCTGATGGGATCCGGTGCATTAGTGCTGGTATGATCGCACCCGGTAGTACATATCATGCAATCAAAAATATCCTCTTCATCCACTTTTCAATGCTTCTTCTTGAACTCGACGTGATAAAGAAGAATCCACACGATATGTGGGCCTTGTCTAGATGGTTAAAACATTTTGGATCGTGGATGCGATGAGTTTGAGATGGTCGATAAAACGATCTCGAGGTCGTGATTGCTTCAACCAGTGAAAAAAGTCCGATAGAGTATCTAAACATCAAAATTTGGGGTCGAAAAAATTTCCAATCGGTCTTTGTCCTATTTGCATGTCAAAGATCTTTGAGAGAGCTTTCCGAAATGGTATTGTCGGCTGTGTAGTTCATCGCGTTGTGAAACTTATGGCATTTCGAAAATATAATGCTTTGCGATAGACAAGTAAAAAGCGAGTGAATAAAAAAGGGGTGCAACACGAGAACTTCCCCGGAGGTCACCCATCCCTGTACTACTCTTGCCAGTGCACGCTTTACTGCAGACTTATGATGGGATCCGGTGCGTTATTGCTGGTATGATCGCACCCGATAGTACATGTCATGCAATTGTAAATATCCTCTTCATCCATTTTTCAATGCTTCTTTTTGAGCTCGACGTGATAAAGAAGAATCCACAGGATGTGTGGGTCTCGTCTAGTTGGTTGAAATGTTTTGGATCCTCGATGCGATGAGTTTGAGATGGCCGATAAAACGGTTTCGAGGTCGTGATTGCTTCAGCCCAAACAAAACATCTGAAAGAGTATATAAACAACAAAATTTGTGGTACAAAAAATTTCCAATCGGTCTTCAACGAATTGCCTGTCAAAGATCTTTGAGAAATCTTTCTGAAATGGTATTGTCGACTTTGTAGTTCATCGCGTTGTGAAACTTATGGCATTTCAAAAATACAATGTTTTGCAATAGACAAATAAAATGCGAGTGAATAGAAAAAAGGGTGCAACACGAGGACTTCCCAGGGGGTCACCCATCCCAGTAATACTCTTGCCCAAGCACACTTAACTACGGAGTTCTGATGGGATCCGGTGCATTAGTGCTGGTATGATCGCACCCGATAGTACATGTCATGCAATCGGAAATACCCTCGTCATCCACTTTTTCAATGCTTCCTTTTGAGCTCGACATAATAAAAAACAATCCATATGAAGTGTGGGCCTCGTCTAGATGGTTGAAAAGTTTTGGATTGCAGATGCGATGAGTTTGAGATGGCCGATAAAACAGTTCGAGGCCGTGATTGCTTAAGCCTGTGAAAAATGTCCCAAAGAGTATCTAAACATCAAAATTTGTGGTCTAAAATATTTCCAAACGGTCTTCAACCTACTAGCGCGTTCAAGATCTTTGAGAGAGATTTCCGAAATGGTATTGTTGGCTGTGTAGTTCATTGCGGTATGAAACTTATCTCATTTCAAAAATACAATATTTTGCGATAGACAAATAAAAAGCGAGTGAATAAAACAAGGGTTGCAACACAAGGACTTCCCTGGAGGTCACCCATCCCAGTACTACTCTCGTCCAAGCACGCTTAACTGTGGAGTTCTGATGGGATCCAGCGCATCAGTGACGGTATGATCGCACCCGGTTGTACATGTCATGCAATCGTAAATATCCTCTTCATCCACTTTTTCAATGCTTCTTTTTGAGCTCGGCGTGATAAAGAAGAATCCACATGATGTGTGGGCCTTGTCTAGATGGTTGAAACGTTTTGGATTGTCGATGCGATGAGTTTGAGATGGCCGATAAAATGGTATGAGGTCGTGATTGCTTCACTCCAAGCAAAACATCCGAAAGAGTATCTAAACATCAAAAATTGGGGTCAAAAAGATTTCCAATCGGTATTTGACCTATTGGCGCGTCAAAGATCTTTGAGAGAGCTTTCCGAAATGGTATTGTTGGTTATGTAGTTCATTGCGATGTGAAACTTATGTCATTTCAAAAATACAATGTTTGTGATAGACAAATAAAAAGCGAGTGAATTAAAAAAGGGGTGCAACACGAGGACTTTCCAGGACGTCAGCCATCCCAGTACTACTCTCGCCCAAGCACGCTTAACTGCGGAGTTATGATGGGATCCGCTGCATTAGTGCTGGTATGATCCCACCCGATAGTACATGTCATGTAATATTAAATATCTTCTTCATCCATTTTTCAATGCTTCTTTTTGAGCTCGACATGATAAAGAAGAATCCACAGGATGTGTGGGCCTCGTCTAGTTGGTTGAAACGTTTTGGATCCTCGTTGCGATGAGTCTGAGATGGCCAATAAAACGGTTTCGAGGTCGTGATTGATTCAGCCCAAAAAAAACATCTGAAAGAGTATTTAAACAACAAATTTGTGGTCAAAAACATTTCCAATCGGTCTTCGACGAATTGCGTGTCAAAGATCTTTGAGAAATCTTTCTGAAATGGTATTGTCGGCTGTATAGTTCATCGCGTTGTGAAACTTATGGTATTTCAAAAGTACAATGTTTTGCGATAGACAAATAAAATGCGAGTGAATTGAAAAAGGGGTGCAACACGAGGACTTACGAGGGGGGTCACCCATCCCAGTAATACTCTTGCCCAAGCACACTTAACTACGGAGATCTGATGGGATCCGGTGCATTAGTGCTGGTATGATCGCACCTGATAGTACATGTCATGCAATCGTAAATACCCTTGTCATCCACTTTTTCAATGCTTCTTTTTGAGCTCGACGTAATAAAAAATAATATATACAAAGTGTGGGCCTTGTCTTGATGGTTGAAACGTTTTGGATTGCAGATGCGATGAGTTTGAGATGGCCGATAAACGGTTTCGAGGCCATGATTGCTTAAGCTTGTGAAAAACGTCCCAAAGAGTATCTAAACATCAAAATTTGTGGTCAAAAGCATTTCCAATCGGTCTTCAACCTACTACCGCGTTCAAGATCTTTTAGAGAGCTTTCCGATATTGTATTGTTTGCTGTGTAGTTCATTGCGGTGTGAAACTTATGACATTTCAAAAGTACAATGTTCTGCGATAGACAAATAAAAAGCGAGTGAATAAAAAAAGGGGTGCAACACGAGGAATTCCCTGGGGGTCACCCATCCCAGTACTACTTTCGCCCAAGCGTGTGTAACTGCGGAATTCTGATGGGATCCAGTGCATCAATGACGGTATGATCGCACCCGGTTGTACATGTCATGCAATCGTAAATATCCCCTTCATCCACTTTTTCAATGCTTCTTTTTGAGCTTGGCGTGATAAAGAAGAATCCACACGATGTGTGGGCCTCGTCTAGAAGGTTGAAACGTTTTAGGTTGTCGATGCGATGAGTTTGAGATGGCCGATAAAATGGTTTCGAGGTCGTGATTGCTTCAGTCCGAGAAAAACATCCGAAAGAGTATCTAAACATCAAAAATTGGGGTCAAAAAGATTTCCAATCGGTCTTTGACCTATTGGAGCGTCAAAGATCTATGAGAGAGCTTTCCGAAATGGTATTGTTGGTTATGTAGTTCATTACGATGTGAAACTTATGGCATTTCAAAAATGCAATGTTTTGCGATAGACAAATAAAAAGCGGGTGAATAAAAAAAGAGGTGCAACACGCGGCCTTCCCAGGAGGTCACCCATCCAAGTACTACTCCCGCCCAAGCACGCTTAGCTGTGGAGTTCTGATGGGATCCGGTGCATCAATGACGGTATGATCGCACCCGGTGGTACATGTCATGCAATCATAAATATCCTCTTCATCCACTTTTTCAAAACTTCTTTTTGAGCTTGACATAATAAAAAGAATCTACACGATGTGTGGGCCTCATCTAGATGGTTGAAACGTTTTGGATTGTAGATGCGATGAGTTTGAGATGGCCGATAAAAATGTTTCAAGGTCGTGATTGCTTCAGTCCAAGCGAAACGTCTAAAAGAGTATCTAAACATAAAAAATTGGGGTCAAAAAGATTTCCATTCGGTATTCGACCTATTGGAATGTCAAAGATCTTTGAGAGAGTTTTCTGAAATGGTATTGTTGGCGGTGTAGTTCATTGCGGTGTGAAACTTATGGCATTTCAAAAATACAATATTTTGCGATAGACAAATAAAAAGCGAGTGAATAAAAAAAGGGGTGAAAGACGAGGAATTCCTAGGAGGTCACCCATACCAGTACTACTCTCGCCTAAGCACACTTAGCTGCGGAGTTCTGATGGGATCCGGAGCATCAGTGACGGTATGATCGCACCCGGTGGTACATGTCATGCAATCACAAATATCCTCTTCATTCACTTTCTCAATGCTTCTTTTTGAGCTCGATGAATAAAAAGAATCCACACGATGTGTGGGCCTCGTCTAGATGGTTAAAACATTTTGGATCACGGATGCGATGAGTTTGAGATGGCCGATAAAACAGTTTCGAGGCCGTGATTGTTTAGCCCGGGAAAAACATCCCAAAGAGTATCTAAACTTCAAAATTTGTTGTCAAAAAAATTTCCAATCGGTCTTTAACCTATTAGTGCGTTCAAGATCTTTGAGAGAGCTTGCTGAAATGGTATTGTCACATGATGTGTGGGCCTCGTCTACTCTCGCCCAAGCACGCTTAACTGCGGAGTTATGATGGGATCCGCTGCATTAGTGCTGGTATGATCGCACCCGATAGTACATGTCATGTAATATTAAATATCCTCTTCATTCATTTTTCAATGCTTCTTTTTGAGCTCGACATGATAAAGAAGAATCCACAGGATGTGTGGGCCTCGTCTAGTTGGTTGAAACGTTTTGGATCCTCGATGCGATGAGTCTGAGATGGCCGATAAAATGGTTTCGAGGTCGTGATTGATTCAGCAAAAAAAAAACATCTGAAAGAGTATTTAAACAACAAATTTGTGGTCGAAAACATTTCCAATCGGTCTTCGACGAATTGCGTGTCAAAGATCTTTGAGAAATCTTTCTGAAATGGTATTGTCGGCTGTATAGTTCATCGCGTTGTGAAACTTATGGTATTTCAAAAATACAATGTTTTGCGATAGACAAATAAAATGCGAGTGAATTGAAAAAGGGGTGCAACACGAGGACTTACGAGGGGGGGTCACCCATCCCAGTAATACTCTTGCCCAAGCACACTTAACTACGGAGATCTGATGGGATCCGGTGCATTAGTGCTGGTATGATCGCACCTGATAGTACATGTCATGCAATCGTAAATACCCTCGTCATCCACTTTTTCAATGCTTCTTTTTGAGCTAGACGTAATAAAAAATAATGCATACAAAGTGTGGGCCTTGTCTTGATGGTTGAAACGTTTTGGATTGCAGATGCGATGAGTTTGAGATGGGCGATAAACGGTTTCAAGGCCATGATTGCTTAAGCTTGTGAAAAACGTCCCAAAGAGTATCTAAACATCAAAATTTGTGGTCAAAAACATTTCCAATCGGTCTTCAACCTACTACCGCATTCAAGATCTTTGAGAGAGCTTTCCGAAATGGTATTGTTGGCTGTGTAGTTCATTGCGGTGTGAAACTTATGACATTTCAAAAATACAATGTTCTGCGATAGACAAATAAAAAGCGAGTGAATAAAAAAAGGGGTGCAACACGAGGAATTCCCTGGGGGTCACCCATCCCAGTACTACTTTCGCCCAAGCATGTGTAACTGCGGAGTTCTGATGGGATCCAGTGCATCAATGATGGAATGATCGCACCTGGTTGTACATGTCATTTTTGCATTTTTTTCAAACCCCTTATAAAAAGAAAACCCTCCTAATAATTTAGGAGCACCCTAATTGTCTTCTTTCTTTGTAGCACACCATGGGAGAAGAGAATAGAGACGCAGCTGAAGCCATGATGGCCATGTTCACCACACTCCAAACACAACTCGCATCCATAGGCGAGAGGTTGGAGCGCGTGGAAAGACCAGTAAGATTCCAGGCCATAAGGCACGTGAGAGCTGAGCAAGACCGTCCTGAGGGTCCTGAGTACCTTAGGACACGGCACGAACAGGAGGAACCCCAGCCAGAAGGAGATGAGGACACGCAACCTCATAACTATCACCATAGGCCGAGAGGACCTCCACGGCAACCAGAGGCAGAAGATGATGGCTTTGAGCCATATGGTCTTCACCAGAGACCAAGAATGCCTCCTAGAAGTCATGAGGATGGAGATGAACACACATACAACCGGGTAAATCATCCTGATGTTAAGCTAACTCCTCCTAGTTTTGCAGGAAAAGTAGACCCCGAGGCTTACCTAGATTGGGAGAGGCGAATGGATCATATCTTTGATCACTACAACCAAACAGGACCTAGGAGACTCTCAATGGCAGTAGCACAACTCACGGACAATGCCCTCATCTGGTGGGATCGTGAGGTATCTGACAGAAGGAGGAAGAGAATGAGACCCGTAGACTCATGGGTCGACATGAAAGACCTCATGCGACAAAGGTTTGTTCCACCTTACTTTCATAGGGATTTGCAACGTTTTTTCGTACTCTTAAGCAGGGTACCAGATCAGTAGAGGAGTACTATGAAGAGTTTGAGAAGTTAAGGAACAGATTGGAGCTCAATGATGATGAAGAAGCATTGATAGCACAATTCTTGGATGGACTCCAAGAAAGGATCAGCTACAAGGTGGAAAGGCAAATCTACAACGACTTCAAGGACTTGTTCCACCTATCTGTGCAAGCTGAACAGCACATCAAACGTAAGAGCCAAGACATCCACAGCAAGCCTAAGACACCTTGGGCACCAAGCAACATGCCTAAGACGGTAGACAAAGGCAAAAGCGTAGAGATCGAGTCAAGGTTCAAGAGCAAGCGTCCTGAACCCACCCGTGACCAGAGAGAGCCTGGTAAGTCTTCTAACCCTCAAAGATAACGTGACATAACTTGTTTCAAGTGCAGGGGACGTGGACACATCTCAAGGGAGTGCCCAAACAACCGAGTCATGCTGATTACGGAGGCAGGAGAGTATGAGTCCCAAGATGAAGAGGACTATGAACCAGAAGGAGAGTACGGTGACATTGAGTACCCTGATGTGGGGGAAGTGCTGGTCACTAGACGTATCCTCAGTGCAATGGTGGATCCTTCGGAGACCATCCAAAGGGAGAACATCTTCCACAGCCGTTGCACCATCAAGGGAAAGGTATGTAACCTCATCATAGATGGTGGTTCTTGCACTAACGTTGTTAGTGCGTATATGGTTGATAAGCTAGGTTTAGAGAGGACACGGCATCCTCGACCATATAGACTGAGATGGCTCGGTGACAAGTGGAGCTCAAGATTCATGAGCAAGTCACTGTGCCATTCAGTGTGGGCAAGTATCAAGACCAAGTCGTGTGCAACGTGGTGCCCATGCAAGCCAGCCATCTTCTACTAGGAAGACCATGGCAGTTTGACAAAGAGACCAGGCATGATGGCAGAACAAATCTCTACACCTTCGTGCATGACAAGAGAAAGGTCAGCCTTGCTCCTCTTACACCTGCCCAAGTACATGAGCTACAACTCCAAATGAGTAAGGAAAAGAAACTTATCAAGTCTAATTTTCTTATTCAACCAAGTCATGTCCGGAGGTCTTTAGCCTCGAAGGATTTAATGTTACTAATGGTTTTCAAGGAAGTGTTGAGTATAGAACAGGGACAGGTAGAGCTACCTCCTGAAGTAGCAACTCTCCTCAACAAATTCCAGGATGTATTTCCAGAGGAGATACCAGCAGGCTTGCCTCCTTTACGTGGCATAGAACACCAGATTGATCTAGTGCCCGGAGCAGCCCTGCCCAACCGGCCAGCCTACCGGATGAGTCCAGAGGAGTCCAAGGAGCTTGAGAAGCAAGTCAAGGAGCTCGTGGAGAAGGGATATGTTCGAGAGAGCCTCAGTCCATGTGCTGTACTAGTGCTACTAGTGCCCAAGAAGGATGGGACTTGGCGAATGTGCGTGGACTGCCGAGCAATCAACAACATCACAGTCAAATATAGGCATCCAATACCACGACTGGATGACATGCTAGATGAGCTGAGTGGAGCCACGGTCTTCTCCAAGATAGACCTCAAAAGTGGATACCACCAGGTAAGAATGAAGGAAGGTGATGAGTGGAAGACTGCTTTCAAGACAAAGCAAGGGCTCTATGAGTGGACAGTCATGCCATTTGGCTTGACTAATGCCCCAAGCACCTTCATGCGCCTTATGAACCAAGTTCTTAGGGCGTACATCAGTAAGTTCGTAGTAGTTTACTTTGATGACATTTTGGTTTATAGTAAGTGCCTATGGGAACACCTCACACATCTTGAGATGGTACTTAAAACCCTTCGACAAGAAGAGCTTTATGCCAATCTCAAGAAGTGCACCTTTTGTACTGATAAGCTTGTCTTTTTAGGTTTTGTTGTGAGTTCACAGGGCCTACAGGTTGATGAAGAGAAGATTCGAGCCATACAAGAATGGCCAACACCAGGAAACATCAGCGAAGTAAGGAGCTTCCACGGACTGGCCAGCTTCTATAGGAGATTCGTGCCCAACTTCAGCAGTATTGCCTCACCACTGACGGCAGTAGTGAAGAAGAACGTGGGATTCAGCTGGGGAGAAGCTCAGGAGAAGGCATTCCAGGCCTTGAAGGACAGCCTCACACATGCACCCGTTCTAGTCCTGCCCGACTTCAACAAGACGTTTGAAGTGGAGTGTGATGCCTCTGGAATTAGCATAGGTGCATTGCTAACAAAAGGAGGGAGGCCAGTGTCATACTTCAGTGAGAAGCTAGGTGGTGCCTCACTGAACTACCCAATTTACGACAAGGAGCTTTATGCCCATGTCCGAGCATTGGAGACCTGGCAGCATTACTTGCTGTCCAAGGAGTTTGTGATCCACACTGATCACGAGACTCTCAAACACCTCAGAGGGAAAACCAATCTCAAGAGGAGACATGCCAGGTGGATGGAGTTCTTAGAGACCTTCCCGTACATCATCAAGTACAAGAAGGGCAAAGACAATGTGGTAGCCGATGCACTATCAAGTAGGTTTGCCTTGATATCAACCATGGAGGCAAAGGTCCTAGGATTCGAGCACATCAAGGATCTATATAAGGATGATCCTGATCTTGCTGAGAGCTACAAGGAGTGTAGCACAGGGAGTCATGGCAAATTCTACATCCATGAGGGATTCTTGTTCTGAGAAAGAAGGTTGTGCATACCACAGGGATCACTAAGGGAGCTTATCATCCGAGAAGCTCATGGAGGAGGACTCATGGGCCACTTTGGTGTCGACAAGACTCTAGCAGTGGTCAAGGAGCACTTCTACTGGCCACACATCAAGAGGACAGTAGAAGCACATTGTGCAAGATGCATTACTTGCAAGAAGGCAAAGTCCCGAGTGCAACCTCACGGGTTGTATCTCCCACTGCCCATACCAACACATCCATGGGTGGATATCTCGATGGATTTTGTTCTAGGTCTGCCCAAGATCAACCACAAAGATGCAATGTTTGTAGTGGTGGACAGATTCTCCAAGATGGCACACTTCATCCCATGTGCCAATGTCAATGATGCCACACAAACAGCTGAGCTGTTCTTCAGGGAGATAGTACGGCTTCATGGAGTGCCAAGGACCATCTTATCAGATAGGGACACCAAGTTCCTCAGCCATTTCTGGAGGACCCTTTGGAGAAAACTAGGCACGAAGCTACTCTTCTCAACCACTTGCCATCCTCAAACCGATGGCCAAACTGAAGTTGTCAACAGGACCCTATCAACTCTTCTCAGAACAACACTAGGGAAGAACCTAAAGACTTGGGTGGAGTGCCTGCCATTCATTGAGTTCGCCTACAACCGAGTCGTAAAACTCAGCAACTAAGAAGACCCCATTTGAAGTGGTATACGGTTTCAACCCTCTCACCCCCTTGGAGCAAACACCACTGCCACCAGCTGAGATGACCAACCTCAACAGAGCATCCAAAGCAGAGTTCATAAGGAGGTTACACCAGAAGGTAGCAGAGAACTTGGAGAAGAGGACCGGACAGTACGTGACTCATGCCAACAAAGGAAGAAAGGAGGTGATCTTTCAACCAGGCGATTGGGTGTGGCTACACCTACGGCAGGAGAGGTTCCCAAACCTAAGGAGTTCCAAGCTAGCACCAAGAGGAGATGGACCATTCAGAGTGCTCGAGAGGATCAACAACAACGCCTACCGGATCGAGCTTCCAGGTGAGTTTAATGTGTCCAATACGTTTAATGTTACTGACTTGGCCCCTTTCCATGCAGATGAACCAGTTTTGAGGACAAAACCTACTGAAGAGGGAGGGAATGATGAGGACATCAGGTCGTACATCCAGCCAGGAGACCAGACTGGCCGACCAGGAAGCTTGCCCGAGACAGCAGGACCATCTGGCGCGCCTGCCGGACCAGACAGTACCGCCGGGCCTTCGACCTATAGGACCAGACCGGTCAACATTGCCGGCGGAGAGGCCCAAGCTTCCGGCACACTTGGTGGGGACGTGAATGACACCGCCGGTCCCCCTGATGACACCTGATGACACCGCCAACTCCGGGATCAACTTGGCCGGTCCTGAAGTCATTCCGGCCAGTACCGCGCACAATCCAGCCGGTACAGGCCATCCAGCCGAGTACACGCCCACTTCCACTTCTACACAAGAGGACTCGGACCAAATGAGCTACCAGCTCCAGGACATGCACTTAGAGGAAGTATCTACACCAGTGGTACCTCCAGGAGCAATGACAAGAAGCAGATCAAGAGCACTCTTCCACAAATTCAGCTTATGGGTCGACAAGCTTCTAGAGGAAGAGCAGCTAAGGACAATGGGCCAGAAGAGCAAATTAGAGTCCAAAGGCTTCTCAGCAACACAAGGAACATCAGAGACTTGGGCTTTAGTGGCAAGAGAGGTCAGGGCCCAAAGATATTTAACCCTACTCAAGTCGAAGACTAGAAGCAAGGCGCGTGCATGCCACAAGGACGGCCACCTTCCATTTCTTGGCCGTGAGGTGAGTTAAGGTAAGTTTACATTCGAATATATGCCTCTTTCTGTTTTGCAGGGTAGGATCTAGTTGCTTTACATTTTTGAGTCAAGAACATTTTAGGAATAGGTCCTTTTTCGGTTATACACTTTTGTATTTTTCCTTTTGTGCACTTTTGTAAACTTTCCTTTTCTTATTTGGGTCGACCCTAGAAGGTCAAGCTGTCGAGCATATTAATAAGGCTCCTTCCAGCATTGTAGTTCGACAACCTTTTGATATTAATAAAGATAGAACTTTTCCCCAACAAGTTTTCTCTCAAGAATCTTGTGCGCTTAGAACCTAGTTGAGACCAGCCCTCCTAGCTCTAAGTTTGTGATTTATCACGAGGTTCATCACCCCTCGTGTGGTTCACTTTACCCTTCCATCGTTTACCAACCAGAAAACCCCTATCCAGAAGCCTAAGGTTGAGTTTCTCACCTAATCTTCTACAAACAGCCCACGCGCATACATCCTTGAATCAAGGCTTGTATCATGTCCTTAGTCGATCTTCCTCTAGGAGCTTGTCGACCCATAAGCTGAACTTGTGGAAGAGTCCTCTTGATCTGCTCCTTATCCTTGCTCCTGGTGGCACCACTGGTGTAGAGACTTCCTCTAGATGCATGTCCTGAAGCTGGTAGCTTATCTGGTTCGAGTCTCCTTGTGTAGATGCTGAAATGCCCGTGTACTCGGCTGGATCGGCTGTACCGGCTGGACTGTGCGAGGTGCTGGCTGGAATGCTTTCTGGACCGGCCAAGTTGATCCCAGAGTCGGCGGCGTTTCCAAGGGGACCGGCGGTGTCATCCACGTCGCCATCAATTGTGCCAGAGGTTTGGGCCTCTCTGCCGGCAATGCTGATCGGTCCGGTCCTGTTGGTCGAGGGTCCGGTGGTACCGCTTGGGCTGGCAGACATGCCAAATGGCCCAGCTGTCTCGGGAATGCTTCCTAGTCGGCCAGTCTGGTCTCCTGGCCGGCCATACGACCAGATGTCTCCATCATCCCCTCCCTCTTCAGTAGGTTTTGACCTCAAAACTGGTTCATCTGCATGGAAAGGGGCTAAGTCAGTTACGTTGAACGTGTTGGACACATTAAACTCACCTGGGAGCTCAATCCGGTAGGCGTTGTTGTTGATCCTCTTCAGCACTCTGAATGGTCCATCTACTCTTAGTGCTAGCTTGTTGGCATGAGTCACGTACTGTCCGGTCCTCTTCTCCAAGTTTTCTGCTACCTTCTGGTGTAACCTCCTTATGAACTCTGCCTTGGATGCTCCGTTGAGGTTGGTCATCTCAGCTGGTGGTAGTGGCATTTGTTCCAATGGGGTGAGAGGGTTGAAGCCGTATACTACTTCAAAGGATGTCTTCTTGGTTGCTGAGTTTACGGCTTGGTTGTAAGCGAACTCTATGAATGGCAGGCAATCCACCCAAGTCTTGAGGTTCTTCCCTAGTGTAGTCCTGAGAAGAGTTGATAGTGTCCGGTTGAAAACTTCAGTTTGGCCATCGGTTTGAGGATGGCAGGTGGTAGAGAAGAGTAGCTTCGTGCCTAGATTTCTCCAAAGGGTCCTCCAGAAATGGCTGAGGAACTTGGTGTCCCTGTTTGACACGATGGTCCTTGGCACTCCATGAAGCCGTACTATCTCCCTGAAAAACAGCTCGGCTGTTTGCGTGGCATCATTGACATTGGCACACGGAATGAAGTGTGCCATCTTGGAGAATCTGTCCACCACTACAAAGATTGCATCCTTGTGGTTGATCTTGGGCAGACCTAGAACAAAGTCCATTGAGATGTCCACCCATGGATGTGTAGGTATGGGCAGTGGGAGATACAACCCATGAGGGTGCACTCAGGACTTCGCCTTTTTGCAAGTGATGCACCTTGCACAATGGGCTTCTACTGACCTTTTGATGTGTGGCCAGTAGAAGTGCTCCTTGACCACTGCTAGAGTCTTGTCGACACCAAAGTGGCCCATGAGTCCTCCTCCATGAGCTTCTCGGATGATAAGCTCCCGTAATGATTCTTGTGGTATGCACAGCCTTCTCTCTCAAAACAAGAACCCCTCATGGATGTAGAACTTCCCATGACTCTCTGTGCCACACTCCTTGTAGCTCTCGGCGAGGTCCGGAGCATTATTATATAGGTCCTTGATGTGCTCGAATCCTAACACCTTGGCTTCCATTGTGGATATCAGGGCAAACCTCCTTGATAGTGCATCGGCTACCACATTGTCTTTGCCCTTCTTGTACTGGATGACATACGGGAAGGTCTCTATGAACTCCATCCACCTGGCATGTCTCCTCTTGAGATTGGTTTGCCCTCTGAGGTGTTTGAGAGTCTCGTGATCAGTGTGGATCACAAACTCCTTGGACAGCAAGTAATGCTGCCAAGTCTCCAATGCTCGGACAAGGGCATAAAGCTCCTTTTCATAAATTGGGTAGTTCAGTGAGGCACCACCTAGCTTCTCACTGAAGTATGCCACTGGCCTCCCTCCTTTTGTTAGCACTGCACCTATGCCTATTCCAGAGGCATCACACTCCACTTCAAACGTCTTGTTGAAGTCGGGCAGGACTAGCACGGTTGCATGTGTGAGGCTGTCCTTCAAGGCCTGGAATACCTTCTCCTGAGCTTCTCTGATGAGGACATCAGGTTGTACATCCATCCAGGAGACCAGACTGGCAGACCAGGAGGCTTGCCCAAGACAGCCGGACCATCTGGCACGCCTGCCGGCCCAAGCAGTACCGCCGGACCCTCGACCACAAGGAGAAAAGCAACCAGCATTGCCGGCGGAGAGGCCCAAGCTTCCGGCACACTTGGTGGCAACGTGGATGACACCGCCGGTCCCTCTGGTGATGCTGCCAACTCCGGGATCAACTTGGCCGGTCCTGAAGGCATTCCGGCCAGTACCTCGCACAATCCAGCCGGTACAGCCGATACAGCCGAGTACACACGCATTTCCACTTCTACACAAGAGGACTCGGACCAAATGAGCTACCAGCTCCAGGACATGCACCTAGAGGAAGTATCTACACCAGTGGTACCTTCCATTTCTTGGCCATAAGGTAAGTAAGGTAAGTTTCAATTCGAATATATGCCTCTTTCTGTTTTGCAGGGTAGGATCTAGATTCTTTACATTTTTGAGTCAAGAACATTTTAGGAATAGGTCCTTTTTCGGTTATACACTTTTGTATCTTTTCCATTTGTGCACTTTTGTAAACTTTCCTTTTCTTTATTTGAGTCGACCCTAGAAGGTCAAGCTGTCGAGCATATTAATAAGGCTCCTTCCAGCATTGTAGTTCGACAACCTTTTTGATATTAATAAAGATAGAACTTTTTCCCCAACAAGTTATTCTCTCAAGAGACTTGTGCCCTTAGAACCTAGTTGAGACCAGCCCTCCTAGCTCTAAGTTTGTGATTTATCACGAGGTTCATCACCCCTCCTGTGGTTCACTTCACCTTTCCATCGAATACCAACCCAAAAACCCCTATCCAAGAAGACTAAGGTCGAGTTTCTCACCTACACTTCTCCAAATAGCCCAGTCGCATACATCCTTGAATCAAGGCTTGTATCATTTTGGTATCAGAGCTTAAAGCTCCTAAACCAGGTTGTTTCTATCCTTTTACTTGTTTTGTTTTGTGTTCTTGCATTAGTTTAAGTCGCATTCAAGAAAAATAAAAAAAATAACATCAGGTCGTACATCCAGCCAGGAGACCAGACTGGCCGACCAGGAAGCTTGCCCGAGACAGCAGGACCATCTGGCGCGCCTGCCGGACCAGACAGTACCGCCGGGCCCTTGACCTATAGGACCAGACCGGTCAACATCGCCGGCGGAGAGGCCCAAGCTTCCGGCACACTTGGTGGGGACGTGAATGACACCGCCGGTCCCCCTGATGACACCGCCGACTCCGGGATCAACTTGGCCGGTCCTGAAGTCATTCCGGCCAGTACCGCGCACAATCCAGCCGGTACAGGCCATCCAGCCGAGTACACGCACACTTCCACTTCTACACAAGAGGACTCGGACCAAATGAGCTACCAGCTCCAGGACATGCACTTAGAGGAAGTATCTACACCAGTGGTACCTCCAGGAGCAATGACAAGAAGCAGATCATGAGCACTCTTCCACAAATTCAGCTTATGGGTCGACAAGCTCCTAGAGGAAGAGCAGCTTAGGACAATGGGCCAGAAGAGCAAATTAGAGTCCAAAGGCTTCTCAGCAACACAAGGAACATCAGAGACTTGGGCTTTAGTGGCAAGAGAGGTCAGGGCCCAAAGATATTTAACCCTACTCCAAGTCGAAGACTAGGAGCAAGGCGCGTGCATGCCACAAGGACGGCCACCTTCCATTTCTTGGCCGTGAGGTGAGTTAAGGTAAGTTTACATTCAAATATATGCCTCTTTCTGTTTTGCAGGGTAGGATCTAGTTGCTTTACATTTTTGAGTCAAGAACATTTTAGGAATAGGTCCTTTTTTCGGTTATACACTTTTGTATCTTTTCCTTTTGTGCACTTTTGTAAACTTTCCTTTTCTTTATTTGTGTCGACCCTAAAAGGTCAAGCTGTCGAGCATATTAATAAGGCTCCTTCCAGCATTGTAGTTCGACAACCTTTTGATTATTAATAAAGTAGAATTTTCCCTACAAGTTTTCTCTCTAAGAATCTTGTGCGCTTAGAACCTAGTTGAGACCAGCCCTCCTAGCTCTAAGTTTGTGATTTATCACGAGGTTCATCACCCCTCGTGTGGTTCACTTCACCCCTCCATCGAATACCATCCAGAAAACCCCATCCAGAAGCCTAAGGTTGAGTTTCTCACCTAATCTTCTACAAACAGCCCACACGCATACATCCTTGAATCAAGGCTTGTATCATTTTGGTATCAGAGCTTAAAGCTCCTAAACCAGGTTGTTTCTATCCTTTTGCTTGTTTTGTTTTGTGTTCTTGCATTAGTTTAAGTCGCATTCAAGAAAAATCAAAAAAATAACCTCAAACTCCAAACCGAGTGCATCTAGCCTCCTACGTGTATCACTAGGGTTTAGATTCACTTTTGCATTGTCATTCACGTTTTTCCTTTTTGTTTAATTCATATTTCCATTAATTTTAAGTTAAATTAAAAAGAAAAGAAAAGAAAAGAAAAAGGAAAGAAAAGAGAATAGGAAAATACCTAAGATATTTCGAATTGGACAGCGAGCACAAGTTGTCTAGGAAGTTTCCTTTTTCTCTTGTAGTCGAATTTCCTTTCCTTTGGATTTTTCCTTTTTGCATTTTTTTCAAACCCCTTATAAAAAGAAAACCCTCCTAATAATTTAGGAGCACCCTAATTGTCTTCTTTCTTTGTAGCACACCATGGGAGAAGAGAATAGAGACGCAGCTGAAGCCATGATGGCCATGTTCACCACACTCCAAACACAACTCGCATCCATAGGCGAGAGGTTGGAGCGCGTGGAAAGACCAGTAAGATTCCAGGCCATAAGGCACGTGAGAGCTGAGCAAGACCGTCCTGAGGGTCCTGAGTACCTTAGGACACGGCACGAACAGGAGGAACCCCAGCCAGATGGAGATGAGGACACGCAACCCCATAACTATCACCATAGGCCGAGAGGACCTCCACGGCATCCAGAGGTAGAAGATGATGGCTTTGAGCCATAAGGTCTTCACCAGAGACCAAGAATGCCTCCTAGACGTCATGAGGATGGAGATGAACACACATACAACCGGGTAAATCATCCTGATGTTAAGCTAACTCCTCCTAGTTTTGCAGGAAAAGTAGACCCCGAGGCTTACCTAGATTGGGAGAGAAGAATGGATCATATCTTCGATCATTACACCCAACCAGGGCCTAGGAGAGTCTCAATGGCAGTAGCACAACTCACGGACAATGCCCTCATCTGGTGGGATCGTGAGGTATCTGACAGAAGGAGGAAGAGAATGAGACCCGTAGACTCATGGGTCGACATGAAAGACCTCATGCGACAAAGGTTTGTTCCACCTTACTTTCATAGGGATTTGCAACGTTTTTTCGTACTCTTAAGCAGGGTACCAGATCAGTAGAGGAGTACTATGAAGAGTTTGAGAAGTTAAGGAACAGATTGGAGCTCAATGATGATGAAGAAGCATTGATAGCACAATTCTTGGATGGACTCCAAGAAAGGATCAGCTACAAGGTGGAAAGGCAAATCTACAACGACTTCAAGGACTTGTTCCACCTATCTGTGCAAGCTGAACAGCACATCAAACGTAAGAGCCAAGACATCCACAGCAAGCCTAAGACACCTTGGGCACCAAGCAACATGCCTAAGACGGTAGACAAAGGCAAAAGCGTAGAGATCGAGTCAAGGTTCAAGAGCAAGCGTCCTGAACCCACCCGTGACCAGAGAGAGCCTGGTAAGTCTTCTAACCCTCAAAGATAACGTGACATAACTTGTTTCAAGTGCAGGGGACGTGGACACATCTCAAGGGAGTGCCCAAACAACCGAGTCATGCTGATTACGGAGGCAGGAGAGTATGAGTCCCAAGATGAAGAGGACTATGAACCAGAAGGAGAGTACGGTGACATTGAGTACCCTGATGTGGGGGAAGTGCTGGTCACTAGACGTATCCTTAGTGCAATGGTGGATCCTTCAGAGACCATCCAAAGGGAGAACATCTTCCACAGCCGTTGCACCATCAAAGGAAAGGTATGTAACCTCATCATAGATGGTGGTTCTTGCACTAACGTTGCTAGTGCGTATATGGTTGATAAGCTAGGTCTAGATAGGACACGGCATCCTCGACCATATAGACTGAGATGGCTTGATGACAAAGTGGAGCTCAAGATTCATGAGCAAGTCACTGTGCCATTCAGTGTGGGCAAGTATCAAGACCAAGTCGTGTGCGACGTGGTGCCCATGCAAGCCGGCCATCTTCTACTAGGAAGACCATGGCAGTTTGACAAAGAGACCAGGCATGATGGCAGAACAAATCTCTACACCTTCGTGCATGACAAGAGAAAGGTCAGCCTAGCTCCTCTTACACCTGCCCAAGTACATGAGCTACAACTCCAAATGAGTAAGGAAAAGAAACTTATCAAGTATAATTTTCTTATTCAACCAAGTCATGTCCGGAGAGCTTTAGCCTCGAAGGATTTAATGTTACTAATGGTTTTCAAGGAAGTGTTGAGTATAGAACAGGGACAGGTAGAGCTACCTCCTGAAGTAGCAACTATCCTCAACAAATTCCAGGATGTATTTCCAGAGGAGATACCAGCAGGCTTGCCTCCTTTACGTGGCATAGAACACCAGATTGATCTAGTGCCCAGAGCAGCCCTGCCCAACTGGCCAGCCTACCGGATGAGTCCAGAGGAGTCCAAGGAGCTTGAGAAGCAAGTCAAGGAGCTCCTGGAGAAGGGATATGTTCGAGAGAGCCTCAGTCCATGTGCTGTACCAGTGCTACTAGTGCCCAAGAAGGATGGGACTTGGCGCATGTGCGTGGACTGCCGAGCAATCAACAACATCACAGTCAAATATAGGCATCCAATACCACGACTGGATGACATGCTAGATGAGCTGAGTGGAGCCACGGTCTTCTCCAAGATAGACCTCAAAAGTGGATACCACCAGGTAAGAATGAAGGAAGGTGATGAGTGGAAGACTGCTTTCAAGACAAAGCAAGGGCTCTACCAGTGGACAGTCATGCCATTCGGCTTGACTAATGCCCCAAGCACCTTCATGCGCCTTATGAACCAAGTTCTTAGGGCGTACATCAGTAAGTTCGTAGTAGTTTACTTTGATGACATTTTGGTTTATAGTAAGTGCCTACGGGAACACCTCACACATCTTGAGATGGTACTTAAAACCCTTCGACAAGAAGAGCTTTATGCCAATCTCAAGAAGTGCACCTTTTGTACTGATAAGCTTGTCTTTTTAGGTTTTGTTGTGAGTTCACAGGGCCTACAGGTTGATGAAGAGAAGATTCGAGCCATACAAGAATGCTCAACACCAGGAAACATCAGCGAAGTAAGGAACTTCCACGGACTGGCCAGCTTCTATAGGAGATTCGTGCCCAACTTCAGCAGTATTGCCTCACCACTGACGGCAGTAGTGAAGAAGAACGTGGGATTCAGCTGGGGAGAAGCTCTGGAGAAGGCATTCAAGGCCTTGAAGGACAGCCTTACACATGCACCAGTGTTAGTCCTTCCCGACTTCAACAAGACGTTTGAAGTGGAGTGTGATGCCTCTGGAACAGGCATAGGAGCAGTGCTAACCCAAGGAGGGAGACCAGTGGCATACTTCAGTGAGAAGCTAGGTGGTGCCTCACTGAACTACCCAATTTATGAAAAGGAGCTTTATGCCCTTGTCCGAGCATTGGAGACTTGGCAGCATTACTTGCTGTCCAAGGAGTTTGTGATCCACACTGATCACGGGACTCTCAAACACCTCAGAGGGCAAACCAATCTCAAGAGGAGACATGCCAGGTGGATGGAGTTCATAGAGACCTTCCCGTATGTCATCCAGTACAAGAAGGGCAAAGACAATGTGGTAGCCGATGCACTATCAAGGAGGTTTGCCCTGATATCCACAATGGAAGCCAAGGTGTTAGGATTCGAGCACATCAAGGACCTATATAATAATGCTCCGGACCTCGCCGAGAGCTACAAGGAGTGTGGCACAGAGAGTCATGGGAAGTTCTACATCCATGAGGGGTTCTTGTTTTGAGAGAGAAGGCTGTGCATACCACAAGAATCATTACGGGAGCTTATCATCCGAGAAGCTCATGGAGGAGGACTCATGGGCCACTTTGTTGTCAACAAGACACTAGCAGTGGTCAAGGAACACTTCTACTGGCCACACATCAAGAGGATAGTAGAAGGTCATTGTGCAAGGTGCATCACTTGCAAGAAGGCAAAGTCCCGAGTGCAACCTCACGGGTTGTATCTCCCACTGCCCATACCAACACATCCATGGGTGGATATCTCGATGGATTTTGTTCTAGGTCTGCCCAAGATCAACCACAAAGATGCAATGTTTGTAGTGGTGGACAGATTCTCCAAGATGGCACACTTCATCCCATGTGCCAATGTCAATGATGCCACACAAACAGCTGAGCTGTTCTTCAGGGAGATAGTACGGCTTCATGGAGTGCCAAGGACCATCTATCAGACAGGGACACCAAGTTCCTCAGCCATTTCTGGAGGACCCTTTGGAGAAAACTAGGCACAAAGCTACTCTTCTCAACCACTTGCCATCCTCAAACCGATGGCCAAACTGAAGTTGTCAATAGGACACTATCAACCCTTCTCAGAACTACACTAGGGAAGAACCTAAAGACTTGGGTGGAGTGCGTTCCATTCATTGAGTTCGCCTACAACCGAGCCGTGCACTCAGCAACCAAGAAGACACCATTTGAAGTGGTATACGGCTTCAACCCTCTCACCCCATTGGAGCAAACGCCACTACCACCAGCGGAGATGACCAACCTCAACGGAGCATTCAAAGCAGAGTTCATAAGGAGGTTACACAAGAAGGTAGCAGAGGACCGGACAGTACGTGACTCATGCCAACAAGGGAAGAAAGGAGGTGATCTTTCAACCAGGCGATTGGGTGTGGCTACACCTACGGCAGGAGAGGTTCCCAAACCTAAGGAGTTCCAAGCTAGCACCAAGAGGACATGGACCATTCAGAGTGCTCGAGGGATCAACAACAATGCCTACCGGATTGAGTTTAATGTGTCCAATACGTTCAATGTTACTGACTTAGCCCCTTTCCATGCAGATGAACCAGTTTTGAGGACAAAACCTACTGAAGAGGGAGGGGATGATGAGGATATCAGGTCGTACATCCAGCCAGGAGACCAGACTGGCCGACCAGGAAGCTTGCCCGAGACAGCCGGACCACCTGGCATGCCTGCCGGCCCAAGCAGTACCGCCGGACCCTCGACCACAAGGACCAGAGCAACCAGCATTGCCGGCGGAGAGGCCCAAGCTTCCGGCACACTTGGTGGCAACGTGGATGACACCGCCGGTCCCTCTGGTGATGCCGCCAAATCCAGGATCAACTTGGCCGGTCCTGAAGGCATTCCAGCCGGTACCTCGCACAATCCAGCCGGTACAGCCAATCCAGCAGAGTACACGCGCATTTCCACTTCTACACAAGAGGACTCGGACCAAATGAGTTACCAGCTCCAGGACATGCACCTAGAGGAAGTATCTACACCAGTGGTACCTCAAGGAGCAATGACAAGAAGCAGATCAAGGGCACTCTTCCACAAATTCAGCTTATGGGTTGACAAGCTCCTAGAGGAAGATCGACTAAGGACAATGGGCCAAAAATGCAAGGAAGAGTCCAATGGCTTCTCAACAACACAAGGGACATCAGAGACTTGGGCTTTAGTGGCAAGAGAGGTCAGGGCCCAAAGAATTTTAACCCTACTCCAAGTCGAAGACTAGGAGCAAGGCGCGTGCATGCCACAAGGACGGCCAACTTCCATTTCTTGGCCGTGAGGTAAGTTAAGGTAAGTTTCAATTCGAATATATGCCTCTTTCTGTTTTGCAGGGTAGGATCTAGATGCTTTACATTTTTGAGTCAAGAACATTTTAGGAATAGGTCCTTTTTCAATTATACACTTTTGTATCTTTTCCTTTTGTGCACTTTTGTAAGTTTTCCTTTTCTTATTTGGGTCGACCCTAGAAGGTCAAGCTGTCGAGCATATTAATAAGGCTCCTTCCAGCATTGTACTTCGACAACCTTTTTGATATTAATAAAGATAGAACTTTTTCCCCAACAAGTTATTCTCTCAAGAGACTTGTGCCCTTAGAACCTAGTTGAGACCAGCCCTCCTAGCTCTAAGTTTGTGATTTATCACGAGGTTCATCACCCCTCGTGTGGTTCACTTCACCTTTCCATCGAATACCAACCCAAAAACTCCTATCCAAGAAGTCTAAGGTCGAGTTTCTCACCTACACTTCTCCAAACAGACCACGCGCATACATCCTTGAATCAAGGCTTGTATCATTCTCCCCAGTTGAATCCCATGTTCTTCTTCACTACTGCCGTCAATGGTGAGGCGATACTGCTGAAGTTGGGCACGAATCTCCTGGTGTTGGCCATTCTTGAATGGCTCGAATCTTCTCTTCATCAACCTGTAGGTCCTGTGAATTTACAACAAAACCTAAGAAGACAAGTTTATCAGTACAAAAGATGCACTTCTTGAGATTGGCATAAAGCTCTTCTTGTCAAAGGGTTTTAAGCACCAATTCAAGATGTGTGAGGTGATCCCTTAAGCATTTACTATAAACTAATATGTCATCGAAATAAACTACAACGAACTTACTGATGTACGCCCTAAGAACTTGGTTCATAAGGCGCATGAAGATGCTTGGGGCATTAGCCAAGCCGAATGGCTTGACTGTCCACTCGTAGAGCCCTTGCTTTGTCTGGAAAGCAGTCTTCCATTCATCACCTTCCTTCATCCTGACCTGGTGGTACCCACTTTTGAGGTTTATCTTGGATAAGACCGTGGCTCCACTCAACTCATCTAGCATGTCATCCAGCCGTGGTATCGGATGCCGGTACTTAACTGTGATGTTGTTGATTGCTCGGCAGTCCACGCACATTCGCCAAGTCCCATCCTTCTTGGGCACTAGTAGCACTGGTATGGCACATGGACGGAGGCTCTCTTGAACATAGCCTTTCTCCAGTAGCTCCTTGACTTGCTTCTCAAGCTCCTTGGACTCCTCTGGACTCATCCGGTAGGTTGGCCGGTTGGGAAGGGCTGCTCCGGGCACTAGGTCGATCTGGTGTTTGATGCCACGTAAGGGAGGCAAGCCTGCTGGTATCTCCTCTGGGAACACATCCTGGAACTTGTTAAGGAGAGTTGCTACTTCTGGAGGTAGCTCTACCTGTTCCTATTCTAAACTCAAAATTTCTTTGAAGACCATTAGTAACATTAAATCCTTTGAGGCTAAAGCTCTCCGGACATGGCTTGGTTGAATAAGAAAATTAGACTTGATAAGTTTCTTTTCCTTACTCATTTGGAGTTGTAGCTCGTGTACCTGGGCAGGTGTAAGGGGAGCCAAGCTGACATTTCTTTTGTCATGCACAAAAGTGTAGAGATTGGTTCGGCCATCATTCCTGGTCTCTTTGTCAAACTGCCATGGCCTTCTTAGCAGAAGATGGCCAGCTTGCATGGGCACCACGTCGCACACGACTTGGTCTTGGTACTTGCCCACACTGAATGGCACAGTGACTTGCTCATGGATTTTGAGCTCCACTTTGTCATCAAGCCATCTCAGTCTATATGGTCGAGGGTGCCTTGTCTTCTCTAGATCTAGCTTCTTGACCATGTACGCACTAGCAACGTTAGTGCAAGAACTACCATCTATGATGAGGTTATATACCTTGCCCTTAATGGTGCAACGGCTGTGGAAGATGTTTTCCCTCTGGATGGTCTCTGAGGGATATACCATTGCACTGAGAATGCGTCTAGTGACCAGCACTTCCCCCACATCAGGGTACTCAATGTCACCGTATTCTCCTTCTGGTTCGTAGTCTTCTTCATCTTGGGATTCATACTCTCCAGCTTCCATAATTATCATTACCCGATTGTTTGGGCACTCCCTTGAGATGTGTCCATGACCCCTACACTTGAAAAAAGTAATGTCACGTGATCTCTGAGGGTTAGAGGACTTACTAGGCTCTCTCTGGTCACGGGTTGGCTCAGGAGGCTTGCTCTTGAACCGTGACTCGATATCTATGCCTTTGCCATTGTCTACGGGCTTGGGAATGTTTCTTGGTGCCCAAGGCGTCTTAGGCTTGCTGCGGATGTCTTGGCTCTTACGTTTGATATGCTGCTCAGCCTGGACAGATAGGTGGAACAAGTCCTTGAAGTCATTGTAGATTTGCCTTTCCACCTTGCAGCTGATTCTTTCTTGGAGTCCATCCAAGAATTGTGCCATCAAAGCTTCCCCATCGTCATTGAGTTCCAGCCTGTTCCTTAGTCTCTCAAACTCTTCATAGTACTCCTCTACTGATCTGGTACCCTGCTTAAGAATACGAAAACGTCGTTGCAAATCTCTATGAAAATAAGGTAGAACAAACCTTTGTCTCATGAGGTCTTTCATGTCGACCCATGGGTCCACGGGTGATACAAGCCTTGATTAAAGGCTTATATGCGCGTGGGCTGTTTGGAGAAGGTTAGGTGAGAAACTCGACCTTAGACTTTTTGGATAGGGGTTTTTAGGTTGGTATTCGATGGAAAGGTGAAGTGAACCACACGAGGGGGTGATGAACCTCGTGATAAATTAAAAACTTAGAGCTAGGAGGGCTGGTCTCCACTAGGTTCTAAGCGCACAAGATTTTTAGAGAGAAAACTTGTTGGAAGAAAGTTCTACTTTATTAATATCAAAAAGGTTGTCGAACTACAATGCTGGAAGGAGCCTTATTAATATGCTCGACAGCTTGACCTTCTAGGGTCGACTCAAAGAAAGAAAAAGAAAGTTTACAAAAGTGCACAAATGGAAAATGTACAAAAGTGCATAACCAAAAAAGGACCTTTTCCTAAAATGTGTTTGACTCAAAAATGTAAACAATCTAGATCCTACCCTGCAAAACAGAAAGAGGCATATATTCAAATTGAAAACTTACCTTTCTTACCTCATGGCCAAGAAATTGAAGGTGGCCGTCCTTGTGGCATGCACGCGCCTTGCTCCTAGTCTTCAACTTGGAGTAGGGTTAGGAATCTTTGGGCCCTTACCTCTCTTGCAACTAAAGCCCACGTCTCTGAAGTCCCTTGCATTGTTGAGAAGCCTCTGGACTCTTCTTTGCACTTCTGGCCCACTGTCCTTAGTCGATCTACCTCTAGGAGCTTGTCGACCCATAAGCTGAACTTGTGGAAGAGTGCTCTTGATCTGCTCCTTGTCATTGCTCCTGGTGGAACCACTGGTGTAGAGACTTCCTCTAGATGCATGTCTTGAAGCTGGTAGCTTATCTTGTCCGAGTCTCCTTGTGTAGATGTTGAAATGCTTGTGTACTCGGCCGGATCGCTTGTACCGGCTGGACTGTGCGAGGTACTGGCTGGAATGCCTTCTGGACTGGCCAAGTTGATCCCGGAGTCGGTGGCGTCACCAATGGGACCGCCAGTGTCATCTACGTCGCCACCAGTAGGGCCGGAGGTTTGGGCCTCTCCGCCGGCAATGCTGATCGGTCCGGTTCTGTTGGTCAAGGGTATGGCGGTACCGCTTGGGCCGGCAGACGTGCCAAATGGCCCGGCTGTCTCGGGCAAGCTTCCTGGTCGGCCAGTCTGGTCTCCTGGCCGGCCATACGACCTGATGTCCCCATCATCCCCTCCCTCTTCAGTAGGTTTTGACCTCAAAACTTGTTCATCTGCATGGAAAGGGGGTAACTCAGTTACGTTGAACGTGTTGGACACATTAAACTCACCAGGGAGCTCGATCCGGTAGGCGTTGTTGTTGATCCTCTTCAGCACTCTGAATGGTCCATCTCCTCTTGGTGCTAGCTTGGAACTCCTTAGGTTGGGAAACCTCTCCTGCCGTAGGTGTAGCCACACCCAATCGCCTGGTTGAAAGATCACCTCCTTTCTTCCCTTGTTAGCATGAGTCACGTACTGCCCGGTCCTTTCTCCAAGTTCTCTGCTACCTTCTGGTGTAATTTCCTTATGAACTCTGCCTTGGATGCTCCGTTGAGGTTGGTCATTTCTGCTGGTGGCAGTGGCGTTTGCTCCAATGGGGTGAGAGGGTTGAAGCCGTATAATACTTCAAAGGGTGTCTTCTTGGTTGTTGAGTGTACGGCTCGGTTGTAAGCGAACTCTATGAATGGCAGGCAATCCACCCAAGTCTTGAGGTTTTTCCCTAGTGTAGTCCTGAGAAGAGTAGATAGTGTCCGGTTGACAACTTCAGTTTGACCATCGGTCTGAGGATGGCAGGTGGTAGAGAAGAGTAGCTTCGTGCCTAGCTTCCTCCAATGGGTCCTCCAGAAATGGCTGAAGAACTTGGTGTCCCTTTCTGACACAATGGTCCTTGGCACTCCATGAAGCCGTACTATCTCCCTGAAGAACAGCTCGGCTGTTTGAGTGGCATCATTAATATTGGCACACGAAATGAAGTGTGCCATTTTGGAGAATCTGTCCACCACTACAAAGATTGCATCTTTGTGGTTTATCTTGGGCAGACCTAGCACGAAGTCCATTGATATATCCACCCATGGATGCGTCGGTATGGGCAGTGGGAGATACAACCCGTGAGGTTGCACTCGGGACTTTGCCTTCTTGCAAGTGATGCACCTTGCACAATGACCTTCTACTATCCTCTTGATATGTGGCCAGTAGAAGTGTTCCTTGACCACTGCTAGTGTCTTGTTGACAACAAAGTGGCCCATGAGTCCTCCTCCATGAGCTTCTCGGATGATAAGCTCCCGTAATGATTCTTGTGGTATGCACAGCCTTCTCTCTCAAAACAAGAACCCCTCATGGATGTAGAACTTCCCATGACTCTCTGTGCCACACTCCTTGTAGCTCTCGGCGAGGTCCGGAGCATTATTATATAGGTCCTTGATGTGCTCGAATCCTAACACCTTGGCTTCCATTGTGGATATCAGGGCAAACCTCCTTGATAGTGCATCGGCTACCACATTGTCTTTGCCCTTTTTGTACTTGATGACATACGGGAAGGTCTCTATAAACTCCATCCACCTGGCATGTCTCCTCTTGAGATTGGTTTGCCCTCTGAGGTGTTTGAGAGTCCCGTGATCAGTGTGGATCACAAACTCCTTGGACAGCAAGTAATGCTGCCAGGTCTCCAATGCTCGGACATGGGCATAAAGCTCCTTGTCGTAAATTGGGTAGTTCAGTGAGGCACCACCTAGCTTCTCACTGAAGTATGACACTGGCCTCCCTCCTTTTGTTAGCAATGCACCTATGCTAATTCCAGAGGCATCACACTCCACTTCAAACGTCTTGTTGAAGTCGGGCAGGACTAGAACGGGTGCATGTGTGAGGCTGTCCTTCAAGGCCTGGAATGCCTTCTCCTGAGCTTCTCCCCAGCTGAATCCCATGTTCTTCTTCTTTACTGCCGTCAATGGTGAGGCAATACTGCTGAAGTAGGGCACGAATCTCCTGGTGTTGGCCATTCTTGAATGGCTCGAATCTTCTCTTCATCAACCTGTAGGTCCTGTGAACTTACAACAAAACCTAAGAAGACAAGTTTATCAGTACAAAAGATGCACTTCTTGAGATTGGCATAAAGCTCTTCTTGTCGATGGGTTTTAAGCACCAAGTCAAGATGTGTGAGGTGATCCCTTACGCATTTACTATAAACTAATATGTCATCGAAATAAACTACAACGAACTTACTGATGTACGCCCTAAGAACTTGGTTCATAAGGCGCATGAAGGTGCTTGGGGCATTAGTCAAGCCGAATGGCTTGACTGTCCACTCTAGAGCCCTTGCTTTGTCTGGAAAGCAGTCTTCCATTCATCACCTTCCTTCATCCTGACCTGGTGGTACTCACTTTTGAGGTCTATCTTGGAGAAGACCGTGGCTCCACTCAGCTCATCTAGCATGTCATCCAGCCATGGTATCGGATGCCGGTACTTAACTGTGATGTTTTTGATTGTTCGGCAGTCCATGCACATTCGCAAAGTCCCATCCTTCTTGGGCACTAGTAGCACTGGTATGGCACATGGACGGAGGCTCTCTCGAACATAGCTTTTCTCCAGTAGCTCCTTGACTTGCTTCTCAAGCTCCATGGACTCCTCTGGACTCATCCAGTAGGCTGGCCGGTTGGGAAGGGCTGCTCCGGGCACTAGGTCGATCTGGTGCTCGATGCCACGTAAGGGAGGCAAGCCTGCTGGTATCTCCTCTGGGAACACATCCTGCAACTTGTTAAGGAGAGTTGCTACTTCTGGAGGTGGCTCTACCTGTTCCTGTTCTAAACTCAAAATTTCTTTGAAGACCATTAGTAACATTAAATCCTTCGAGGCTAAAGCTCTCCAGACATGGCTTGGTTGAATAAGAAAATTGGACTTGATAAGTTTCTTTTCCTTACTCATTTGGACTTGTAGCTCGTGTACCTGGGCAGGTGTAAGGGGAGCCAAGCTGACCTTTCTTTTGTCATGCCCAAAAGTGTAGAGATTGGTTCGGCCATCATGCCTGGTCTCTTTGTCAAACTGCCATGGCCTTCTTAGCAGAAGATGGCCAGCTTGCATGGGCACCACGTCGCACACGACTTGGTCTTGGTACTTGCCCACACTGAATGGCACAGTGACTTGCTCATGGATCTTGAGCTCCACTTTGTCATCAAGCCATCTCAGTCTATATGGTCGAGGATGCCTTGTCTTCTCTAGACCTAGCTTATCAACCATGTACGCACTAGCAACCTTAGTGCAAGAACTACCATCTATGATGAGGTTACATACCTTGCCCTTGATGGTGCAACGGCTGTGGAAGATGTTTTCCCTCTGGATGGTCTCTGAGGGATACACCATTGCACTGAGAATGCGTCTAGTGACCCGCCTTTCCCCCACAACAGGGTACTCAATGTCACAGTATTCTCCTTCTGGTTCGTAGTCTTCTTCATCTTGGGATTCATACTCTCCAGCTTCCATAATTAGCATTACCCGATTGTTTGGGCACTCCCTTGAGATGTGTCCGCGACCCCTACACTTGAAACAAGTAATGTCACGTGATCTTTGAGGGTTAGAGGACATACTAGGCTCTCTCTGGTCACGGGTTGGCTCAGGAGGCTTGCTCTTGAACCGTGACTCGATCTCTATGCCTTTGCCTTTATCAACAGGCATGGGAATGTTGCTTGGTGCCCAAGGCGTCTTTGGCTTGCTGCGGATGTCTTGGCTCTTACGTTTGATGTGCTGCTCAGCCTGGACAGATAGGTGGAACAAGTCATTGAAGTCATTGTAGATTTTCTTTCCACCTTGCAGCTGATTCTTTCTCGGAGTGCATCCAAAAATTGTGCCATCAAAGCTTCCCCATTGTCATTGAGTTCCAGCCTGTTCCTTAGTCTCTCAAACTCTTCATAGTACTCCTCTACTGATCTGGTACCCTGCTTAAGAGTACGAAAACGTCGTTTCAAATCTCTATGAAAATAAGGTGGAACAAACCTTTGTCTCATGAGGTCTTTCATGTCGACCCATGAGTCCACGGGTGATACAAGCCTTGATTCAAGGCTTATATGCGCGTGGGCTGTTTGGAGAAGGTTAGGTGAGAAACTCGACCTTAGACTTTTTGGATAGGGGTTTTTAGGTTGGTATTCGATGGAAAGGTGAAGTGAACCACACGAGGGGTGATGAACCTCGTGATAAATCACAAACTTAGAGCTAGGAGGGCTGGTCTGAACTAGGTTCTAAGCGCACAAGATTTTTAGAGAGAAAACTTGTTGGAAGAAAGTTCTACTTTATTAATATCAAAAAGGTTATCGAACTACAATGCTGGAAGGAGCCTTATTAATATGCTCGACAGCTTGACCTTCTAGGGTCGACTCAAAGAAAGAAAAGGAAAGTTTACAAAAGTGCACAAATGGAAAATGTACAAAAGTGCATAACCGAAAAAGGACCTATTCCTAAAATTTGTTTGACTCAAAAATGTAAACAATCTAGATCCTACCCTGCAAAACAGAAAGAGGCATATATTCGAATTGAAAACTTACCTTTTTTACCTCATGGCCAAGAAATGGAAGGTGGCCGTCCTTGTGGCATGCACGCGCCTTGCTCCTAGTCTTCAACTTGGAGTAGGGTTAGGAATCTTTGGGCCCTTACCTCTCTTGCCACTAAAGCCCACGTCTCTGAAGTCCCTTGCATTGTTGAGAAGACTTTGGACTCTGCTTTGAACTTCTGGCCAACTGTCCTTAGTCGATCTTCCTCTAGGAGCTTGTCGACCCATAAGCTGAACTTGTGGAAGAGTGCTCTTGATCTGCTCCTTGTGATTGCTCCTGGTGGCACCACTGGTGTAGAGACTTCCTCTAGATGCATGTCCTGAAGCTGGTAGCTTATCTGGTTCGAGTCTCCTTGTGTAGATGCTGAAATGCCCGTGTACTCGGCTGGATCGGCTGTACCGGCTGGACTGTGCGAGGTGCTGGCTGGAATGCTTTCTGGACCGGCCAAGTTGATCCCAGAGTCGGCGGCGTTTCCAAGGGGACCGGCGGTGTCATCCACGTCGCCATCAATTGTGCCAGAGGTTTGGGCCTCTCTGCCGGCAATGCTGATCGGTCCGGTCCTGTTGGTCGAGGGTCCGGTGGTACCGCTTGGGCTGGCAGACATGCCAAATGGCCCAGCTGTCTCGGGAATGCTTCCTAGTCGGCCAGTCTGGTCTCCTGGCCGGCCATACGACCAGATGTCTCCATCATCCCCTCCCTCTTCAGTAGGTTTTGACCTCAAAACTGGTTCATCTGCATGGAAAGGGGCTAAGTCAGTTACGTTGAACGTGTTGGACACATTAAACTCACCTGGGAGCTCAATCCGGTAGGCGTTGTTGTTGATCCTCTTCAGCACTCTGAATGGTCCATCTCCTCTTGGTGCTAGCTTGGAACTCCTTAGGTTTGGGAACCTCTCCTGCCGTAGGTGTAGCCACACCCAATCGCCTGGTTGAAAGATCACCTCCTTTCTTCCCTTGTTAGCATGAGTCACGTACTGCCCGGTCCTTTCTCCAAGTTCTCTGCTACCTTCTGGTGTAATTTCCTTATGAACTCTGCCTTGGATGCTCCGTTGAGGTTGGTCATTTCTGCTGGTGGCAGTGACATTTGCTCCAATGGGGTGAGAGGGTTGAAGCCGTATACTACTTCAAAGGGTGTCTTCTTGGTTGCTCAGTGCACGGCTCGGTTGTAAGCGAACTCTATGAATGACAGGCACTCCACCCAAGTCTTGAGGTTCTTCCCTAGTGTAGTCCTGAGAAGAGTTGATAGTGTCCGGTTGACAACTTCAGTTTGACCATCGGTGTGAGGATGGCAGGTGGTAGAGAAGAGTAGCTTCGTGCCTAGCTTCCTCCAAAGGGTCCTACAGAAATGGCTGAGGAATTTGGTGTCCCTGTCTGACACAATGGTCCTTGGCACTCCATGAAGCCGTACAATCTCCCTGAAGAACAGCTCGGCTGTTTGCGTGGCATCATTAACACTGGCACACGGAATGAAGTGTGCCATTTTGGAGAATCTGTCCACCACTACAAAGATTGCATCTTTGTGGTTGATCTTGGGCAGACCTAGCACGAGGTCCATTGATATACCCACCCATGGATGCGTTGGTATGGGCAGTGGGAGATACAACCCGTGAGGTTGCACTCGGGACTTTGCCTTCTTGCAAGTGATGCACCTTGCACAATGACCTTCTACTATCCTCTTGATGTGTGGCCAGTAGAAGTGTTCCTTGACCACTGCTAGTGTCTTGTTGACACCAAAGTGGCCCATGAGTTCTCCTCCATGAGCTTCTCGGATGATAAGCTCCCATAATGATTCTTGTGGTATGCACAGCCTTCTCTCTCGGAACAAGAACCCCTCATGGATGTAGAACTTCCCATGACTCTCTGTGCCACACTCCTTGTAGCTCTCGGCGAGGTCTGGATCATCCTTATATAGGTCCTTGATGTGCTCGAATCCTAACACCTTGGCTTCCAATGTGGATATCTGGGCAAACCTCCTTGATAGTGCATCGGCTACCACATTGTCTTTGCCCTTCTTGTACTGGATGACATACGGGAAGGTCTCTATGAACTCCATCCACCTGGCATGTCTCCTCTTGAGATTGGTTTGCCCTCTGAGGTGTTTGAGAGTCTCGTGATCAGTGTGGATCACAAACTCCTTGGAAAGCAAGTAATGCTGCCAAGTCACTAATGCTCGGACAAGGGCATAAAGCTCCTTGTCGTAAGTGGGGTAGTTTAGTGAGCACCACCTAGATTTTCACTGAAGTATGCCACTGGCCTCCCTGCTTGGGTTAGCACTGCTCCTATGCCTATTCCAGAGGCATCACACTCCACTTCAAATGTCTTGTTGAAGTCGGGCAGGACTAGCACTGGTGCATGTGTAAGGCTGTCCTTCAAGGCCTGGAATGCCTTCTCCTGAGCTTCTCCCCAGCTGAATCCCACGTTCTTCTTCACTACTGCCGTCAATGATGAGGCAATACTGCTGAAGTTGGGCACGAATCTCCTGTAGAAGCTGGCCAGTCCGTGGAAGCTCCTCACTTGGCTGATGTTGCTTGGTGTTGCCCATTCTTGTATGGCTCGAATCTTCTCTTCGTCAACATGTACGCCCTGTGAACTTACAACAAAACCTAAGAAGACAAGTTTATCAGTACAAAAGATGCACTTCTTGAGATTGGCATAAAGCTCTTCTTGTCGAAGGGTTTTAAGTACCATCTCAAGATGTGTAAGGTGATCTCTTAAACACTTACTGTAGGCTAAAATGTCGTCGAAATAAACTACAACAAACTTACTGATGTACGCCCTAAGAACTTGGTTCATAAGGCGCATGAAGGTGCTCGGGGCATTAGTCAAGCCGAATGGCATGACTGTCCACTTGTAGAGCCCTTGCTTGGTCTTGAAGGCGGTCTTCCGCTCATCACCTTCCTTCATCCTAACCTGGTGGTATCCACTCTTAAGGTCTATCTTGGAGAAGACCGTGGCTCCACTCAGCTCATCTAGCATGTCATCCAGCGGTGGTATCGGATGCCGGTACTTGACTGTGATGTTGTTGATTGCTCGGCAGTCCACGCACATTCGCCAAGTCCCATCCTTCTTGGGCACTAGTAGCACTGGTACGGCACATAGACTGAGTCTCTCTCGAACATAGCCTTTCTCCAGGAGCTCCTTGACTTGCTTCTCAAGCTCCTTGGACTCCTCTGGACTCATCCGGTAGGCTGGCCGGTTGGGCAGGGTTGCTCCGGGCACGAGGTCGATCTGGAGCTCTATGCCTCGTAGGGGAGGTAAGCCTGCTGGTATCTCTTCCGGAAACACATCCTGGAACTTGTTGAGGAGAGCTGCTACTTTAGGAGGTAGCTCTACCTGTTCTTTCTCTACATTCAACACTTCTTTGAAAACCATTAGTAGCATTAGATCCTTTGAGGCTAAAGCTCTCCGGACATGACTTTGTTGAATAAGAAAATTAGATTTAATGAGCTTCTTTTCCTTACTCATTTGCTGTTGAAGCTAATGTACCTGGGCAGGTGTGAGAGGAGCTAGGCTGACCTTTCTTTTGTCATGCACAAAAGTGTAGAGATTTATTCGGCCATCATGCCTGGTCTCTTTGTCAAACTGCCATGGCCTTCCTAGCAGAAGATGGCCAGCTTGCATGGGCACCACGTCGCACACGACTTGGTCTTGGTACTTGCCCAAACTGAATGGCACAGTGACTTGCTTGTGGATCTTGAGCTCCACTTTGTCATCGAGCCATCTCAATCTATATGGTCGAGGATGCCTTGTCTTCTCTAGACCTAGCTTATCAACCATGTACGCACTAGCAACGTTAGTGCAAGAACGACCATCTATGATGAGGTTACATACCTTGCCCTTGATGGTGCAACAGGGCTGTGGAAGATGTTCTCCCTTTAGATGGTCTCTGAAGGATCCACCATTGCACTGAGGATGTGTCTAGTGACCAGCACTTCCCCCACATCAGGGTACTCAATGTCACCGTATTCTCCTTCTGGTTCATAGTCCTCTTCATCTTGGGACTCATACTCTCCAGCCTCCGTAATCAGTATGACCCGGTTGTTTGGGCACTCCCTTGAGATGTGTCCACGACCCCTACACATGAAACAAGTGATGTCACGTGATCTTTGAGGGTTATAGGACTTACTAGGCTCTCTCTGGTCACGGGTTGGCTCAGGAGGCTTTCCCTGGAACCTTGACTCGATCTCTATGCCTTTGCCTTTGTCTACGGGCTTGGGAATGTTGCTTGGTGCCCAAGGCGTCTTAGGCTTGCTGCAGATGTCTTGGTTCTTATGTTTGATGTGCTGTTCAGCCTGGACAGCTAGGCAGAATATGTCCTTGAAGTCATTGTAGATTTGCCTTTCCACCTTGCGGCTGATCCTTTCTTGAAGTCCATCCAAGAATTGTGCCATCAAAGCTTCTTCATCATCATTGAGCTCCAGCCTGTTCCTTAGCTTCTCGAACTCTTCATAGTACTCCTCTACTGATCTGTTACCCTGCTTAAGAGTACGAAAACGACGTTGCAAGTCCCTATGAAAGTAAGGTGGAACAAACCTTTGTCGCATAATATACTTCATGTCAACCCATGAGTCTACGGGTCTTAATCTCTTCCTCCTTCGGTCAGAAACTTCACGATCCCACCAGATGAGGGCATTGTCCGTGAGTTGTGCTACTGCCATTGAGACTCTCCTAGGCCCTGGTTGGGTGTAATGATCGAAGATATGATCCATTCTTCTCTCCCAATCTAGGTAAGCCTCGGGGTCTACTTTTCCTGCAAAACTTGGAGAAGTTAGCTTAACATCAGGATGAGTTACCCGGTTGTAGGTGTGTTCATCTCCATACTCATGATGTCTAGGAGGCATCCTTGGTCTCTGGTGAAGACCATATGGCTCGAAGCCATCATCTTCTGCCTCTGGTTGCAGTGGAGGTCCTCTCGGCCTAGGGTGATAGTCATGAGGCTGCACGTCCTCATCTCCTTCTGGCTGGGGTTCCTCCTGTTCGTGCCGTGTCCTAAGGTGCTCAGGACCCTCAGCACGGCCTTTCTCAGCCCTCACGTGCCTTATAGCCTGGAATATCCCCGGTCTCTCCACGCACTCCAACCTCTCGCCGATTGATGCGAGTTGTGTTTGGAGTGTGGTGAACATGGTTATCATGGCCTCGGCTGCATCTCTGTTTTCTTCTCCCATTGCGTACTACAAGGAAGAAAACAAGTTATCCTGCTCCTAGAATCGATTAGGAGGATGCTTATATAGAGAATTCGAAAAATATGCAAAAAGGGAAATCTGAGAAAAGGAAAGATTTGAAAAAAATGGAAGATTTGAAAAAAATGGAAGATTTGAAAAATGGAAACTTTCTTGACAACTTGTGCTAGCTGTCCAATTCGAATTCTTTTGGTATTTTTCCTATTTTCTTTTTTTTCTTTTTAATTTAAATTAAAAATAATGGAAATATTTTTAAACAAAAAGGAAAACGTGAATCGTAATGCAAAAGTGAATATAAACCCTAGTGATACACATAGAAGCTAGATGCACTCGGTTTGGAGTTTGATGCTATTTTTTTTATTTTTCTTGAAAGACACTTAAACTAATGCAAGAACTAGAAAAAAAAGCTAAAGGATAGAAACAACCTGGTTTAGGAGCTTTAAGCTCTGATACCAAAATGATACAAGCCTCGATTCAAGGCTTATATGCGTGTGGGCTGTTTGGAGAAGGTTAGGTGAGAAACTCGACCTTAGACTTCTTGGATAGGGGTTTTCAGGTTGGTATTCGATGGAAAGAAGAAGTGAACCACACGAGGGGTGATGGACCTCGTGATAAATCACAAACTTAGAGCTAGGAGGGCTGGTCTCAACTAGGTTCTAAGCGCACAAGATTCTTAGAGACAAAACTTGTCGGAAGAATGTTCTACTTTATTAATATCAAAAAGGTTGTCGAACTACAATTCTGGAAGGAGCCTTATTAATATGCTCGACAGCTTGACCTTCTAGGGTCGACTCAAAGAAAGAAAAGAAAAGTTTACAAAAGTGCACAAATGGAAAATGTACAAAACTGCATAACCCAAAAAGGACCTATTCCTAAAATGTCTTTGACTCAAAAATGTAAACAATCTAGATCCTACCCTGCAAAACAGAAAGAGGCATATATTCGAATTGAAAACTTACCTTTCTTACCTCACGGCCAAGAAATGGAAGGTGGCCGTCCTTGTGGCATGCACGCGCCTTTTTCCTAGTCTTCAACTTTCAGTAGTGTTAGGAATCTTTGGGTCCTTACCTCTCTTGCCACTAAAGCCCACGTCTCTGAAGTCCCTTGCATTGTTGAGAAGCCTTTGGACTCTTCTATGCACTTCTGGCCCACTGTCCTTAGTCGATCTTCCTCTAGGAGCTTGTCGACACATAAGCTGAACTTGTGGAAGAGTGATCTTGATAGGCTCCTTGTCATTGCTCCTGGTGGCACCACTGGTGTAGAGACTTCCTCTAGATGCATGTCCTGAAGCTGGTAGCTTATATGGTCCGAGTCTCCTTGTGTCGATGTTGAAATGCCCGTGTGCTTGGCTGGAACGCTTGTACTGGCTGGACTGTGCGAGGTACTGGCTAGAATGCCTTTTGGACCGGCCTAGTTGATCCCGGAGTCGGCGGCATCACCAATGGGACCGGTGGTGTCATCCACGTCGCCACCAGTGGGGCCGGATGTTTGGGCCTCTCCGCCGGCAATGCTGATCGGTCCGGTCCTGTTGGTCGAGGGTCCGGCGGTACCGCTTGGGCCGGCAGACGTGCGAAATGGCCCGGCTGTCTTGGGCAAGCTTCCTGGTCAGCCAATCTGGTCTCCTGGCCGGCCATACGACCTGATGTCCCCATCAACGGGCCTCAATCTTTTCCTCCTTCGGTCAGACACATCACGATCCCACCAGATGAGGGCATTGTCCGTGAGTTGTGCTACTACCATGGAGACTCTCCTAGGGCCTGGTTGGTTGTAGTGATCGAAGATGAGATCCATCCTTCTCTCCCAATCTAGGTAGGCCTCGAGGTCTACTTTTCCAGCAAAACTCGGAGGAGTTAGCTTAACATCAAGATGAGTTACCCGGTTGTAGGCGTGTTCATCTCCATCCTCATGATGTCTAGGAGGCATCCTTGGTCTCTGGTGATGTCCATATGGCTCGAAGCCATCACCTTCTGCCTCTGGTTGCCGTGGAGGTCCTCTCGGCCTATGGTGATAGTTATGAGGTGGTGCGTCCTCATCTCCATCTGGCTGGGGCTCCTCCTGTTCGTGCCGTGTCCTAAGGTGCTCAGGACCCTCAGCACGGTCTTGCTCAGCTCTCACGTGCCTTATGGCCTGGAATCTCACAGGCCTCTCCACGCGCTCCAACCTCTCGCCTATTGATGCGAGTTGCATTTGGAGGGTGGTGAACATGGCCATCATGGCCTCGGCTGCATCTCTATTCTCTTCTGCCATTGTGCTACAAGAAAGAAACACAAGTTATTTTGCTCCTAAATGGATTAGGAGGGTTTTCTTTTATAGGGGAATTCGAATTTGCAAAAAGAAAAAAGTTGAGAAAAAGGAAAAACCTGAAAAAAGGAAAGTTTAGAAAAATGGAAACTTCCTACAACTTGTGCTAGCTGTCCAATTCGAATTCTTTTGGTATTTTTCCTATTTTCTTTTTCTTTTCTTTTTAATTTAACTTAAAAATAATGGAAATATGATTTGAACAAAAAGGAAAACGTGAATGGCAATGCAAAAGTGAATCTAAGCCCTAGTGATACACATAGAAGCTAGATGCACTCGGTTTGGAGTTTGATGTTATTTTTTTTTATTTTTCTTGAATGCGACTTAAACTAATGCAAGAACTAAAAACAAGACTAGTGAAAGGATAGAAACAACCTGGTTTTGGAGCTTTAAGCTCTGATACCAAAATGATACAAGCTTCGATTCAAGGCTTGGATGCGCGTGGGCTGTTTGGAGAAGTTTAGGTGAGAAACTCGACCTTAAGCTTCTGGATAGGGGTTCTGTGAATGGTATTGGATGGAGGGGTGAAGTGAACCACACGAGGGGTGATGAACCTCGTGGATAAATCACAAACTTAGAGCTATGAGGGCTGGTCTCAACTAGGTTCTAAGCGCACAAGTCTCTTGAGAGAATAACTTGTTGAAAGAAAATTCAATTTTTATTAATTATCAAAAATGTTGTCGAACTACAATGCTGGAAGGAGCCTTATTAATATGCTCGACAGCTTGACCTTTTAGGGTCGACTCAAAGAAAGAAAAGGAAAGATTACAAAAGTGCACAAATGGAAAATGTACAAAAGTGCATAACCGAAAAAGGACCTATTCCTAAAATGTCTTTGACTCAAAAATTTAAAGAATCTAAATCCTACCCTGCAAAACAGAAAGTGGCAAATATCCAAATTGAAAACTTACCTTTCTTACCTCACGGCCAAGAAATGGAAGGTGGCAGTCCTTGTGGCATGCACGCGCCTTGCTCCTAGTCTTCGACTTGGAGTAGAGTTAGGAATCTTTGGGCCTGACCTCTCTTGCCACTAAAGCCCAAGTCTCTGAAGTCCCTTGCATTGTTGAGAAGGCTTTGGACTCTTCTTTGCACTTCTGGCCCACTGTCCTTAGTCGATCTTCCCCTAGGAGCTTGTCGACCCATAAGCTGAACTTGTGGAAGAGTGCTCTTGATCTGCTCCTTGTCATTGCTCCTGGTGGCACCACTCGTGTAGAGACTTCCTCTAGATGCATGTCCTGAAGCTGGTAGCTTATCTGGTCCGAGTCTCCTTGTGTAGATGCTGAAATGCCCCTGTACTCGGCTGGATCGGCTATACCGGCTGGACTGTGCGAGGTGCTGGCCGGAATGCCTTCTCGACCGGCCAAGTTGATCCTGGAGTCGGCGGCATCACCAAGGGGACCGTCGTTGTCATCCACGTCGCCATCAATTGTGCCGGAGGTTTGGGCCTCTCCGCCGGCAATGCTGATCGGTCCGGTCCTGTTGGTCGAGGGTCCGGCGGTACCGCTTGGGCCGGCAGACATGCCAAATGGCCCGGCTGTCTCGGGCAAGCTTCCTGGTCGGCCAGTCTGGTCTACTGGCCGGCCATACGACCTGATGTCCCCATCAGAAATGTTTTGGGTCGTCGATGTGATGAGTTTGAGATGGCCGATAAAATGGTTTCGAGGCCGTGAAATCTTCAGCCTGAGAAAAACGTCCGAAAGATTATCTAAACATCAAAATTTGGGGTCGAAAACATTTCCAATCGGTCTTCAGCCAATTGATGCGTCAAAAACCTTTGAGAGAGCTTTCCGAAATGGTATTGTCGGCTGTGTAGTTCATCGCGGTGTGAAACTTATGGCATTTCAAAAATACAATGTTTTGCGATAGACAAATAAAAAGCGTGTAAATAAAAAAAGGGGTGCAACACGAGGACTTCACAGGAGGTCATCCATCATAGTACTACTCTCGCCCAAGCACGATTAACTGCGGAGTTCTGATGGGATTCGGTGCATTAGTGCTGGTATGATCGCCCCTGGTTGTACATGTAATGCAATCGTAAATATCCTCTTCATCCACTTTTACAATACTTCTTTTTGAGCTTGACGTGATAAAGAAGAATCCAAATGGTTTCTGGGCCTTTTCTAGATGGTTGAAACGCTTTGGATCGTCGATGCGATGAGTTTGATATGGCCGATGAAACGGTTTCGATTTTGTGATTGCTTCAGCCTTAGAAAAACGTGCAAAAGAGTATCTAAACATAAAAATTTGTGGTCGAAAACATTTCCAATCGCTCCTCGACCTACCGGCACATCAAAGATATTTGAGACAGCATTCCGAAATGGTATTGTCACTTTGTAGATCACTTCAGTGTGAAACTTATGGCATTTTGAAAATACAATATTTTGCGATACACAAATAAAAAGCGTGTGAATAAAAAAAGGGGTGCAACACGAGGACTTCCCAGGAGGTCACCCATCCGAGTACTACTCACGCCCAAGCACGCTTAAGTGCGGAGTTCTGATGGGATCCGGGGCATTAGTGCTGGTATGATCGCACCCGGTAGTACATGTCATGCAATCGTTAATATCCTCTTCACCCAATTTCTCAATGCTTCTTGTTGAGCTCGACATGATAGAATAAATCCACACGATGTGTGGGCCTTGTCTATATGGTTGAAACGTTTTGGATCGTCATGCGATGAGTTTGAGATGGCTGATAAAACGGTTTCGAGGTCACGATTGCTCCAGCCCGAGAAAAACGTCTGAAAGAGTATCTAAACATCAAAATTAGGGTCGAAAACCTTTCCAATCGGTTTTGACTTTTTTTGCGAGAACTTTCCGAAATGGTATTGGCGGCTGTGTAGTTCATCACGGTGTGATACTTATGGCACTTCGAAAATACAATGTTATACGATAGACAAATAAAACGCGAGTGAATAAAAAAGGGGTGCAACACAAGGACTTCCTAGGAGGTCATCCATCCCAGTACTACTCTCGCCCAAGCACGCTTAACTGTGGAGTTCTGATGGGATCTAGTGCAGTAGTGCTGTAATGATCAGACCAAGTACTACATTTCATGCAATCGTAAATATCCTCTTCATCCACTTTTTCAATGCTTCTTTTTGAGCTCGACGTGAAAAAGAGGAATCCACACAATGTGTGGGCCTCGTCTAGATGGTTGAAACATTTTGGATCGTCGATGCGATGAGTTTGAGATGGCTGATAAAATGGTTTCGTGGTCGTGATTGCTTCAGCACGAGAAAAACGTCCGAAAGAGTATCTAAATTTAGGGTAAAACATTTCCAATTGGTCTTGGACCTATTGGCACGTCAAAGATGTTTGAGAGACCTTTCCAAAATGGTAATGTTGGCAGCGTAGTTCATCGTGGTGTGAAACTTATGGCATTTCGAAAATACAATGTTTTGCGATAGACAAATAAAAAGCGAGTGAATAAAAAAAGGGGTGCAACACGAGGACTTCCCAGGAGGTAATCCGTCCTACTACGCTCGCCCAAGCACGCTTAACTGCGGATTTCTGATGGATCCGGCGCATTAGTGCTGGTATGATCGCACCTGGTAGTACATGTCGTGCAATCATAAATGTCCTCTTCATCCACTTTTTCAATGGTTCTTTTTGAGCTCGACGTGATAAAGAAGAATCCACACGATTTCTGTACCTTGTCGAGATGGTTGAAACGTTTTGGATCGTTGATGCGATGAGTTTGATATGGCCGATAAAATGGTTTTGAGGTCGTGATTGCTTCAGCCTTAGAAAAATATCCGAAAGAGTATATAAACATCAAAATTTAGGGTCGAAAACATTTCCAATCGGTCCTCGACCGATTAGCCCGTCAAAGATCTTTGAGAGAGCTTTCCGAAATGGTATTATTGGCAGTGTAGTTCATCGCGGTAGGAAATTTATGGCATTTCAAAAATAAAATGTGTTGTGATAGACAAATAAAAAGCGTGTGAATTAAAAAATGGGTTTAACACGAGGACTTCCCAAGAGGTCACCCATCCCAGTACTCTTCTCGTCCAAGCACGCTTAAGTGCGGAGTTCTGATGGGATACGGTGCATTAGTGTTGGTATGATCGCACCCGGTATTACATGTCATGCAATCGTAAATATTCTATTCATCCAGTTTCTCAATGTTTCTTTTTGAGCTCGACGTGGTAAAATAAATCCACACGATGTATGGGCATTGTCTTGATCGTTGAAACGTTTTAGATCGTCGATGCGTTGAGTTTGAGATGGCTGATAAAACGGGTTCGGGGTCATGCTTGCTCTAGCCCGAGAAAAATGTCTGAAAGAGTATCTAAACATCAAAACTTGGAGTCGAAAACATTCTCAATCGGTCTTTGACCTATTGGTGCGTCAAAAATCTTTGAGAGAGCTTTCCGAAATGATATTGTTGGTTAGTTCATCGTGGTGTTACACTTATGGCTTTTCAAAAATACAATGTTTTGCGATCGACAAACAAAAAGTGAGTAAATAAAAAAAGTGTGCAACACGAGAACTTCCCAGGAGGTCAACCATCCCAGTACTACTCTTGCCCAAGCACGCTTAATTGTGGGGTTCTGATGGGATCCAGTGCATTAGTGCTGGTATGATCGCACCCCAGTACTACATGACATGCAATCGTAAATATCCTCTTCATCCATTTTTCAATGCTTCTGTTTGAGCTCGACATGATAAAGAAGAATCCTCACGATGTGTGGGCCTCGTTTACATGGTTGAAACATTTTGGATAGTCGATGCGATGAGTTTGAGATAGCCGATAAAACGGTTTCGAGGTCGTGATTGCTTCAGCCCAAGAAAAACGTCCGATAGAGTATTTAAACATCAAAATTTGGGGTTAAAAACATTTCCAATAGTTCTTTAACCTATTGGCACGTCAAAAGTCTTTGAGAGAGCTTTCCAAAATGTTATTATCGGCTGTGAAGTTCATTGCGGTGTGAAACTTATGGCATTTCGAAAATACAATGTTTTGCGGTAGACAAATAAAAGCGAGTGAATAAAAAAGCGGGTGCAACACGAGGACTTCCCACGAGGTCATCCATCCCAGTACTAATCTCGCCCAAGCACGCTTAACTGCGGAGTTCAGATGGGATCCGGTGCATTAGTGCTGGTATGGTCGCACCCGGTATTATATGTCATGTAATCGTAAATATCCTCTTCATCCACCTTTTAATGCTTCTTTTTAAGCTCGACGTGATAAAGAAGAATCCACACGATTTCTGGGCCTTTCTAGATGGCTGAATTGTTTTGGATCATCGATGAGATGAGTTTGATAAGGCCGATAAACCGGTTTCGAGGTCGTGATTGCTTCATCCTTAGAAAATGTCCGAAAGAGTATCTAAACATCAAAATTTGGGGTCGAAAACATTTCCAATCTGTCCTCAACCAATTGGCACGTCAAAGATCTAGAGCTTTATGAAATGTTATTGTCGGCTGTGTAGTTCATCGCGGTGAGAAACTTATGACATTTTGAAAATACAATGTTTTGCGATAAACAAATAAAAAGCGAGTGAATAAAAAAAAGGTGCAAAACGAGAACTTCCCAAGAGGTCAACCATCCCAGTACTACTCTCGCCCAAGCACGCTTAACTACGGAGTTCTGATGGGATCCGGTGCATTAATGCTGGTATGATCGCACCCAGTACTCCATGTCATGCAATCGTAAATATCCTCTTCATCCATTTTTTCAATGCTTTTTTTTGAGCTCGACGTGATAAAGAAGAATCCACATGATATGTGGGCCTCGCCCTTATGTTTGAAACATTTTGGATCATCGATGCGATGAGTTTGAGATGGCCGATAAAACGGTTTCGAGGTCGTGATTGCTTCAGCCTGAGAAAAACGTCCGAAAGAGTATTTAAACATCAAAATTTGGGGTTAAACACATTTCCAATAGGTCTATGTCCTATTGGCGCGTCAAAGATCTTTGAGAGAGCTTTCCGAAATGGTATTGTCAGCTGTGTAGTTCATCGCGGTGTGAAACTTATGGCATTTCGAAAATACAATGTTTTGTGGTAGACAAATAAAAAGCGAGTGAATAAAAAAACAGGTGCAATACGAGTACTTCCCAGGAGGTCATCCGTCCCAGTACTAAACTTGCCCAAGCAAGCTTAACTGCGGAGTTCTGATGGGATCTGGTGCATTAGTGCTGGTATGATCGCACCCGGTAGCACATGTCACGCAATCGTAAATAACCTCTTCATCCACTTTTTCAATGCTTCTTTTTAAGCTCAACGCGATAAAAAAGAATCCACACGATTTATGGGCCTTATCTAGATGGTTGAAATGTTTTGAATCGTCGATGCGATGAGTTTGATATGGCCGATAAAACGGTTTCGAGGTCGTGATTGCTTCATCCTTAGAAAAACGTCCGAAAGAGTATCTAAACATCAAAATTTGGGGTCAAAAAAATTTCCAATCAGTCCTCAACCTAGTGGCGCGTCAAAGATCTTTGAGAGAGCTTTCCGAAATGGTATTGTCGGCTCTGCAATTCATCGCGGTGTGAAACTTATGGCATTTCGAAAATACAATATTTTACGATAGACAAATAAAAAGCGAGTGAATAAAAAAGGGGTGCAACACGAGGACTTCCCTGGAGGTCACCCATCCCAGTACTACTCTTGCCCAAGCACGCTTAACTGCAGAGTTCTTATGGGATCCGGTGCATTAGTGCTGGTATGATCGCACCCGATACAACATGTCTTTCATTCGTAAATGTCCTCTTCATCCACTTTTTCAATGCTTCTTTTTGAGCTCGACATGATAAAGAAGAATACACACGATGTGTGGGCCTCGTCTAGATGGTTGAAACGTTTTGGATCTTCGATGCGATGAGTTTGACATGGCCGATAAAACGGTTTCGAGGTCGTGATTGTTTCAGCCTGGGAAAAAATCCGAAAGAGTATCTTATCATCAAAATTTGGGGTCAAAAACATTTCCAATCGGTCTTCGACCTATTAGTGCGTCAAAGACCTTTCAGAGAGCTTTCCGAAATGGTATTGTCGGCTGTGCAATTTATTGCGGTGTGAAACATATGGCATTTCGAAAATACAATGTTTTGCGATAGACAAATAAAAAGCGAGTGAATAAAAAATGGGGTGCAACACGATGAATTCCCCGGAGGTCACCCATCCCAGTAATACTCTCGCCCAAGCACGCTTAACTGCGGAGTTCTAATGGGACCCGGTGCATTAGTGCTGGTATGATCGCATGCGGTAGTATATGTTATGCAATCGCAAATATCCTCTTCATCCAATTTTTCAATGCTTTTTTATGAGCTCGACATGATAAAGAAGAATCTACAGAATGTGTGGGTATCGTCTGGATGGTTGAAACATTTTGGATCTTCGATGAGATGAGTTTGAGATGGCTGATAAAACGGTTTCGAGGTCGTGATTGTTTGACCCCGAGAAAAACGTCCGAAATAGTATCTAAACATCAAAATTTGGGTTCAAAAACATTTTTCAATCGGTCTTAGACCTATTTGGGCGTCAAAGATCTTTGAGAGAGCTTTCCAAAATGGTATTGTCGGTTGTGTAGTTCATCGCTGTGTGAAACTTATGACATTTCGAAAATACAGTGTTTTGCGATAAACAAATAAAAAGCGAGTGAATAAAAAAAAGGGTGTAACAGGAGAACTTCCCAAGAGGTCACCCATCCCAGTACTACACTCGCCCAAGCACGATTAACTGCGGGTTTTTGATGGGATCCGGTGCATTAGTGTTGGTATGATCGCACCCGGTAGTACATGTCATGCAATCGTAAATATCCTCTTCATCTACTTTTTCAATGCTTCTTTTCGAGCTCGATGTGATAAAGAAGAATCCACACGATGTCTAGACCTTGTCTAGATGGTAGAAACGTTTCGGATCGTGGATGCGATGAGTTTGATATGGCCTATAAAACGGTTTGGAGGTCGTGAGTGATTCATCCCAAGAAAAACGTCTGGAACAGTATCTAAACATAAGAATTTGGGGTCGAAAACATTTCCAATCGGTCTTCAACCTATTGGCGCATCAAAGATCCTTGAGAGAGCTTTCCGAAATGGTATTTTCGGTTGTGTAGTTCATCGCTGTGTGAAACTTATGGAATTTCAAAAATACAATGTTTTGCGATAGACAAATAAAAAGCGAAAGAATAAAAAAAGGGGTGCAACAAGAGGACTTTCCAGGAGGTCACTCATCCCAGTACTACTCTTGCCCAAGCACACTTAACTGTGGAGTTCTGATGGGATCCGGTGCATTAGTGCTGGTATGATCGCACCTGTGAGCACATGTCATGCAATCGTAAATATCCTCTTCATCCACTTTTTCAATGCTTCTTTTTTTGCACGACATGATATAAAAGAATCCACACGATGTGTGGTCCTCGTCTACATGGTTGAAACATTTTGGATCTTTGATGCGATGTGTTTGAGATGGCCAATAAAACGGTTTCGAGGTCGTGATTGCTTCAGCTCGAGAAAAACGTTCGAAAAAGTATATAAACATCAAAATTTGGAGTCAAAAACATTTTCAATCGGTATTTGTCCTATTTGCGCATGAAAACTCATTGAGAGAGCTTTCTGAAATGGTATTGTCGGCAGTGTAGTTCATCGCGGTGTGAAACTTATGGCATTTTGAAAATACAATATTTTGCGATAGACAACTAAAAAGCGAGTGAATACAAAACGGGGTGCAACACGAGTACTTCCAGGAGGTCATCCATCCCAGTACTACTCTCGCAAAAGCACACTAACTGCGGAGTGCTGATGGGATCTGGTGCATTAGTGCTGGTATGATCGCACCCCGTAGTACATGTGATACAAGCCTTGATTCAAGGATGTATGCGCGTGGGCTGTTTGTAGAAGATTAGGTGAGAAACTCAACCTTAGGCTTCTGGATAGGGGTTTTCTGGTTGGTAAACGGTGGAAGGGTGAAGTGAACCACACGAGGGGTGATGAACCTCGTGATAAATCACAAACTTAGAGCTAGGAGGGCTGGTCTCAACTAGGTTCTAAGCGCACAAGTCTCTCTTGAGAGAAAGCTTGTAGGAAAAAGTTCTACTTTATTAATAATCAAAAGGTTGTCGAACTACAATGCTGGAAGGAGCCTTATTAATATGCTCGACAGCTTGACCTTCTAGGGTCAACACAAATAAAGAAAAAGGAAAGTTTACAAAAGTGCACAAAAGGAAAAGATACAAAAGTGCATAACCGAAAAAGGACCTATTCCTAAAATGTTCTTGACTCAAAATGTAAAGCAACTAGATCCTACCCTGCAAAACAGAAAGAGGCATATATTCGAATGTAAACTTACCTTAACTCACCTCACGGCCAAGAAATGGAAGGTGGCCGTCCTTGTGGCATGCACGCGCCTTGCTCCTAGTCTTCGACTTGGAGTAGGGTTAAATATCTTTGGGCCCTGACCTCTCTTGCCACTAAAGCCCAAGTCTCTGATGTTCCTTGTGTTTTTGAGAAGCCTTTGGACTCTAATTTGCTCTTCTGGCCCATTGTCCTTAGCTGCTCTTCCTCTAGAAGCTTGTCGACCCATAAGCTGAATTTGTGGAAGAGTGCTCTTGATCTGCTTCTTGTCATTGCTCCTGGAGGTACCACTGGTGTAGATACTTCCTCTAAGTGCATGTCCTGGAGCTGGTAGCTCATTTGGTCCGAGTCCTCTTGTGTAGAAGTGGAAGTGTGTGTGTACTCGGCTGGATGGCCTGTACGGGCTGGATTGTGCGCGGTACTGGCCGGAATGACTTCAGGACCGGCCAAGTTGATCCCGGAGTCGGCGGTGTCATCAGGGGGACCGGCGGTGTCATTCACGTCCCCACCAAGTGTGCCGGAAGCTTGGGCCTCTCCGCCGGCGATGTTGACCGGTCTGGTCCTATAGGTCGACGGTCCGGCGGTACTGTCTGGTCCGGCAGGCGCGCCAGATGGTCCTCCTGTCTCGGGCAAGCTTCCTGGTCGGCCAGTCTGGTCTCCTGGCTGGATGTACGACCTGATGCCCTCATCAACATGTCACGCAATCGTAAATATCCTCTTCATCCACTTTTTCAATGCTTCTTTTTCTGCTCGACATGCTAAAGAACAGTCCAGACGGTGTGGGGGCCCCATTCTACATGGTTGAAATGTTTTGGAGCGTCGATGCGATGAGTTTGAGATGGCCGATAAAACGGTTTCGAGGTCGTGATTGCTTCAGCCCAAGAAAAACGTCCAAAAAAATATTTAAACATCAAAATTTGGAGTCAAAAACATTTCCAATCGGTCTTTGACCTATTGGCGCGTCAAAGATATTTGAGAGAGCTTTCCCGAAAAGTATTGTCGGATGTGTAGTTCGTCGCAGTGTGAAACTTATGCCATTTCAAAAATTCAATGTTTTGCGATAGACAAATAAAAAGCGAGTGAATAAAAAAAGGGGTGCAACACGAGGACTTCCCAGGAGGTCACCCATCCCATTAATACTCTCGCCCGAGCACGCTTAACTATGGAGTTCTGATGGGATCTGGTGCATTAGTGCTGGTATGATATTGCCCGGTAGTACATGTCATGCAATCATAAATATCCTCTTCATCTACTTTTTCAATGCTCGTTTTTCTGCTCGACATGACAAAGAAGAATCCACACGATGTGTGGTCCTTGTCTACATGGTTGAAACGTTATGGATCATCGATGTGATGAGTTTGAGATGGCCGATAAAACGGTTTCGAGTTCGTGATTGCTTCAGCCCGAGCAAAACGTCCGAAAGAGTATCTAAACATCAAAATTTGGGGTCAAAAAAATTTCCAATCAGTCTTCGACCTATTACAGCGTCAAACACCTTTGAGAGAGCTTTCCAAAATGGTATTGCTGGCTATAAAGTTCATCGCGGTGTGAAACGTATGGCAAATCGAAAATACAATGTTTTGGGATAGACAAATAAAAAGCGAGTGAATAAAAAAAGGTGTGCAACACGAGGACTTCACAGGAAGTCACCCATTCCAGTACTACTCTCGCCCAAGCACGCTTAACTGCAGGGTTTTGATGGGATCCAGTGCATTAGTGCTGGTATGATCGCACCAGGCAGTACATGTCATGCAATCGTAAATATCCTCTTCATCCACTTTTTCAATGCTTCTTTTTGAGCTCGACGTGATAAAGAAGAATCCACATGATGTCTGGGCCTATTCTAGATGGTTGAAACGTTTTGGATCGTGGATGCGATGAGTTTGATATGGCCGACAAAACGGTTTGGAGGTCGTGATTGCTTCAGACCAAGAAAAACATCCGAAAGAGTATCTAAACATTAAAATTTGGACTCGAAAATATTTCCAATCAGTATTCAGCCTATTCACGCGTCAAAGATCTTTGAGAGGGCTTTCCGAAGTGGTATTGTCGGCTGTGTATTTCATCATTGTGTGAAACTTATGGCATTTCGAAAATACAATGTTTTGCGATAGACAAATAAAAAGCGAGTGAATAAAAAAGGGGTGCAACACGAGGACTTCCCAGGAGGTCACCCATCCCAGTACTACTCTCACCCAAGCATGCTTAACTGTGGAGTTCTTATTGGATCTGGTGCATTAGTGTTTGTATGATCGCACCCGGTAGTATATGTCATGCAATTGTAAATATCCTCTTCATCAACTTTTTCAATGCTACTTTTTGAGCTCGACATGATAAGGAAGAATCCACACGAGGTGTGGGCCTCGTCTACATGGTTGAAAAATTTTGGATCGTCGATGCAATGAGTTTGAGATGGCCGATAAAACGGTTTCGAGATCGTGATTGCTTCAGCCCAAGAAAAACGTCCCAAATAGTATCTAAACATCAAAACATGGGGTCAAAAACATTTCCAATCGGTTTTTGACCTTTTGGCGCATCATAGATCTTTGAAAGAGCTTTCCGAAATGGTTTTGTCGGCTGTGTAATTCATCGCGGTGTGAAACTTATGGCATTTCGAAAATACAATGTTTTGCGATAGACAAATAAAAAGCGAAAGAAAAAAAAGGGGTGTAACACGAGGACTGCCTAGGAGGTCACCCATCCCAGTACTGCTCTCACCCAAGCACGCTTAAATGAGGAGTTTTGATGGGATCCGGTGCATTAGTGCTGGTATGATCGCACCCGGTAGTACATGTCATGCAATCGTAAATATCCTCTTCATCCACTATTTCAATGCTTCTTTTTCTACTCGACATGATAAAGAAGAATCCACGTCGTGTGTGGTCCTCGTCTACATGGTTGAAACGTTATGGATCGTTGATGCGATGAGTTTGAGATGGCCGATAAAACGGTTTCGAGGTCGTGATTGCTTCAGCCCGAGAAAAACATCCGAAAAAGTATCTAAACATCAAAATTTGGAGTCAAAAACGTTTCCAATCGGTATTTGACTTTTTTGCGCGTGAAAAATCATTGAGAGAGCTTTTTGAAATGGTATTGTCGCCCGTGTAGTACATCGCGGTGTGAAACTTATGGTATTTCGAAAATACAAAGTTTTGCGGTAGACAAATAAAAAGCGAGTGAATAAAAAAAGGGGTGCAACACGAGGACTTCCAGGAGGTCATCCATCCCAGTACTACTCTCGCCCAAGCACGCTAACTGCGGAGTTCTGATGGGATCCGGTGCATTAGTGCTGGTATGATCGCACCCGGTAGTACATGTCATGCAATCGTAAATATCCTCTTCATCCACTTTTTTAATGCTTCTTTTTCTGCTCGACATGATAAAGAAGATTCCAGACGATGTATGGTCCTCGTCTACATGGTTGAAACATTTTGGATGGTCGATGCGATGAGTTTGAGATGGCCGATAAAACGGTTTCGAGGTCGTGATTGCTTCAACCCGAGAAAAACGTCCAAAAAAGTATGTAAACATTAAAATTTGGAGTCAAAAACATTTCCAATCGCACTTTGACCTATTGGCGCGTCAAAGATCTTTGAGAGAGCTTTCCGAAAAAGTATTTTCGGCTGTTGATGGGTACATATGGTCGTATGGCCGGCCAGGAGACCAGACTGGCCGACCAGGAAGCTTGCCTGAGACAGCCAGTCCATTTGGCATGTCTGCCGGCCCAAGCGGTACCGCCGGACCCTCGACCAACAGGACCGAACCAATCAGCATTGCCGGCGGAGAGTCCCAAACATCAGGCCCAACTGGTGGCGACGTGGATGACACCGCAGGTCCCATCGGTGATGCCGCCAACTCCGGGATCAACTTGGCCGGACCAGAAGGCATTCCGGCCAGTACCTGGCACAGTCCAGCCGGTACAAGCGATCCAGCCGAGTACACGGGCATTTCAACTTCTACACAAGGAGACTCGGACCAGATAAGCTACCAGCTTGAGGACATGCATCTAGAGGAAGTCTCTACACCAGTGGTGCCACCAGGAGCAATGACAAGGAGCAGATCAAGAGCACTCTTCCACAAATTCAGCTTATGGGTCTACAAGCTTCTAGAGGACGATCGACAAAGGACAGTGGGCCAGAAGTGCAAAGAAGAGTCCAAAGGCTTCTCAACAATGCAAGGGGCTTCAGAAACTTGGGCTTTAGTGGCAAGAGAGGTCAGGGCCCAAAGATTCCTAACCCTACTCCAAGTCGAAGACTAGGAGCAAGGCGCGTGCATGCCACAAGGACCGCCACCTTCCATTTCTTGGCCGTGAGGTAAGAAAGGTAAGTTTTCAATTCGAATATTTTCCTCTTTCTGTTTTGCAGGTTAGGATTTAGATTGTTTACATTTTTGAGTCAAAGACATTTTAGGAATAGGTCTTTTTTCGGTTATGCACTTTTGTACGTTTTCCATTTGTGCACTTTTGTAAATTTTCCTTTTCTTTCTTTGAGTCGACCCTAGAAGGTCAAGCTGTCGAGCATATTAATAAGGCTCATTCCAGCATTGTAGTTCGACAACCTTTTTGATAATTAATAAAGATCGAATTTTCTTTGAACAAGTTATTCTCTCAAGAGACTTGTGCACTTAGAACCTAGTTGAGACCAGCCCTCCTAGCTCTAAGTTTGTGATTTATCACGAGGTTCATCACCCCTCTTGTGGTTCACCTTAACCTTCCATCTTTTACCAACCAGAAAACCCCCATCCAGAAGCCTAAGGTTGAGTTTCTCACCTAATCTTCTCCAAACAGCCCAAGCGCATCCAAGCCTTGGATCGAGGCTTGTATCATTTTGGTATCAGAGCTTAAAGCTCCTAAACCAGGTTGTTTCTATCCTTTAGCTATTCTTGTCTTTAGTTCTTGCATTAGTTTAAGTCGCATTCAAGAAAAATAAAAAAAAAACATTAAACTCCAAACCGAGTGCATCTAGCTTCTACGTGTATCACTATGGCTTAGATTCATTCTTGCATTGCAATTTTAAACTTTCCTTTTTGTTAGAATCATATTTCCAATGTTCTTAAGTTAAATTAAAAAGAAAATAAAAAGAAAATAGAAAAATACCAAAAAGAATTCGACCAAAAAAAGAGTTAGCACAAGTCATAGGAAGTTTCCATTTTTCTAAACTTTCTTTTTTTCAGGTTTTTCCTTTTTCTCAACTTTTTCCTTTTTGCAATTTCGAATTACCCTATAAAAGAAAACCTTCCTAATCCACTTAGGAGCAAAATAACTTGTGTTTCTTTCTTGTAGCACAATGGCAGAAGAGAATAAAGATTCAGCCGAGGCCATGATGGCCATGTTCACCACCCTCTAAACGCAACTCGCATCAATAGGCGAGAGGTTGGAGCGCGTGGAGAGGCCTATGAGATTCCAGGCCATAAGGCACGTGAGAGCTGAGCAAGACCTTGCTGAGGGTCCTGAGCACCTTAGGACACGGCACAAACAGGAGGAGCCCCAGCCAGATGGAGATGAGGACCACCACCTCATAACTATCACCATAGGCCGAGAGGACGTCCACGTCAACCAGAGGCAGAAGGTGATGGCTTTGAGCCATATGGACATCACCAGAGACCAAGGATGCCTCCTAGACAACATGAGGATGGAGATGAACACGCCTACAACCGGGTAACTCGTCCTGATATTAAGCTAACACCTCCGAGTTTTGCAGGAAAAGTAGACCCTGAGGCCTACCTAGATTAGGAGAGAAGGATGGATCACATCTTCGATCACTACAACCAACCAGGCCCTAGGAGAGTCTCCATGGCAGTAGCACAACTCATGGACAATGCCCTCATCTGGTGGGATGATACAAGCCTTGATTCAAGGATGTATGCGCGTGGGCTGTTTGGAGAAGTTTAGGTGAGAAACTCGACCTTAGACTTCTTGGATAGGGGTTTTTGGGTTGGTATTCGATGGAAAGGTGAAGTGAACCACACGAGGGGTGATGAACCTCGAGATAAATCACAAACTTAGAGCTAGGAGGGCTGGTCTCAACTAGATTCTAAGCGCACAAGATTCTTGAGAGAAAACTTGTTGGGGAAAAAGTTCTATCTTTATTAATATCAAAAAGGTTGTCGAAGTACAATGCTGGAAGGAGCCTTATTAATATGCTCGACAGCTTGACCTTCTTGGGTCGACCCAAATAAGAAAAGGAAAACTTACAAAAGTGCACAAAAGGAAAAGATACAAAAGTGTATAATCGAAAAAGGACCTATTCCTAAAATGTCTTTGACTCAATAAAAATAAATATTCTAGATCCTACCCTGCAAAACAGAAAGAGGCATATATTCGAATTGAAACTTACCTTAACTTACCTCATGGCCAAGAAATGGAAGGTGGCCGTCCTTGTGGCATGCACGCGCCTTGCTCCTAGTCTTCGACTTGTAGTAGGGTTAAGAATCTTTGGGCCCTGACCTCTCTTGCCACTAAAGCCCAAGTCTCTGATGTCCCTTGTGTTGTTGAGAAGCCATTGGACTCTTCCTTGCACTTTTGGCCCATTGTCCTTAGTCGATCTTCCTCTAGGAGCTTGTCGACCCATAAGCTGAATTTGTGGAATGCCCTTGATCTGCTTCTTGTCATTGCTCCTTGAGGTACCACTGGTGTAGATACTTCCTCTAGGTGCATGTCCTGGAGCTGGTAGCCCATTTGGTCCGAGTCCTCTTGTGTAGAAGTGGAAATGCGCGTGTACTCGGCTGGATCGGCTGTACCAGCTGGATTGTGCGAGGTACTGGTCGGAATGCCTTCAGGACCGGCCAAGTTGATCCCGGAGTTGGGGGCATCACCAGAGGGACCGGCGGTGTCATCCTCGTCGCCACCAAGTGTGCCGAAAGCTTGGGCCTCTCCGCCGGCAATGCTGGCTGCTCTGGTCCTTGTGGTCGAGGGTCCGGCGGTACTGCTTGGGCCGGCAGGCGTGCCAGATGGTCCAGCTGTCTCGGGCAAGCTTCCTGGTCGGCCAGTCTGGTCTCCTGGCTGGATGTACGACCTGATTTCCTCATCATTCCCTCCCTCTTCACTAGATTTTGTCCTCAAAACTGGTTCATCTGCATGGAAAGGGGCTAAGTCAGTAACATTGAACGTATTGGACACATAAAACTCACCTGGGAGCTCGATCCGGTAGGCGTTGTTGTTGATCCTCTCGAGCACTCTGAATGGTCCATCTCCTCTTGGTGCTAGCTTGGAACTCCTTAGGTTTGGGAACCTCTCCTGCCGTAGGTGTAGCCACACCCAATCGCCTGGTTGAAAGATCACCTCCTTTCTTCCCTTGTTGGCATGAGTCACGTACTGTCCGGTCCTCTTCTCCAAGTTTTCTGCTACCTTCTGGTGTAACCTCTTTATGAACTCTGCCTTGGATGCTCCGTTGAGGTTGGTCATCTCAGCTGGTGGTAGTGGCGTTTGCTCCAATGGGGTGAGAGGGTTGAAGCCGTATACTACTTCAAATGGTGTCTTCTTGGTTGCTGAGTGCACGGCTCGGTTGTAAGCGAACTCAATGAATGGCAGGCACTCCACCCAAGTCTTTAGGTTCTTCCCTAGTGTAGTCCTGAGAAGGGTTGATAGTGTCCTGTTGACAACTTCAGTTTGGCCATCGGTTTGAGGATGGCAAGTGGTTGAGAAGAGTAGCTTCGTGCCTAGTTTTCTCCAAAGGGTCCTCCAGAAATGGCAGAGGAACTTGGTGTCCCTGTCTGATACGATGGTCCTTGGCACTCCATGAAGCCGTACTATCTCCCTGAAGAACAGCTCAGCTGTTTGTGTGGCATCATTGACATTGGCACATGGAATGAAGTGTGCCATCTTGGAGAATCTATCCACCACTACAAAGATTGCATCTTTGTGGTTGATCTTAGGCAGACCTAGAACAAAGTCCATTGAGATGTCCACCCATGGATGTGTAGGTATGGGCAGTGGGAGATACAACCCGTGAGGTTGTACTCGGGACTTTGCCTTCTTGCAAGTGATGCATCTTGCACAATGAGCTTCTACTGTCCTCTTGATGTGTGGCCAGTAGAAGTGCTCCTTGACCACTGCTAGAGTCTTGTCGACACCAACGTGGCCCATGAGTCCCCCTCCATGAGCTTCTCGGATGATAAGCTCCCTTAATGATCCTTGTGGTATGCACAGCCTTCTTTCTCGGAGCAAGAATCCCTCATGGATGTAGAACTTGCCATGACTCCCCGTGCCGCACTCCTTGTAGCTCTCAGCAAAGTCAGAATCATCCTTGTATAGGTCCTTGATGTGCTCGAATCCTAGGACCTTTGCCTCCATGGTTGATATCAAGGCAAACCTCCTTGATAGTGCATCGGCTACCACATTGTCTTTACCCTTCTTGTACTTGATGACGTATGGGAAGGTCTCTATGAACTCCATCCACCTGGCATGTCTCCTCTTGAGATTGGTTTGCCCTCTGAGGTGTTTGAGAGTCTCATGGTCAGTGTGGATCACAAACTCCTTGGACAGCAAGTAATGCTGCCAAGTCTCCAATGCTTGGACAAGGGCATAAAGCTCCTTGTCATAAGTGGGGTAGTTCAGTGAGGCACCACCTAGCTTCTCACTGAAGTATGCCACCGGTCTACCTCCTTGGGTTACCACTGCTCCTATGCCAATTCCAGAGGCATCACACTCCACTTCAAACGTCTTGTTGAAGTCGGGCAGGACTAGCACTGGTGCATGTGTAAGGCTGTCCTTCAAGGCCTGGAATGCCTTCTCTTGAGCTTCTCCCCAGCTGAATCCACGTTCTTCTTCACTACTGCTGTCAGTGGTGAGGCAATACTGCTGAAGTTGGGCACGAGTCTCCTATAGAAGCTGGCCAGTCCGTGGAAGCTCCTTACTTGGCTGATGTTGCCTGGTGTTGGCCATTCTTGTATGGCTCGAATCTTCTCTTCATCAACCTGTAGGCCCTCTGAACTTACAACAAAACCTTAAAAGACAAGTTTATCCGTACAAAAGATGCACTTCTTGAGATTGGCATAAAGCTCTTCTTGTCGAAGGGTTTTAAGTACCATCTCAAGATGTGTGAGGTGTTCCCGTAGGCACTTACTATAAACTAGTATGTCATCAAAGTAAACCACTGCAAACTTACTGATGTACGCCCTAAGAACTTGGTTCATAAGGCGCATGAAGGTGCTTGGGGCATTAGTCAAGCCAAATGGCATGACTGTCCACTCGTAGAGCCCTTGCTTTGTCTTGAAAGCAGTCTTCCATTCATCACCTTCTTTCCTCCTGACCTGGTGGTATCCACTCTTGAGGTCTATCTTGGAGAAGACCGTGGCTCCATTCAGCTCATCTAGCATGTCATCCAGCCGTGGTATTGGATGCCGGTACTTGACTGTGATGTTGTTGATTGCTCGGCAGTCCACGCACATGCGCCAAGTCCCATCCTTCTTGGGCACTAGTAGCACTGGTACGACACATGGACTGAGGCTCTCTTGAACACAGCCTTTCTCCAGGAGCTTCTTGACTTGCTTCTCAAGCTCCTTGGACTCCTCTGGACTCATCCGGTAGGCTGGCCAGTTGGGCAGGGCTGCCCCGGGCACTAGATCAATCTGGTGTTCTATGCCACGTAAAGGAGGCAAGCCTGCTGGTATCTCCTCTGGAAATACATCCTGGAACATGTTGAGGAGAGTTGCTACTTCAGGAGGTAGCTCTACCTGTTCTTTTTCTACACTCAACACTTCCTTGAAAACCATTAGTAACATTAAATCCTTCGAGGCTAAAGCTCTCCGGACATGGCTTGGTTGAATAAGAAAATTAGACTTGATAAGTTTCTTTTCCTTACTCATTTGGAGTTGTAGCTCATGTACCTGGGCAGGTGTAAGAGGAGCCAGGCTGACCTTTCTTTTGTCATGTACAAAAGTGTCGAGATTGGTTCGGCCATCATGCCTGGTCTCTTTGTCAAACTGCCATGGTCTTCCTAGCTGAAGATGGCCAGCTTGCACGGGCACCACGTCGCACACGACTTGGTCTTGGTACTTGCCCACACCGAATGGCACAGTGACTTGCTCATGGATCTTTAGCTCCACTTTGTCATCCAGCCATCTCAGTCTATATGGTCGAGGATGCCTTGTCGTCTCTAGACCTCGCTTATCAACCATATATGCACTAGCAACGTTAGTGCAAGAACCACCATCTATGATGAGGTTACATACCTTGCTCTTGATGGTGCAACGGCTGTGGAAGATGTTCTCCCTTTGGATGGTCTCTGAAGGATCCACCATTGCACTGAGGATGCGTCTAGCGACCAGCACTTCCCCCACATCAGGGTACTCAATGTCACCATACTCCTCTTCTGGTTCATAGTCCTCTTCATCTTGGGACTCATATTCTCCAGCCTCCATAATCAACATGACCCGATTGTTTGGGCACTCCCTTGAGATGTGTCCACGACCCCTACACTTGAAACAAGTGATGTCACGTGATCTTTGAGGGTTAGAAGACTTACCAGGCTCTGTCTGGTCACGGGTTGGTTCAGGAGGCTTGCTCTTGAACCTTGACTCGATCTCTATGCTCTTGCCTTTGTCTACGGGCTTGGGCATGTTGCTTGGTGCCCAAGGTGTCTTAGGCTTGCTGCGGATGTCTTGGCTCTTACGTTTGATGTGCTGCTCAGCCTGGACAGATAGGTGGCACAAGTCTTTGAAGTCATTGTAGATTTGCCTTTCCACCTTGCGGCTGATTCTTTCTTGGAGTCCATCCAAGAATTGTGCCATCAATGCTTCTTCATCATCATTGAGCTCCAATCTGTTCCTTAGCTTCTCGAACTCTTCATAGTACTCCTCTACTGATCTAGTACCCTGCTTAAGAGTACGAAAACAACGTTGCAAGTCTCTATGAAAGTAAGGTGGAACAAACCTTTGTCGCATGAGGTCGTTCATGTCGACCCATGAGTCTATGGGCCTCATTCTCTTCCTCCTTCTGTCAGATACCTCACGATCCCACCAAATGAGGGCATTTTCTGTGAGTTGTGCTACTGCCATTGAGACTCTCCTAGGTCCTGGTTGGTTGTAATGGTCAAAGAATGATCCATTCTTCTCTCCCAATCTAGGTAAGCCTCGGGGTCTACTTTTCCTGCAAAACTTGGAGGAGTTAGCTTAACATCAGGATGAGTTACCCGGTTAAAGGCGTGTTCATCTCCATCCTCATGATGTCTAGGAGGCATTCTTGGTCTCTGGTGAAGACCATATGGCTCAAAGCCATCATCTTCTGCCTCTGGTTGCCGTGGAGGTCCTCTCGGCCTATGGTGATAGTTATGAGGTTGTGTGTCCTCATCTCCATCTGGCTGGGGTTCCTCCTGTTCGTGCCGTGTCCTAAGGTGCTCAGGACCCTCAGGACGGTCTTGCTCAGCTCTCACGTTCCTTATGGCCTGGAATCTCACCGGTCTTTCCAATCGCTCTAACCTCTCGCCTATGGATGCGAGTTGTGTTTGGAGTGTGGTGAACATGGCCATCATGGCTTCGGTGGCTTCTCTATTTTCTTCTGCCATTGTGCTACAAAGAAAGAAGACAAGTTATGATACTCCTAAATTATTAGGAGGGTTTTCTTTTATAAGGGGGGATTCGAAAATGCAAAACGGAAAAAATCTGAGAATTGGAAATTCAAAAATATGAAGATTTGAAAAAAAAGGAAACTTTCTTGACAAGTATTGCTAGCTGTCTAAATCAAATCCTTTAGGTATTTTTCCTATTTTCTTTTTCTTTTCTATTTAATTAGACTTAAAAATAATGGAAATATGATTCTAACAAAAAGGAAAACGTGAATGGCAATGCAAAAGTGAATCTAAACCGTAGTGATACACGTAGAAGGCTAGATGCACTTGGTTTGGAGTTTGATGTTATTTTTTTTTCTTGAATGCGACTTAAACTAATGCAAGAACTAAAAACAAAACAAGCTAAAGGATAGAAACAACCTGGTTTAGGAGCTTCAAGCTCTGATACCAAAATGATACAAGCCTTGATTCAAGGATGTATGCGCGTGGGCTGTTTGGAGAAGTTTAGGTGAGAAACTCGACCTTAGACTTCTTGGATAGGGGTTTTTGGGTTGGTATTTGATGTAAAGGTGAAGTGAACCACACGAGGGGTGATGAACCTCGTGATAAATCACAAACTTAGAGCTAGGAGGGCTGGTCTCACCTAGATTCTAAGCGCACAAGATTCTTGAGAGAAAACTTGTTGGGGAAAAAGTTCTATCTTTATTAATATCAAAAAGGTTGTCAAACTACAATGCTGTAAGGAGCCTTATTAATATGCTCGACAGCTTGACCTTCTAGGGTCGACTCAAAGAAAGAAAAGAAAAGTTTACAAAAGTGCACAAATGGAAAATGTACAAAACTGCATAACCCAAAAAGGACCTATTCCTAAAATGTCTTTGACTCAAAAATGTAAACAATCTAGATCCTACCCTGCAAAACAGAAAGAGGCATATATTCGAATTGAAACTTACCTTAACTTACCTCATGGCCAAGAAATGGAAGGTGGCCGTCCTTGTGGCATGCACGCGCCTTGCTCCTAGTCTTCGACTTGGAGTAGGGTTAAATATCTTTGGGCCCTGACCTCTCTTGCCACTAAAGCCCAAGTCTCTGATGTTCCTTGTGTTTTTGAGAAGCCTTTGGACTCTAATTTGCTCTTCTGGCCCATTGTCCTTAGCTGCTCTTCCTCTAGAAGCTTGTCGACCCATAAGCTGAATTTGTGGAAGAGTGCTCTTGATCTGCTTCTTGTCATTGCTCCTGGAGGTACCACTGGTGTAGATACTTCCTCTAAGTGCATGTCCTGGAGCTGGTAGCTCATTTGGTCCGAGTCCTCTTGTGTAGAAGTGGAAGTGTGTGTGTACTCGGCTGGATGGCCTGTACGGGCTGGATTGTGCGCGGTACTGGCCGGAATGACTTCAGGACCGGCCAAGTTGATCCCGGAGTCGGCGGTGTCATCAGGGGGACCGGCGGTGTCATTCACGTCCCCACCAAGTGTGCCGGAAGCTTGGGCCTCTCCGCCGGCGATGTTGACCGGTCTGGTCCTATAGGTCGACGGTCCGGCGGTACTGTCTGGTCCGGCAGGCGCGCCAGATGGTCCTCCTGTCTCGGGCAAGCTTCCTGGTCGGCCAGTCTGGTCTCCTGGCTGGATGTACGACCTGATGTCCTCATCATGGGATCGTGAGGTGTCTGACCGAAGGAGGAAAAGATTGAGGCCCGTAGACTCATGGGTCGACATGAAAGACCTCATGAGACAAAGGTTTGTTCCACCATATTTTCATAGAGATTTGCAACGACGTTTTCGTACTGTTAAGCAGGGTACCAGATCAGTAGAGAAGTACTATGAAGAGTTTGAAAGACTAAGGAACAGGCTGGAACTCAATGACGATGAGGAAGCTTTGATGGCACAATCCTTGGATGGACTCCAAGAAAGAATCAGCCGCAAGGTGGAAAGGCAAATCTACAATGACTTCAAGGACTTGTTCCACCTATCTGTCCAGGCTGAGCAGCACATCAAACGTAAGAGCCAAAACATCCGCAGCAAGCCTAAGACGCCTTGGGCACCAAGCAACATTCCCAAGCCCGTAGACAAAGGCAAAGGCATAGAGATCGAGTTACGGTTCAAGAGCAAGCCTCCTGAGCCAACCCGTGACCAGAGACAGCCTTGTAAGTCCTCTAACCCTCAAAGATCACGTGACATTACTTGTTTCATGTGTAGGGGTCGCGGACACATCTCAAAGGAGTGCCCAAACAACCGGGTCATGCTGATTACGAAGGCTGGAGAGTATGAGTCCCAATATGAAGAGGACTATGAACCAGAAGGAGAATATGGTGACATTGAGTACCCTGATGTGGGTGAAGTGCTGGTCACTAGATGCATTCTCAGTGCAATGGTGGATCCCTCAGAGACCATCCAGAGGGAGAACATCTTCCAGAGCCGTTGCACCATGAAGGGCAAGGTATGTAACCTCATCATAGATGGTGGTTCTTGCACTAACGTTGCTAGCGCGTACACGGGTTATAAGCTAGGCCTAGAGAAGACAAGGCACCCTCGACCATATAGACTGAGATGGCTCGATGACAAAGTGGACCTCAAGATCCATGAGCAAGTCACTGTGCCATTCAGTGTGGGCAACTACCAAGACCAAGTCGTGTGCGACGTGGTGCCCATGCAAGCTGGCCATCTTCTGCTAGGAAGGCCATGGCAGTGTGACAAAGAGACCAGGCATGATGGCCGAACCAATCTCTACACTTTTGTGCATGACAAAAGAAAGGTCAGCCTAGCTCCTCTGGCACATGCCCAGGTACACGAGCTACAACTCCAGATGAGTAAGGAAAAGAAACTTATCAAGTCTAATTTTCTTATTCAACCAAGCCATGTCCGGAGAGCTTTAGCCTCGAAGGATTTAATGTTACTAATGGTCTTCAAAGAAATTTTGAGTATAGAACAGGAACAGGTAGAGCTACCTCCTGAAATTGCAACTCTCCTCAACAAGTTCCAGGATGTGTTCCTAGAGGAGATACCAGCAGGCTTGCCTCCTTTAGGTGGCACAGAACACCAGATCGACCTAGTACCCGGAGCAGCCCTGCCCAACCAGCCAGCCTACCGGATGAGTCCAGAGGAGTCTAAGGAGCTTGAGAAGCAAGTCAAGGAGCTCCTGGAGAAATGCTATGTTCGAGAGAGTCTCAGTCCATGTGCCGTACCAGTGCTAATAGTGCCCAAGAAGGATGGGACTTGGCGTATGTGCGTGGACTGCCGAGCAATCAACAACATCACAGTCAAGTACTGGCATCCGATATCACAGCTGGATGACATGCTAGATGAGCTAAGTGGAGCCACGGTCTTCTCCAAGATAGACCTTAAGAGTGGATACCACCAGGTCAGGATGAAGGAAGGTGATGAGTGGAAGACTGCTTTCAAGACAAAGCAAGGGCTCTACGAGTGACAGTCATGCCATTCGGCTTGACTAATGCCCCAAGCACCTTCATGCGCCTTATGAACCAAGTTCTTAGGGCGTACATCAGTAAGTTCATTGTAGTTTATTTCGATGACATATTAGTTTATAGTAAATGCTTAAGGGATCACCTCACACATCTTGAGTTGGTGCTTAAAACCCTTCGACAAGAAGAGCTTTATGCCAATCTCAAGAAGTGCATCTTTTGTACTGATAAACTTGTCTTTTTAGGTTTTGTTGTAAGTTCACAGGGCCTACAGGTAGATGAAGAAAAGATTCGAGCCATACAATAATGGCCAACACCAAGCAACATCAGCCAAGTGAGGAGCTTCCACGGACTGGCCAGCTTCTACAGGAGATTCGTGCCCAACTTCAGCAGTATTGCCTCACCATTGACGGCAGTAGTGAAGAAGAACGTGGGATTCAGCTGGGGAGAAGCTCAGGAGAAGGCATTCCAGGCCTTGAAGGACAGCCTCACACATGCACCAGTGCTAGTCCTGCCCGACTTCAACAAGACATTTGAAGTGGAGTGTGAGGGAGGCCAGTGGCATACTTCAGTGAGAAGCTAGGTTGTGCCTCACTGAACTACCCCACTTACGACAAGGAGCTTTATGCACTTGTCCGAGCATTGGAGACTTGGCAGCATTACTTGATGTACAAGGAGTTTGTGATCCACACTGATCACGAGACTCTCAAACACTTTAGAGGGCAAACCAATTTCAAGAGGAGACATTCCAGGTGGATGGAGTTCATAGAAACCTTCCCGTACGTCATCAAGTACAAGAAGGGCAAAGACAATATGGTAGCCGATGCACTATCAAGGAGGTTTGCCTTGATATCCACCATGGAGGCAAAGGTCCTAGGATTCGAGCACATCAAGGACCTATACAAGGATGATCCTGACTTTGCTGAGAGCTACAAGGAGTGTGGCACAGGGAGTCATGGAAAATTTTACATCCATGAGGGATTCTTGTTCCGAGAGAGAAGGCTGTGCATACCCCAAGGATCACTACGAGAGCTTATCATCCGAGAAGCTCATGGAGGAGGACTCATGGGCCACTTTGGTGTCGAAAAGACTCTAGCAGTGGTCAAGGAGCACTTCTACTGGCCACACATAAAAAGGTCAGTAGAAGCCCATTGTGCAAGGTGCATCACTTGCAAAAAGGCAAAGTCCCGTGTGCACCCTCACGGGTTGTACCTCCCACTACCCATACCTACGCATCCATGGGTGGACATCACAATGGACTTTGTTCTAGGTCTGCCCAAGATCAACCACAAGGATGCCATCCTTGTAATGGTGGACAGATTCTCCAAGATGGCACACTTCATTCCGTGTGCCAATGTCAATGATGCCACGCAAACAGCCGAGCTGTTCTTCAGGGAGATAGTACGGCTTCATGGAGTGCCAAGGACCATCGTATCAGACAGGGACACCAAGTTCCTCAACCATTTCTGGAGGACCCTTTGGAGGAAGCTAGGCACGAAGCTACTCTTCTCTACCACCTGCCATCCTCAAACCGATGGCCAAACTGAAGTTTTCAACTGGACACTATCAACTCTTCTCAGGACTACACTAGGGAAGAACCTCAAGACTTGGGTGGAGTGCCTGCCATTCATAGAGTTCGCTTACAACCGAGCCGTGCACTCAGCAACCAAAAAGACACCCTTTGAAGTAGTATACGGCTTCAACACTCTCACCCCATTGGAGCAAACGCCACTGCCACCAGCAGAGATGACCAACCTCAATGGAGCATCCAAGGAAGAGTTCATAAGGAAGTTACACAAGAAGGTAGCAGAGAATTTGGAGAAGAGGACCGGGAAGTACGTGACTCATGCTAACAAGGGAAGAAGGGAGGTGATCTTTCAACCAGGCGATTGGGTGTGGCTACACCTACGGCAGGAGAGGTTCCCCAACCTAAGGAGTTCCAAGCTAGCACCAAGAGGAGATGGACCATTTAGAGTGCTGGAGAGGATCAACAAGAACGCCTACCAGATCGAGCTCCCAGGTGAGTTTAATGTGTCCAACACGTTCAACGTAACTTACTTAGCCCCTTTCCATGCAGATGAACCAGTTTTGAGGTCAAAACCTACTGAAGAGGGAGGGGATGATGGGGACATCAGGTCGTATGGCCGGCCAGGAGACCAGACTGGCCGACCAGGAAGCTTGCCCGAGACAGCTGGGCCATTTGGCACGTCTGCCAGCCCAAGCGGTACCGCCGGACCCTCGACCAACAAGATCGAACCGATCAGCATTGCCGGCGGAGAGGCCCAAATCTCCGGCCCAACTGGTGGCGATGTGGATGACACCGCCGGTCCCATTGGTGACGCCGCTGACTCCGGGATCAACTTGGCCGGTCCAGAAGGCATTCTGGCCAGTACCTCGCACAGTCCAGCCAGTACAAGCGATCCAGCCGAGTACACGGGTATTTCAACTTCTACACAAGGAGACTCGGACCAGATAAGCTACCAGCTTCAGGACATGCATCTGGAGGAAGTCTCTACACTAGTGGTGCCACCAGGAGCAATGACAAGGAGCAGATCAAGAGCACTCTTCCACAAATTCAGCTTATGGGTCGACAAGCTTCTAGAGGATGATCGACAAAGGACAGTGGGCCAGAAGTGCAAAGAAGAGTCCAAAGGTTTCTCAACAATGCAAGGGACTTCAGAGACTTGGGCTTTAGTGGCAAGAGAGGTCAGGGTTCAAAGATTCCTAACCCTACTCCAAGTCGAAGACTAGGAGCAAGGCGCGTGCATGCCACAAGGCCGGCCACCTTTCATTTCTTGGCCATGAGGTAAGAAAGGTACGTTTTCAATTCGAATATTTGCCTCTTTCTATTTTGCAGGGTAGGATTTAGATTTTTTACATTTTTGAGTCAAAGACATTTTAGGAATAGGTCCTTTTTCGGTTATGCACTTTTGTACGTTTTCCATTTGTGCACTTTTGTAAATTTTCCTTTTCTTTCTTTGTCAAGCTGTCGAGCATGTTAATTAGACTCCTTCCAGCATTGTAGTTCGACAACCTTTTTGTTAATTAATAAAGATCAAATTTTCTTTCAACAAGTTATTCTTTCAAGAGACTTGTACGCTTAGAACCTAGTTGAGACCAGCCCTCCTAGCTCTAAGTTTGTGATTTACCCCGAGGTTCATCACCCCTCGTGTGGTTCACTTCACCCTTCCATCTTTAACCAACCAGAAAACCCCCATCAGAAGCCTAAGGTTGAGTTTCTCACATAATCTTCTCCAAACAGCCCACGCGCATCCAAGCCTTGAATCGAGGCTTTTATCAGCTGTGTAGTTCATCGCGGAGTGAAACTTAGGGCATTTCGAAAAATACAATGTTTTGCGATAGACAAATAAAAAGCGAGTGAATATAAAAAGGGGTGCAACACGAGGACTTCCGAGAAGGTCACCCATCCCAGTACAACTCTCACCCAAGCACGCTTAACTGCAGAGTTCTGATGGGATCCCGTGCATTTGTGCTGGTATGATCCCACCCAGTAGTGCATGTCATGCAATCGTAAATATCTTCTTCATCTACTTTTTCAATGCTCCATTTTCTGCTTGACATGATAAAGAAGAATCCACACGATGTGTGCCCGTCGTCTACATGGTTGAAACGTTATGGATCGTCGATGCGGTGAGTTTGAGAGGCCTCCCCTCTGATCTGAACAAGCCTAACCATGGACTTCGTGAGTGGCTCAAGAATCGAATCCAATAAAATCTCACTTCTGCCCATGCTAATCTTCCTTGGGCATTCTATTTCCCCGGCCAATAAAACGGTTTCTAGTTTGTGATTGCTTTAGCCCGAGCAAAACGTCCGAAAGAGTATCTAAACATCAAAATTTAGGGTCAAAACAATTCCAATCGGTCTTCGACCTATTTGAGCGTCAAAGATCTTTGAGAGAGCTTTCTGAAATGGTATTGTCGGCTGTAAAGTTCATCGCGGTGTGAAACTTATGGCATTTCGAAAATACAATGTTTTGGGATAGAGAAATAAAAAGCGATTGAATAAAAAAAGGGGTGCAACACGAGGACTTCCCAGGAGGTCACCCATCCCAGTACTACTCACGCCCAAGCATGCTTAACTGCGGTGTTCTGATGGGATCCGGTGCATTAGTGCTTGTATGATCGCACACGGTAGTACATGTTATGCAATCGTAAATATCCTCTTCATCAAATTTTTCAATGCTACTTTTTGAGCTCGGCATGATAAGGAAGAATCCACATGATGTGTGGGCCTCGTCTACATGGTTGAAACTTTTTGGAACGTCGATACGATGAGTTTGAGATGGCCGATAAAACAGTTTCGAGGTCGTGATTGCTTCAGCCCGAGAAAAACGTCCAAAAAAGTATCTAAACATCAAAATTTGGTATCAAAAAAATTTCCAATCGGTCTTTTACCTATTGGCGCGTCAAAGATCTTTGAGAGAGCTTTCCGAAATGGATTTGTCGGCTGTGTAGTTCATCGCGCTGTGAAACTTATGGCATTTCAAAAATACAATATTTTCCGATAGACAAATAAAAAGCAAAAGAATAAAAAAGGGGATTAACACGAGGACTTCCCAGGAGGTCACCCATCCCAGTGCTACTCTCACCTAAGCATGATTAAATGCGGAGTTCTGATTGGATCCGGTGCATTAGTGCTCGTATGATCGCACCCGGTAGTACATGTCATGCAATCGTAAATATCCTCTTTATCCACTTTTAGAATGCGTCTTTTTCTGCTTGACATGATAAAGAAGAATTCACGCGATGTGTGGTCCTCGTCTACATGGTTGAAACGTTATAGATAGTCGAAGCGATGAGTTTGAGATGGCCGATAAAATGGTTTCGAGTTCGTGATTTCTTCAGCCCAAGGAAAACGTCCTAAAGAGTATCTAAACATCAAAATTTTGGGTCAAAAACATTTCCCATCGGTCTTCGACCTATATAGTGCGTCAAAGATCTTTGAGAGAGCTTTCCGAAATGGTATTGTCGGCTGTGTAGTTCATCCGTGGTGTGAAACTTATGACATTACGAAAATACAATGTTTTAGTATAGACAAATAAAAAGCGAGTGAATAAAAAAAGGGGTGCAACACGAGGACTTCCCAGGAGGTCACCCATCCCAGTACTACTCTCCCCCAAGAACGCTTCTGCAGAGTTCTGATGGTATCCGGTGCAGTAGTGCTGTTATGATCAGACCAAGTACTACATGTCATGCAATCGTAAATATCTTCTTCATCCACTTTTTCAATGCTTCTTTTTGAGCTCGACGTGATAAAGAAGAATCCACACGATGTGTGGGTCTCATCTAGATGGTTGAAACATTTTGGATCGTCGATGCGATGAGTTTGATATGGCCGATAAAATGGTTTGGAGATCGTGATTGCTTCAGCCCAAGAAAAACGTCCGAAAGAGTATCTAAACATTAAAATTTGGACTCGAAAACATTTCCAATCGGGCTTCGACCTATAGATGCATCAAAGATCTTTGAGAGGGATTTCCGAAATGGTATTGTCGGCTGTGTAGTTCATCGTTGTGTGAAACTTATGGCATTTCGAAAATTCAATGTTTTGCGATATACAAATAAAAAGCGAGTGAATAAAAAAAGGGTACAACAGGAGGGCTTCCCAGGAGGTCACCCATCCCAGTACTACTCTCGCCCAAGCACACTTAACTGCGAAGCTCTGATGGGATCCGGTGCATTAGTGCTCGTATGATCGCACCCGGTAGTACATGTCATGTAAATATCCTCTTCATCCACTTTTTCAATGCTTCTTTTTTAGCTGACATGATAAAGAAGAAACAACACGATGTGTGGGCCTCATCTAGATGATTGAAACGTTTTGGATCATCGATGCGATGAGTTTGAAATGGCCGATAAACGGTTGCGATGTCGTGATTGCTTTAACTCGAGAAAAACGTCCAAAAAAGTATCTAAACATCAAAATTTGGGGTCAAAACATTTCCAATCGGACTTCGACCTATTGGCGCATCAAAGATCTTTGAGAGAGCTTTCCGAAATGGTATTTTTGGCTGTGTAGTTCATCGCGGTGTGAAACTTATGGCATTTCGAAAATGCAATGTTTTCAGAAAGACAAATAAAAGTGAGTGAATAAAAAAGGGGTGCAACACAAGGACTTCCAAAGGGGTCACCCTTCCCAGTACTACTCTCGCCAAAGCACGTTTAACTGCGGAGTTCTGATGGGATCTGGTGCATTAGTGCTGGTATGATCGCACCCGGTAGTACATGTCATGCAATCCTAAATATCCTCTTCATCCACTTTTTAAATGCTTCTTTTTGAACTCCACATGATAAAGAAGAATCCACACGATGTGTGGGCCTCGTCAAGATGGTTGAAGCATTTTGGATCGTTGATGTGATGAGTTTTAGATGGCCGATAAAGCGGTTTCGAGGTCGTGATTGCTTCAGCCCAAGAAAAACGTCCGAATGAGTGTCTAAACATCAAAATTTGGGGTCGAAAACATTTCCAAATGGTCATCAATCTATATGCGTGTCAAAAATCATTGAGAGAGCTTTCCGAAATGGTATTGTCGGCTGTGTAGTTCATCGCGGTGTGAAACTTATGGCATTTCGATAATACAATGTTTTGCCATAGACAAATAAAAAGGGAGTGAATAAAAAAAGGGGTGCAACATGATGACTTCGCAGGACGTCCCCATCCCAGTATTACTCTCGCCCAACCATGCTTAACTGTGGAGTTCTGATGGGATCCAGTGCATTAGTGCTGGTATGATCGCACCCGGTAGTACATGTAATGCAGTCGTAAATATCCTCTCAATCCACTTTTTCAATGCTTCTTTTTGAGCTTGACGTGATAAAGAAGAATCCACACGATGTGTGGGTCTCGTCTAGATGGTTGAAACATTTTGGATCGTCGATGCGATGAGTTTGATATGGCCGATAAAACGGTTTGGAGGTCGTGATTGCCTCAGCCCAAGAAAAATGTCCGAAAGAGTATCTAAACATTAAAATTTGGACTCAAAAACATTTCCAATCGGCCCTTGACCTATTGGCGTGTCAAAGATCTTTGAGAGAGCTTTCCAAAATGGTATTGTTGGCTGTGTAGTTCATCGTGGTGTGAAACTTATGGCAGTTCGAAAATACAATGTTTTGCGATAGACAAATAAAAAGCGAGTGACTAAAAAAAGGGGTGCAACACGGGGACTTCCCAGGACCTCACCCATCCCAGTACTACTCTCGCTCAAGCACGCTTAACTGCAGAGTTCTGATGGGATCCGTTGCATTAGTGCTGCTATAATCGCACCCGAGTACATGTCATGCAATCGTAAATATCCTCTTCATCACTTTTTCAATGCTTCTTTTTGAGCTCGACGTGATAAAGAAGAATCCACACGATGTCTAGGCCTTGTCTAGATGGTTGAAACATTTTGAATTGTCGATGCGATGAGTTTGATATGGCCGATAAAATGATTTTAAGGTAGTGATTGCTTTAGCCCCAGAAAACCGTCCATAAGAGTATCTATACATCGCAATGCGGGGTAGAAAACATTCCCAATCGGCCTTTGACCTATTGGCGTGTCAAAGATCTTTGACAGAGCTTTCCGAAATGGTATTGTCGGCTGTGTAGTTCATCGCGGTGTGAAACTTGTGACATTTCGAAAATACAATGTTTTGCGATAGACAAATAAAAAGCGAGTGAATAAAAAAAGGTGTGCAACATGAGGACTTCCCAGGAGCTAACCCATCGCAGTTCTACTCTCGCCCAAGCACGTTTAACTGCAGAGTTCTGATGGGATCCGTTGCATTAGTGCTGGTATAATCGCTCCCGATTGTACATGTCATGCAATCGTAAATATCCTCTTCATCTACTTTTTCAATGCTTCTTTTTGAACTCGACGTGATAAAAAAGAATCCACACGATGTCTGTGCCTTTTCTAGTTGGTTGAAATGTTTTGGATCATTCATGCGATGAGTTTGATATGGCCGGTAAAACGGTTCCGAGGCCGTGATTGCTTTAGCCCGAGAAAAACGTCCCAAAGAGTATCTAAACATCAAAATTTGGGGTCAAAAATATTTCCAATCGGTCCTAGACCTATTGGCGCATCAAAAATCTTTGAGAGAGCTTTTTGAAATGGTATTGTCGGTTGTGTAGTTCATCGCGGTGTGAAACTTATGGCATTTTTAAAATACAATGTTTTGCGATAGACAAATAATAAGCGAGTGAATAAAAAAAGGGGTGCAACACGACGACTTCCCAGAAGGTCACCCATCCCAGTACTACTCTTGCCCAAACATGCTTAAGTGCGGAGTTCTGATGGGATCTGGTGCATTAGTGCTGGTATGATCGCACCTGGTAATACATGTCATGTTATCGTAAATATCCTCTTCATCCACTTTTTCAATGCTTCTTTTTGAGCTCGACGTGATAAGAAAGTATCCACACGATGTGTAGGCCTTGTCTAGATGGTTGAAACGTTTTGGATCGTCGATGCGATGACTTTGATATGGCCGATAAAACGGTTTCGGGGTCGTGATTGCTTCAGCCCGAGAAAAACATCCGAAAGAGTATCTACGCATCAAAATTTGGGGTTGAAAACACTGTTAATCGACCTTTGACCGACTAACGTGTCAAAGATCTTTGAGAGAGCTTTCCGAAATGGTATTGTTGGCTGTGTAGTTCATTGCGGTGTGAAACTTATGGTAATTCGAAAATACAATGTTTTGCGATAGACCAAAAAACGCGAGTGAATAAAAAAGGGATGCAACATGAGGTCTTCCCAGGAGGTCAGCCATCCCAGTACTACTCTCGCCCAAGCACATTTAACTGCAGAATTCTGATGGGATCTGGTGCATTAGTGCTGGTATGATCGCACCCGGTAGTACATGTCACACAATCGTAAATATCCCCTTCAACCACTTTTTCATCGCTTCTTTTTGAGCTCGACATGATAATGAAGAATCCACACGATGTATGTGCCTTGTCTAGATGGTTGAAATGTTTTGGATCGTCGATGCGATGAGTTTGATATGGCCGATAAAACGGTTTCGAGGTCGTGATTGCTTCATCCCAAGAAAAACGTCCGAAAGAGTATCTAAACATCAAAATTTGGGGTCAAAAATATTTCCAATCGGTCTTTGACCTATTGGCACCTCAAAAATATTTGAGAGAGCTTTCCGAAATGGTATTGTCTGCTGTGTAGTTCATCGCGGTGTGAAATTTATGGCATTTCGAAAATACAATGTTTTGCGATAGACAAATAAAAACCAAGTGAATAAAAAAAGGGGTGCAACAAGAGGACTTCCCAAAAGGTCACCCATCCCAGCACTACTCTCGCCCAAGCACGCTTAACTGCAGAGTTCTGATGGGATCCGGTGCATCAGTGTTGGTATGATCGCACCCGGTAGAACATGTTATGCAATCTTTAATATCCTCTTTATCCATTTTTTCAATGCATCTTTTTGAGCTCGACGTGATAAAAAAGAAACCACACGATGTCTGGGCCTTGTCTAGATGGTTGAAACGTTTTGGATCGTTGATGCGATGACTTTGATATGGCCGATGAAACGGTTTCGAGGTCGTGATTCCTTCAGCCCCAGAAAAATGTCCAATAGAGTATCTAAACATCAAAATTTGGAGGCGAAAACATTCACAAATTTTCTTTGACTTATGGCGCATCAAAGATCTTTGAGAGATCTTTCCGAAATGGTATTGTTGGCTGTGTAGTTCATCGCGATGTGAAACTTATCGCATTTCGAAAATACAAAGTTTTGTGATAGACAAATAAAAAGCGAGTGAATAAAGAAACGGGTACAACACGAGGACTTTCTAGGAGCTCACCCATCGCAGTAGTACTCTCGCCCAAGCACGCTTAACTGCCGAGTTCTGATGGGATCCGGTGCATTAGTGCTTGTATGATCGCAGCCGGTAGTACCTGTCATGCAATCGTAAATATCCTCTTCATCCAATTTTTCAATGCTTCTTTTTGAGCTAGACATGATAATGAAGAATCCACACGATGTTTGTGCCTTTTCTAGATGATTGAAATGTTTTGGATCGTCAATGCGAAGAGTTTGTTATGGCCGATTAAACGCTTTCGAGGTCTTGATTGTTTCATCCCGTGAAAAATGTCCGAAAGAGTGTCTAAACATCAAAATTTGGGGACAAAAATATTTCCAATCAGTCTTTGACCTATTCGGGTATCAAAAATCTTTGAGATAGCTTTCCGAAATGGTATTGTCGGCTGTGTAGTTCATCGCGTGTGAAATTTATGGCATTTCGAAAATACAATATTTTGCAATAGATGAATAAAAAGCGAGTGATAAAAAAAAGGGGTGCAACACGAAGACTTCCCAGGAGGTCACCCATCCCAGAACTACTCTCGCCCAAGCACGCTTAACTAGGGAGTTCTGATGGGATCTGGTGCATTAGTGCTGGTATGATCGCACCCGGCAGTACATGTCATGCAATCGTAAATATCCACTTCATCCATTTTTTCAATGCTTCTTTTTGAGCTCGACGTGATAAAAAAATCCACACTATGTCTGGGACTTGTCTAGATAGTTGAAACGTTTTGTATTGTCGATGCGATGAATTTGATATGGCCGATAAAACGGTTTTGAGGTCGTGATTGCTTCAGCCCAAGAAAAATATCCGAAAGTGAAGCTAAACATCAAAATTTGGAGGCAAAAACATTCCTAAATTGTCTTTGGACTTTTGGCGCGTCAAAGATCTTTGAGAGAGCTTTCCGAAATGGTATTGTCGGCTGTGTAGTTCATCGTGTTGTGAAACTTATGGCCCTTTGAAAATACAATGTTTTGCGGTAGACAAATAAAAAGCGAGTGAATAAAAAAAGGGATGCAACACGACGTCTTCCCAGGAGGTCACCCATCCTAGGAGGTCACCCATCCCAGTACTGCTCTCGCCCAAGCACACTTAACTGCACAGTTCTGATGGGATCCGGTGCATTAGTGCTGGTATGATCCCACCCGATAGTACATGTCATGCAATCCTAAATATCCTCTTCATCCACATTTTCAATGCTTCTTTTTGAGTTCGACGTGATAAAGAAGAATCCACAGGATGTCTGGGCCTTGTTTAGATGGTTGAAACATTTTGGATCGTCGATGCGATGAGTTTGATATGGCCAATAAAACGGTTTCGAGGTCGTGATTGCTTCAGCCCGAGAAAATCTTCCGAAAGAGTATCTAAACATTAAAATTTGGGGTCGAAAACATTTCCAATCGGTCATTGACATATTGGTGTGTCAACGATATTTGAGAGAGCTTTCCGAAATGGTATTGTCGGATGTGTAGTTCATCGCGGTGTGAAACTTATGGCATTTCGAAAATACAATCACCACGAGAATACTTCCAAAATGCCAATGCATTTTGCGACAACATACGTGGTCACAAATTTTGCGATAACATTTGCCACGCTTTTGCGACCAATTTGCGACTACAGAGATATAGTTGCAAAGTGGTCGCAAAAGTGTGATTAAAATGTGTAGTCGCATATTGGTCACAATACGCAACCATTAAGCAACTAAACTGCATTGATTTGCGACTGATGGAGGCAGTTGCTAATCAGTCGCAAAGTAGCGACTGATTAGCGATTACTTGTGGAAGAACCTCATGTTAGTCGCATATTGGTCGCTAAATATGCGACCAATTTGCGACAACATATGGAGTGGCTCTTCAATCAAAAAGTGGTGGCAAAGTGATAACATAAAAACCATGTGCGTGTTAGGTATACCGACTTTTAAGCGATTACACTGTTGTGGTCACGAAGTAGTGGCAAAGCAGTGGCAAAGCAGTGGGAAAGTAGTGGCAAAATGTTGTATATATATGCCCCATCCCATTCTCTCATTTGTAAAATCGAAGGGAAAAAACTTCAAACATGTGGAGAAATTATAATAATTCGAGAGATTGAATGTACAAAAGGATTGATAATCAAACAAGAAATATATTGGCGGAATTTGCACAAGGCATGGAGCAGTTCATGAATTTTGCAAGTAGTCAACCAATAGTTCAAAGTAGTGGAGGTAAGTTTTTCTGTCCTTGTATTAATTGCAAAAACGATAAATTTATTCTAGGATGGAAAATATGGAGTCATCTATATAGTCGAGGATTTATGCTAAATTATTATATTTGGTATAAACATGGAGAAGAGCTGAATGTTCAGTTAGGGACGAGTAGTCGGGGTGATGTCCAAAGAAATCAGGGAGGTACGTGTGGTACTAGTGATGAAACAGTTGGTACATCCGGTAATAGATATGTTGAAATGGTGACGGATGCATTTCGTGAGACAACGATTGATGATCATTACTATAATCAGAACAAGGAAGAATAAAATAATGGAGAAGAACCTAATGAAGAAGCACGAAACTTTTACAACATGTTAGAAGTTGCGAAAAATCCATTGTATGATGGTTTTCATGAAGGGCACTCACAGTTATCTTTAGCTGCTCGGTTCATGAACATTAAGTTTGATTTTAATCTACCAGAAAAATGCATGGATTCTTGGGTGGAGCTGTTTACAAAATATTTGCCCGAGAAAAACCAGGCAACGGGTTCTTATTATGAAACCAAAAAATTGATGCAAAATTTAGGCCTCCCATTTTATACAATTGACGTGTGTGTTCACAATTGTGTGATCTTCTGGAAAGAAGATGAGAAATGGGAAAAATACAAATTTTGCGATTTCCCCCAATATAAGCCAAGCGAGGGTAGGACGAGAATACCTTTTAGTCGTATGTGTATTTACCTATAGGCGACAGACTTAAAAGAATGTATCAAAGCGAGAAAACCACAGAGGCAATGAGGTGGCGCGCAGAGCATGAAGCAGAAGATGGAGAAATGAGTCATCCATCTGATGGTGCAGAGTGAAATTTTTTTCAATATCTACATCCTAGATTTGGTGCTGAATCTCGAAACATTTATCTTGGCTTATGTACTGATGGGTTCAATCCATTTGGGTAGTCTCGTAATCATTCATTATGGTCGGTGATTATCACTCCATATAACTTACCACCGGATATGTGTATGAAGAAAGAGTACTTGTTTCTAACAATTCTGAATTCATGGCCAAATCATCTGCGTCCTAGTCTGGATATATTCCTCCGACCTTTGATTGATGAGTTGAAAGAATAGTGGTCTACAGGAGTTGATGCATACGACGTATCGTTGAATCAAAATTTCAATCTAAAAGCCATGTTATTTTGGACGATAAGCGATTTTCTCGCTTATGGAATGTTGTCAGGATGGACAACGCATGATAGACTGGCTTGTCCAATTTGTATGGATGATACGTAGGCATTTCAATTACCAAATGGTAGAAAGACGTGTTAGTTTGATTGTCACAAAAGGTTTTCCTAAGGGTCACCCGTTACGGAAAAATAAAACAATTTTTTTAAAGGGGAAGCACGCTTTGAATGACTATCCTCCACAATCATTGACAGGCAAACAAGTTTTACACGAGCGAATAAAAACTCTCAATTCTCTAAGAACATCTGATTGTGGAGAAAACGGTCATGAAAGTAAAGAAAAAGGTTATGGCAACTGGCATAATTGGCACAAAGAAAGCATATTTTGGGAGTTGTCGTACTGGATGGATCTTAACCTTCGACATAATCATGATGTGATGCATATAGGGAAGAATTTCTTCGATAACATCATTAATACTATTATGAATGTGAAAGAGAAATCAAAAGATACAGTTAAGTCAAGGTTGTATATTGCGAAGTGTTGCTCTCGTTAAGAGTTGCACGTGGATGGTCGGGGTAATGGTCCATTCCCTATAGTTCGATTGACACAAAAAGCGAAAGAACGTGATGGGGAGATCAGGTCGTATGGCCGGCCAGGAGACCAGACTGGCCGACCAGGGAGCTTTCCCGAGACAGCTGGGCCATTTGGCACACTGCCGGCCCCAGCGGTACCGCCGGACCCTCGACCAACAGGACCAGACCGATCAGCATTGCCGGCGGAGAGGCCCAAACCTCCGGCCCTACTGGTGGTGATGTGGATGACACCACCGGTCCCAGTGGTGATGCCGCCGACTCCGAGATCAACCTGGCTGGTCCAGAAGGCATTCCGGCCAGTACCTCGCACAGTCCAGCCGGTACAAGCGATCCAGCCGAGTACACGGGCATTTCAGCATCTACACAAGGAGACTCGGACCAGATAAGCTACCAGCTTCAGGACATGCATCTAGAGGAAGTCTCTACACCAGTGGTGCCACCTGGAGCAATGACAAGGAGCAGATCAAGAGCACTTTTCCACAAGTTCAGCTTATGGGTCGACAAGCTCCTTGAGGAAGATTTACTAAGGACAGTGGGCCAGAAGTGCAAAGAAGAGTCCAAAGGTGATGTAAGATTGAATATCAATCTCACAAGCGGTACGGCCGTGACTCGCAAGACGGAGAATCTCTCTTGGCTTAAGCAGGCAAGGGAACTAAAATGAGGGGGTTTTGATCGAATCACACGATCAAAGGTGAACCAAGGGAGTTTGAATCTCTCAAACTAACCTGGCCGTGGCTTCAATAGAAAGGAAGTGAATCACACACTTTATTTCTAAAGAACAAGAAAAAGACTCAAAGACAAGGCTTTGAAGAAAATACTTTGTATTCAAATTTCATTTCAATGGTGGTCTATCTTTACAATGAGGTCGTGCTGAGCTTATATAGTGCTCCTAGCAATGGTCCTAAACCTAAAAAGGAGAAAAGGAAATCATACATTTACAATATATGGCTGTTGGCCATTAATGTCTAGTTTGGCCAACAAGGAAAGTGTATATGCTTGTATCTTGAGAGCTTTGGGGCGAATGTAATGTGTCTAGGTACATCCTGGATGCTTTGGAAAGTCTTCAATACGTGCCCAAGTTGCAAGGAATAGAGATATTGCAATCTGAACACATTAAGTGTACTTCGGTCCATATATGGCAAGTCTTGGAGGAAAGGGATTTGCCTGATCCTCTGGTGGCTAGTGCATGGTAGGTTTATTTTGGGCTTCCTTAGGGCCTTAATAATATCTCCTGGACGCCATGTTTTGGTTTGCAAGTGATTAAACCAGTTGGCCATCTCACTTGCCATAAACGGCTCCAATCGGTTCATTTGAAGGCACAGATGGACCCGCCTGGTCCAAGGCGTGTTTGAGCTTCTACAAGTGCTTAAGGGAACTCCTAGAAGTACCAAAAAATCTCCTCGTCGCCAAGGAAACGTTTGGAGATTTTCATATAAGGAAAGTTCCAAATATGGTAAGTTTCGAAAACTCCAATTTGATGTATGGTGCATGACTTGATCTGGCCTTGTTTTGGGTGAGCTGCATGTCACCGCGTGTCCTCTGTGAGTCAGGATTATAGGCCAGGTTTGGTCTTGGCTGGCCGCTTCTTGGTTAAGTTTGGATTCATGAAGATACACCCATGTATCATTTTCCGCGTATTTGGCCGCCTTTGTGTTCCTTGGGCCGGCCATGCCGGGAAGTTGGCCAGGGGTTGTACCGATGACCTCATCATACCCTCCCCCTTCGAAATGTTTTGCCCTCAAAAGAGTTTTTCCTGCACATAGAGAAGGCAAGTTAATACCTTGATTTACTTGTGGGTTTAGGGTATTACCTCGGTTTATGGCCCTTATATGGTTAGGATGTGGCCATGGTGCATCTGGCGGTTGCTCCCTGATAAGAAAGGAAGAAATTACTCCTTTCCATAGCAGCTGGTGGCTTTGCTTTGCCTCAAAGGTGTTGGGTTCTCCACGCTCTCCTCTTGATTCCGAAACTTTGTTTAATGTAGGAGGTGGGTCTTCTTGATCTTTGATGAATCCTTGCTTTATTAGACCTGTTTCAGCAACCTTTGGCAAAGACAAATGCATTATGATAGTACTGGAAATTTCAATTTGAAGCTCCTTTATTGCCTTAACACTTTTAGGCTTAACATTTTCGCGTTCTACTTGTAAGCTTGTGATTAGTTGTCTAGATGGACATGTCTTAGCAAAGTGTCCTCTTCCTTGACATCTATAGCATATAATTTCATCTATTTTCACATTGTTAGAGGACTTACCTGGCGTTCCTTTTCCGTGTATTCCAAGCAATGGCGTTGATGGTTGCATGTGTGCTATGGCTTGAGGCTTTTGAACTTGCTGGTCAATTTTTGGTTGGACCATCTGCTTAGCTACCTTTTGTCCTTCTAAGGTGTATGAAAACACGTTTTTATGCTCAGAGCAGTAGGAAATCTTGGCCTTATGAAAGGGCTGCATGTTTGGTGTAGACATCTCACTCCTCGATGTTGTTGAGTGCATAGGTTGTGTGGCGATGTTTCTGCGTGTTTGGTACTTCTTCACAAACTTTCTATACATTCGTGCCTTAAGGTCTCCCCAATCAAGGACTGGTTTGTTGTAGAAGGTCCGTGCACTTTCCTTCAACCACCAATTGTAGGCATCTCCAACGAACATATCAACGGCATATGAGAGTTTCTCTTCTTTGGGGATGTTGTTTGAGCGCAGCCATTGTTTCATGTTGGTTTCCCATCGGAGGTATTCATCTGGGTCCTTGTTATACCCTGAAAAGGTTAGAGATTTGGAATTGTAAATATATAGCTTACTTGTCTGATTTCTTGATCTAGTTGGAGCGGTGTAGGTTGGCACTCGGCTTGACACAACGAAATGGCAAGGTGTAATTTTATTTGGCCAGTTTCTGTCAGTGGAATAGTAGTCTGGTGGCTCTGGTTTGAGTTCTTCAACTTCAGTTTCATTGTCAAAATGATATTCTGAATAGTCTTCATGCCATGTCCCATATCCATTAGAATCATCTACATCGGAAAAGTCTTGGTCATAGTCTAGTGGTTCTGGTTGAAGGTTTTCTCCATCTGATTCTTCCCTAAAATCAGTCTCCAAATAGTCTTGATTCCATGACTCTTCTGCATAGTCACACTCGCTGGCGCTTAGACATTGATTATAGTCGTTGTGTAGACTACAATCAGTTTGTGGTATTCTCATGGTGTCTTCTTCTTCATCATAGTGCTCCATCATTAAATTTTGTACCTTGCACAACAAGAAAAAGAGATATCAGGCCCAAATCAACAAATAAGGAAACTACACTCTAGTGAATATGTGATATTAACACATACGTAGTAGTAAAAGGAAAATCGATAAAAGTAAATATTTTGAGGTTTTTGTTTTTTTTCTTTTGGAAACTAACTTTAAAGCAAACTAAAAGACAATATTTTTTTGGTTTTTGATATTTTAAATTAATTTAGGACGAAAACACAATATTCAATGAATCTTTCTTTTTCTTTAACTTTACTAGTAACTAAATTCGAAAATAACAAAATGAGTGATGCTTATATTTTTGGTTTTTTTTTCTTATGATGAACGAAATTAAGTAAACATGAAATACAATTTTTTTGAGTTGGTTTTAGATTTAAATGAGAGCACATAAAAAAGCAACAAGAATCAACAAGAAACAATGCAAATGAAGAATAAGAACAAATATTTTTATTTGGTTTTTTTTGATAAGATGTAAATAAGAAAAATGCAAAAAAAGCATAAAAATAAAGGATAAAGGTTGGATTAACACAACCTGAGATAGGAGCTTTTAGCTCTGATACCAAAATGGTACAAGCCTCGATTCAAGGCTTATATGTGCGTGGAGAAGGTTAGGTGAGAAACTCGACCTTAGACTTCTTGGATAGGGGTTTTTGGGTTGCTATTCGATGGAAGGGGTGAACCACACGAGGGGTGATGAACCTCGTGATAAATCACAAACTTAGAGCTAGGAGGGTTGGTCTCAACTAGATTCTAAGCGCACAAGATTCTTGAGAGAAAACTTGTTGGGGAAAAAGTTCTATCTTTATTAATATCAAAAAAGGTTGTCGAACTACAATGCTGGAAGGAGCCTTATTAATATGCTCGACAGCTTGACCTACTAGGGTCGACTCGAATAAGAAAAGGAAAATTTACAAAAGTGCACAAAAGGAAAAGATACAAAAGTGCAAAACAGAAAGAGGCAAATATTCTTATTGAAAATTTACCTTACTTACCTCACGACCAAGAAATGGAAGGTGGCTGTCCTTATGGCATGCACGCGCCTTGCTCCTAGTCTTTGACTTGGAGTAGGGTTAGGAATCTTTGGGCCCTGACCTCTCTTCCCACTAAAGCCCAAGTCTCTGATGTCCCTTGTGTTGTAGAGAAGCCTTTGGACTCTACTTTGCACTTCTGGCCCAGTGACCTTAGTCGATCTTTCTCTAGGAGTTTGTCGACCCATAAGCTGAATTTGTGGAAGAGTGCCCTTGATCTGCTTCTTGTCATTGCTCCTTGAGGTACCACTGGTGTAGAGACTTCCTCTAGGTGCATATCCTGGAGCTGGTAGCTCATCTGGTCCGAGTATTCTTGTGTAGAAGTGGAAATGCGCATGTACTCGGCTGGATCGGCTGTACCGGCTGGATTGTGTGAGGTACTGGCCGGAATACCTTCAGGACCGGCCAAGTTGATCCAGGAGTCGGTGGCATCACCAAGGGGACCGGCGGTGTCATCCACGTCGCCACCGAGTGTGCCGGAAGCTTGGGCCTCTCCGCCGGCAATGCTGACCGGTCTGGTCCTATTGGTCGAGGGTCCGGCGGTACTTCTTGGTCCGGCAGACGTGCCAAATGGCCCGGCTGTCTCGGGCAAGCTTCCTGGTCGGCCAGTCTGGTCTCCTGGCTGGATGTATGACCTGATGTCCTCATCAAAAGGCTTCTCAACAATGCAAAGGACTTCATAGACTTGGGCTTTAGTGGCAAGAGAGGTCAGGGCCCAAAGATTTCTAACCCTACTCCAAGTCGAAGACTAGGAGCAAGGCGCATGCATGCCACAAGGACGGCCACCTTCCATTTCTTGGCCGTGAGGTAAGAAAGGTAAGTTTTCAATTCGAATATATGCTTCTTTCTGTTTTGCAGGGTAGGATCTAGATTGTTTACATTTTTTGAGTCAAAGAAATTTTAGGAATAGGTCCTTTTTTGGTTATGCACTTTTGTACATTTTCCATTTGTGCACTTTTGTAAACTTTCCTTTTCTTTCTTTGAGTCGACCCTAGAAGGTCAAGCTGTCGAGCATATTAATAAGGCTCCTTCCAGCATTGTAGTTCGAAAACCTTTTTGATATTAATAAAGTAGAACTTTCTTCCAACAAGTTTTCTCTCTAAGAATCTTGTGCGCTTAAAATCTAGTTGAGACCAGCCCCCCTAGCTCTAAGTTTGTGATTTATCACGAGGTTCATCACCTCTCGTGTGGTTCACTTCACCTTTCCATCGAATACCTGCCCAAAAACCCCTATCCAAGAAGTCTCAGGTCGAGTTTCTCACCTAACCTTCTCCAAACAGCCCACGCGCATATAAGCCTTGAATCGAGACTTGTATCATTTTGGTATCAGAGATTAAAGCTCCTAAACCAGGTTTTTTCTATTCTTTAGTTAGTTTTGTTTCTTGTTCTTGCATTATTTTAAGTCGCATTCAAGAAATATAAAAAAAATAACACTAAACTCCAAACAGAGTGCATCTAGCTTCTACGTGTATCACTAGGGCTTAGATTCACTTTTGCATTGCCATTCACGTTTTCCTTTTTGTTCAAATCATATTTCTATTATTTTTAAGTTAAATTAAAAAGAAAAGAAAAAGAAAATAGAAAAAATACCAAAAGAATTCGAATTGGACAGCTAGCACAAGTTGTAGGAAGTTTCCATTTTTCTAAACTTTCCTTTTTTCAGGTTTTTTCTTTTTCTCAACTTTTTCCTTTTTGCAAATTCGAATTCCCCTATAAAAGAAAACCCTCCTAATCCACTTAGGAGCAAAATAAATTGTGTTTCTTTCTTGTAGCACAATGGCAGAAGAGAATAGAGATGCAGCCGAGGCCATGATGGCCATGTTCACCACCCTCCAAACGCAACTCGCATCACAATTGGCGAGAGGTTGGAGCGCGTGGAGAGGCCTGCGAGATTCCAGGCCATAAGGCACGTGATAGCTGAGCAAAACCATGCTGAGGGTCCTGAGCACCATAGGACACGGCACGAACAGGAGGAGCCCCAGCCAGATGGAGATGAGGACGCACAACCTCATAACTATCACCATAGGCCGAGAGGACCTCCACGGCAACCAGAGGCAGAAGGTGATGGCTTCGAGCCATATGGACATCACCAGAGACCAAGGATGCCTCCTAGACATCATGAGGATGGAGATGAACACGCCTACAACCGGGTAACTCATCCTGATGTTAAGCTAACACCTCCGAGTTTTGCAGGAAAAGTAGACCCCAAGGCCTACAACCAACCAGGCCTTAGGAGAGTCTCCATGGCAGTAGCACAACTCACGGACAATGCCCTCATCTGGTGGGATCGTGAGGTGTCTGACCGAAGGAGGAAAAGATTGAGGCCCATAGACTCATGGGTCGACATGAAAGACCTCATGGGGCAAAGGTTTGTTCCACCTTATTTGCCTGATCCTCTGGTGGCTAGTGAATGGTAGGTTTATTTTGGGCTTCCTTAGGGCCTTAATAATATCTCCTGGACGCCATGTTTTGGTTTGCAAGTGATTAAACCAGTTGGCCATCTCACTTGCCATAAACGGCTCCAATCGGTTCATTTGAAGGCACAGATG
>CM032158.1:22823083-22902566 GCA_018901935.1 Pugionium cornutum | reverse complement strand
GGAGGTTTGCCTTGATATCAACCATGGAGGCAAAAGTCCTGGGATTCGAGCACATCAAGGATCTATACAAGGATGATCCTGACCTTGCTGAGAGCTACAAGGAGTGTAGCACAGGTAGTCATGGCAAATTCTACATCCATGAGGGATTTTTGTTCCGAGAAAGAAGGCTGTGCATACCACAGGGATCACTAAGAGAGCTTATCATCCGAGAAGCTCATGGAGGAGGACTCATGGGCCACTTTGGTGTCGACAAGACTCTAGCAGTGGTCAAGGAGCACTTCTACGGGCCACACATCAAGAGGACAGTAGAAGCACATTGTGCAAGATGCACCACTTGCAAGAAGGCAAAGTCCCGAGTGCAACCTCACGGGTTGTATCTCCCACTGCCCATACCAACACATCCATGGGTGGACATCTCGATGGATTTTGTTCTAGGCCTGCCCAAGATCAACCACAAAGATTCAATCTTTGTAGTGGTGGACAGATTCTCCAAGATGGCACACTTCATCCCATGTGCCAATGTCAATGATGCCACGCAAACAGCTGAGCTGTTCTTCAGAGAGGTAGTACGGCTTCATGGTGTGCCAAGGACAATCGTATCAGATAGGGACACCAAGTTCCTCAGCCATTTCTGGAGGGGCCTTTGGAGAAAGCTAGGCACGAAGCTACTCTTCTCAACCACTTGCCATCCTCAAACCGATGGCCAAACTGAAGTTGTCAACAGGACCCTATCAACTCTTCTCAGAACAACACTAGGGAAGAACCTAAAGACTTGGGTGGAGTGCCTGCCATTCATTGAGTTCGCCTACAACCGGGCGTGCACTCAGCAACCAAGAAGACCCCATTTGAAGTGGTATACGGCTTCAACCCTCTCACCCCATTGGAGCAAACACCACTGCCACCAGCTGAGATGACCAACCTCAAGGGAGCATCCAAAGCAGAGTTCATAAGGAGGTTACACCAGAAGGTAGCAGAGAACTTGGAAAAGAGGACCGGACAGTACGTGACTCATGCCAACAAAGGAAGAAAGGAGGTGATCTTTCAACCAGGCGATTGGGTGTGGCTACACCTACGGCAGGAGAGGTTCCCAAACCTAAGGAATTCCAAGCAAGCACCAAGAGGAGATGGACCATTCAGAGTGCTCGAGAGGATCAACAACAACGCCTACCGGATCGAGCTTCCAGGTGAGTTTAATGTGTCCAATACGTTTAATGTCACTGACTTGGCTCCTTTCCATGCAGATGAACCAGTTATGAGGACAAAACCTACTGAAGAGGGAGGGAATGATGAGGACATCAGGTCGTACATCCAGCCAGGAGACCAGACTGGCCGACCAGGAAGCTTGCCCAAGACAGCAGGACCCTCCGGCGCGCCTGCCGGACCAGACAGTACCGCCGGTCCCTCGACCTATAGGACCAGACCGGTCAACATTGCCGGCGGAGAGGCCCAAGCTTCCGGCACACTTGGTGGGGACGTGAATGACACCGCCGGTCCCCCTGATGACACCGCCGACTCCAGGATCAACTTGGCCGGTACACTTTGTAACCCTACTCCAAGTCAAAGACTAGGAGCAAGGCGCGTGCATGCCACAAGGACGGCCACCTTTCATTTCTTGGCCGTGAGGTGAGTTAAGGTAAGTTTACATTCGAATATATGCCTCTTTCTGTTTTGCAGGGTAGGATCTAGTTGCTTTACATTTTTGAGTCAAGACCATTTTAGGAATAGGTCCTTTTTCGGTTATGCACTTTTGTATCTTTTCCTTTTGTGCACTTTTGTAAACTTTCCTTTTTCTTTATTTGTGTCGACCCTAGAAGGTCAAGCTGTCAAGCATATTAATAAGGCTCCTTCCAGCATTGTAGTTCGACAACCTTTTGATATTAATAAAGTAGAACTTTTTCCTACAAGTTTTCTCTCAAGAGACTTGTGCCCTTAGAACCTAGTTGAGACCAGCCTCCTAGCTCTAAGTTTGTGATTTATCACGAGGTTCATCACCCCTCGTGTGGTTCACTTCACCCTTCCATCGTTTACCAACCAGAAAACCCCTATCCAGAAGCCTAAGGTTGAGTTTCTCACCTAATCTTCTACAAACAGCCCACGCGCATACATCCTTGAATCAAGTCTTGTATCAGGAGGTTACACCAGAAGGTAGCAGAAAACTTGGAGAAAAGGACCGGACAGTACGTGACTCATGCCAACATGGGAAGAAAGGAGGTGATCTTTCAACCAGGCGATTGGGTGTGCCTACACCTACAGCAGGAGAGGTTCCCAAACCTAAGGAGTTCCAAGCTAGCACCAAGAGGAGATGGACCATTCAGAGTGCTCGAGAGGATCAACAACAATGCCTACCGGATCGAGCTCCCAGGTGAGTTTAATGTGTCCAATACGTTCAATGTTACTAACTTAGCCCCTTTTCATGTAGATGAACCAGTTTTGAGGACAAAACCTACTGAAGAGGTATGGGATGATGAAGACATCAGGTCGTACATCCAGCCAGGAGACCAGACTGGCCGACCAAGAAGCTTGCCCGAGACAGCCGGACCATCTGGCACGCCTGCCGGCCCAAGCAGTACCGCCGGACCCTTGACCACAAGGACCAGAGCAACCAGCGTTGCCGGCGGAGAGGCCCAAGCTTCCGGCACACTTGGTGGCGACGTGGATAACACCGCCAGTCCCTCTGGTGATGCCGCCAACTCCGGGATCAACTTGGCCGGTCCTTAAGGCATTCCGGCTAGTACCTCGCACAATCCAGCCGATCTAGCCGAGTACACGCGCATTTCCACTTCTACACAAGAGGACTCGGACCAAATGAGCTACCAGCTCCAGGACATGCACCTAGAGGAAGTATCTACACCAGTGGTACCTCAAGGAGCAATGACAAGAAGCAGATCAAGGGCACTCTACCACAAATTCAGCTTATGGGTCGACAAGCTCCTAGAGGAAGATCGACTAAGGACAATGGGCCAAAAGTGAAAGGAAGAGTCCAATGGCTTCTCAACAACACAAGGGACATCAGAGACTTGGGCTTTAGTGGCAAGAGAGGTCAGGGCCCAAAGATTCTTAACCCTACTCCAAGTCGAAGACTAGGAGCAAGGCGCGTGCATGCCACAAGGACGGCCACCTTCCATTTCTTGGCCATGAGGTAAGTTAAGGTAAGTTTCAATTAGAATATATGCCTCTTTCTGTTTTGCAGGGTAGGATCTAGAATATTTACTTTATTGCGTCAAAGATATTTTATGAATAGGTCCTTTTTCGATTATACACTTTTGTATCTTTTCCTTTGTGCACTTTTGTAAGTTTTCCTTTTCTTATTTTGGTCGACCCTAGAAGGTCAAGCTGTTGAGCATATTAATAAGGCACCTTCCAGCATTGTAGTTTGACAACCTTTTTGATATTAATAAAGATAGAACTTTTTCCCCAACAAGTTTTCTCTCAAGAATCTTGTGCGCTTAGAATCTAGTTGAGACCAGCCCTCCTAGCTCTAAGTTTGTGATTTATCACGAGGTTCATCACCCCTCGTGTGGTTCGCTTCACCTTTCCATCGAATACCAACCCAAAAACCCCTATCCAAGAAGTCTAAGGTCGAGTTTCTCACCTAAACTTCTCCAAACAGCCCACGCGCATACATCCTTGAATCAAGGCTTGTATCAGCAAGTAATGCTGCCAAGTCTCCAATGCTCGGACAAGGGCATAAATCTCCTTGTTGTAAGTGGGGTAGTACAGTGAGGTACCACCTAGCTTCTCACTGAAGTATGCCACTGGCCTCCCTCCTTGGGTTAGCACTGCTCCTATGCCTATTCCAGAGGCATCACACTCCACTTCAAACATCTTGTTGAAGTCGGGCAGGACTAGCACTGGTGCATGTGTAAGGCTGTCCTTCAAGGCCTAGAATGTCTTCTCCTGAGCTTCTCCCCAGCTGAATCCCACGTTCTTCTTCACTACTGCCGTCAATGGTGAGGCAATACTGCTGACGTTGGGCACGAATCTCCTGTAGAAGCTGACCAGTCCGTGGAAGCTCCTTACTTGGCTGATGTTGCTTGGTGTTGGCCATTCTTGTATGGCTCGAATCTTCTCTTCATCAACCTGTAGGCCCTGTGAACTTACAACAAAACCTAAGAAGACAAGTTTATCAGTACAAAAGATGCACTTCTTGAGATTGGCATAAAGCTCTTCTTGTCGAAGGGTTTTAAGCACCAACTCAAGATGTGTGAGGTGATCCCTTAAGCATTTACTATAAACTAATATGTCATCGAAATAAACTACAACTAACTTACTGATGTACGCCCTAAGAACTTGGTTCATAAGGCGCATGAAGGTGCTTGGGGCATTAGTCAAGCCGAATGGCATGACTGTCCACTCGTAGAGCCCTTGCTTTGTCTTGAAAGCAGTCTTCCAGTCATCACCTTCCTTCATCCTGACCTGGTGGTATCCACTCTTGAGGTCTATCTTGGAGAAGACCGTGGCTCCACTCAGCTCATCTAGCAAGTCATCCAGCCGTGGTATCAGATGCCGGTACTTGACTGTGATGTTGTTGATTGCTCGGCAGTCCACGGACATTCGCCAAGTCCCATCCTTCTTGGGCACTAGTAGCACTGGTACGGCACATGGACTGAGGCTCTCTCGAACATAGCCTTTCTCCAGGAGCTCCTTGAATTGCTTCTCAAGCTCCTTAGACTCCTCTGGACTCATCCGGTAGGCTGGCCGGTTTGGCAGGGCTGCTCCGGGCACTAGGTCGATCTGGTGTTCTATGCCACGTAAAGGAGGCAAGCCTGCTGGTATCTCCTCTGGGAACACATCCTGGAACTTGTTGAGGAGAGTTGCTACTTCAGGAGGTAGCTCTACCTGTTCCTGTTCTATACTCAAGGTTTCTTTGAAGACCATTAGTAACATTAAATCCTTCGAGGCTAAAGCTCTCTGGACATAGCTTGGTTGAATAAGAAAATTAGACTTGATAAATTTCTTTTCCTTACTCGTTTGGAGTTGTAGCTCGTGTACCTGGGGAGGTGTAAGAGGAGCTAGGCTGACCTTTCTTTTGTCATGCACAAAAGTGTAGAGATTGGTTCGGCCATCATGCCTGGTCTCTTTGTCAAACTGCCATGGCCTTCCTAGCAGAAGATGGCCAGCTTGCATGGGCACCACGTCGCACACAACTTGGTCTCGGTACTTGCCCACACTGAATGGCACAGTGACTTGCTCATGGATCTTGAGCTCTACTTTGTCATCGAGCCATATCAGTCTATATGGTCGAGGGTGCCTTGTCTTCTCTAGACCTAGCTTATCAACCATGTACGCACTAGCAACGTTAGTGCAAGAACCACCATCTATGATGAGGTTACATACCTTGTCCTTGATGGTACAACGGCTGTGGAAGATGTTCTCCCTCTGGATGGTCTCTGAGGGATCCACCATTGCACTGAAAATGCGTCTAGTGACCAGCACTTCCCCCACATCAGGGTACTCAATGTCACCATATTCTCCTTCTGGTTCATAGTCCTCTTCCTCTTGGGACTCATACTCTCCAGCCTCCGTAATCAGCATGACCCGGTTGTTTGGGCACTCCCTTGAGATGTGTCCACGACCCCTATATTTGAAACAAGTGATGTCACGTGATCTTTGAGGGTTAGGGGACTTACTAGGCTCTCTCTGGTCATGGGTTGGCTCAGGAGGCTTGCTCTTGAGCCTTGACTCAATCTCTATGCTTTTGCCTTTGTCTACGGGCTTGGGAATGTTGCTTGGTGCCCAATGCGTCTTAGGCTTACTGCGGATGTCTTGGCTCTTATGTTTGATGTGCTGCTCAGCCTGGACAGATAGGTGGAACAAGTCTTTGAAGTCATTGTAGATTTGCCTTTCCACCTTGCGGCTGATTCTTTCTTGGAGTCCATCCAAGAATTGTGCCATCAAAGCTTCCTCATCGTCATTGAGTTCCAGCCTGTTCCTTAGTCTCTCAAACCCTTCATAGTACTCCTCTACTGACCTGGTACCCTGCTTAAGAGTACGAAAACGTCGTTGCAAATCTCTATGAAAATAAGGTGGAACAAACCTTTGCCCCATGAGGTCTTTCATGTCGACCCATGAGTCTACGGGCCTCAATCTTTTCCTCCTTCGGTCAGACACCTCACGATCCCACCAGATGAGGGCATTGTCCGTGAGTTGTGCTACTGCCATGGAGACTCTCCTAGGGCCTGGTTGGTTGTAGTGATCGAAGATGTGATCCATCCTTCTCTCCCAATCTAGGTAGGCCTCGGGGTCTACTTTTCTTGCAAAACTCGGAGGTGTTAGCTTAACATCAGGATGAGTTACCCGGTTGTAGGCGTGTTCATCTCCATCCTCATGATGTCTAGGAGGCATCCTTGGTCTCTGGTGATGTCCATATGGCTCGAAGCCATCATCTTCTGCCTCTGGTTGCCGTGGAGGTCCTCTTGGCCTATGGTGATAGTTATGAGGTTGTGCGTCCTCATCTCCATCTGGCTGGGGCTCCTTCTGTTCGTGCTGTGTCCTATGGTGCTCAGGACCCTCAGCATGGTTTTGCTCAGCTATCACGTGCCTTATGGCCTGGAATCTCACAGGCCTCTCCACGCGCTCCAACCTCTCGCCAATTGTGATGCGAGTTGCGTTTGGAGGGTGGTGAACATGGCCATCATGGCCTCGGCTGCATCTCTATTCTCTTCTGCCATTGTGCTACAAGAAAGAAACACAATTTATTTTGCACCTAAGTGGATTAGGAGGGTTTTCTTTTATAGGGGAATTCGAATTTGCAAAAAGAAAAAAGTTGAGAAAAAAAAAACCTGAAAAAAGGAAAGTTTAGAAAAATGGAAACTTCCTACAACTTGTGCTAGCTGTCCAATTCGAATTCTTTTGGTATTTCTTCTATTTTCTTTTTCTTTTCTTTTTAATTTAACTTAAAAATAATAGAAATATGATTTGAACGAAAAGGAAAACGTGAATGGCAATGCAAAAGTGAATCTAAGCCCTAGTGATACACGTAGAAGCTAGATGCACTCTGTTTGGAGTTTAGTGTTATTTTTTTTATATTTCTTGAATGCGACTTAAAATAATGCAAGAACAAGAAACAAAACTAACTAAAGAATAGAAAAAACCTGGTTTAGGAGCTTTAAGCTCTGATACCAAAATGATACAAGCCTCGATTCAAGGCTTATATGCGCGGCTGTTTGGAGAAGGTTAGGTGAGAAACTCGACCTGAGACTTCTTGGATAGGGGTTTTTGGGCAGGTATTCGATGGAAAGGTGAAGTGAACCACACGAGAGGTGATGAACCTCGTGATAAATCACAAACTTAGAGCTAGGGGGGCTGGTCTCAACTAGATTTTAAGCGCACAAGATTCTTAGAGAGAAAACTTGTTGGAAGAAAGTTCTACTTTATTAATATCAAAAAGGTTGTCGAACTACAATGCTGGAAGGAGCCTTATTAATATGCTCGACAGCTTGACCTTCTAGGGTCAACTCAAAGAAAGAAAAGGAAAGTTTACAAAAGTGCACAAATGGAAAATGTACAAAAGTGCATAACCGAAAAAGGACCTATTCCTAAAATTTCTTTGACTCAAAAAATGTAAACAATCTAGATCCTACCCTGCAAAACAGAAAGAAGCATATATTCGAATTGAAAACTTACCTTTCTTACCTCACGGCCAAGAAATGGAAGGTGGCCGTCCTTGTGGCATGCATGCGCCTTGCTCTTAGTCTTCGACTTGGAGTAGGGTTAGAAATCTTTGGGCCCTGACCTCTATTGCCACTAAAGCCCAAGTCTCTGAAGTCCTTTGCATTGTTGAGAAGCCTTTTGATGAGGACATCAGGTCATACATCCAGCCAGGAGACCAGACTGACAGACCAGGAAGCTTGCCCGAGACAGCCGGGCCATTTGGCACGTCTGCCGGACCAAGAAGTACCGCCGGACCCTCGACCAATAGGACCAGACCGGTCAGCATTGCCGGCGGAGAGGCCCAAGCTTCCGGCACACTTGGTGGCGACGTGGATGACACCGCCGGTCCCCTTGGTGATGCCACCGACTCCTGGATCAACTTGGCCGGTCCTGAAGGCATTCCGGCCAGTACCTCACACAATCCAGCCGGTACAGCCGATCCAGCCGAGTACATGCACATTTCCACTTCTACACAAGAATACTCGGACCAGATGAGCTACCAGCTCCAGGATATGCACCTAGAGGAAGTCTCTACACCAGTGGTACCTCAAGGAGCAATGACAAGAAGCAGATCAAGGGCACTCTTCCACAAATTCAGCTTATGGGTCGACAAACTCCTAGAGGAAGATCGACTAAGGACACTGGGCCAGAAGTGCAAAGTAGAGTCCAAAGGCTTCTCTACAACACAAGGGACATCAGAGACTTGGGCTTTAGTGGCAAGAGAGGTCAGGGCCCAAAGATTCCTAACCCTACTCCAAGTCAAAGACTAGGAGCAAGGCGCGTGCATGCCATAAGGACAGCCACCTTCCATTTCTTGGTCGTGAGGTAAGTAAGGTAAATTTTCAATAAGAATATTTGCCTCTTTCTGTTTTGCACTTTTGTATCTTTTCCTTTTGTGCACTTTTGTAAATTTTTCTTTTCTTATTCGAGTCGACCCTAGTAGGTCAAGCTGTCGAGCATATTAATAAGGCTCCTTCCAGCATTGTAGTTCGACAACCTTTTTTGATATTAATAAAGATAGAACTTTTTCCCCAACAAGTTTTCCTCAAGAATCTTGTGCGCTTAGAATCTAGTTGAGACCAGCCCTCCTAGCTCTAAGTTTGTGATTTATCACGAGGTTCATCACCCCTCGTGTGGTTCACTTCACCCTTCCATCGAATAGCAACCCAAAAACCCCCTATCCAAGAAGTCTAAGGTCGAGTTTCTCACCTAACCTTCTCCACGCACATATAAGCCTTGAATCGAGGCTTGTATCATTTTGGTATCTGAGCTAAAAGCTCCTATCTCAGGTTGTGTTAATCCAACCTTTATCCTTTATTTTTATGCTTTTTTTGCATTTTTCTTATTTACATCTTATCAAAAAAAACCAAATAAAAATATTTGTTCTTATTCTTCATTTGCATTGTTTCTTGTTGATTCTTGTTGCTTTTTTATGTGCTCTCATTTAAATCTAAAACCAACTCAAAAAAATTGTATTTCATGTTTACTTAATTTCGTTCATCATAAGAAAAAAAAACCAAAAATATAAGCATCACTCATTTTGTTATTTTCGAATTTAGTTACTAGTAAAGTTAAAAAAAGAAAGATTCATTGAATATTGTTTTTTCGTCCTAAATTAATTTAAAATATCAAAAACCAAAAAAATATTGTCTTTTAGTTTGCTTTAAAGTTAGTTTCCAAAAGAAAAAAAACAAAAACCTCAAAATATTTACTTGTATCGATTTTCCTTTTACTACTACGTATGTGTTAATATCACATATTCACTAGAGTGTAGTTTCCTTATTTGTTGATTTGGGCCTGATATATCTTTTTATTGTTGTGCAAGGTACAAAATTTAATGATGGAGCACTATGATGAAGAAGAAGACACCATGAGCATACCACAAACTGATTGTAGTCTACACAACGACTATGATCAATGTCTAAGCACCAGCGAGTGTGACTATGCAGAAGAGTCATGGAATCAAGACTATTTGGAGACTGATTTTAGGGAAGAATCAGATGGAGAAAACCTTGAACCAGAACCACTAGACTATGACCAAGACTTTTCCGATGTAGATGATTCTAATGGATATGGGACATGGCATGAAGACTATTCAGAATATCATTTTGACAATGAAACTGAAGTTGAAGAACTCAAACCAGAGCCACCAGACTACTATTCCACTGACAGAAGCTGGCCAAATAAAATTACACCTTGCCATTTAGTTGTGTCAAGCCGAGTGCCAACCTACACCGCTCCAACTAGATCAAGAAATCAGACAAGTAAGCTATATATTTACAATTCCAAATCTCTAACCTTTTCAGGGTATAACAAGGACCCAGATGAATACCTCCGATGGGAAACCAACATGAAACAATGGCTGCGCTCAAACAACATCCCCAAAGAAGAGAAACTCTCATATGCCGTTGATATGTTCGTTGGAGATGCCTACAATTGGTGGTTGAAGGAAAGTGCACGGACCTTCTACAACAAACCAGTCCTTGATTGGGGAGACCTTAAGGCACGAATGTATAGAAAGTTTGTGAAGAAGTACCAAACACGCAGAAACATCGCCACACAACCTATGCACTCAACAACATCGAGGAGTGAAATGTCTACACCAAACATGCAGCCCTTTCATAAGGCCAAGATTTCCTACTGCTCTGAGCATAAAAACGTGTTTTCATACACCTTAGAAGGACAAAAGGTAGCTAAGCAGATGGTCCAACCAAAAATTGACCAGCAAGTTCAAAAGCCTCAAGCCATAGCACACATGCAACCATCAACGCCATTGCTTGGAATACACGGAAAAGGAACGCCAGGTAAGTCCTCTAACAATGTGAAAATAGATGAAATTATATGCTATAGATGTCAAGGAAGAGGACACTTTGCTAAGACATGTCCAACTAGACAACTAATCACAAGCTTACAAGTAGAACGCGAAAATGTTAAGCCTAAAAGTGTTAAGGCAATAAAGGAGCTTCAAATTGAAATTTCCAGTACTATCATAATGCATTTGTCTTTGCCAAAGGTTGCTGAAACAGGTTTAATAAAGCAAGGATTCATCAAAGATCAAGAAGACCCACCTCCTACATTAAACAAATTTTCGGAATCAAGAGGAGAGCGTGGAGAACCCAACACCTTTGAGGCAAAGCAAAGCCACCAGCTGCTATGGAAAGGAGTAATTTCTTCCTTTCTTATCAGGGAGCAACCGCCAGATGCACCATGGCCACATCCTAACCATATAAGGGCCATAAACCGAGGTAATACCCTAAACCCACAAGTAAATCAAGGTATTAACTTTCCTTCTCTTTGTGCAGGAAAAACTCTTTTGAGGGCAAAAAATTTCGAAGGGGGAGGGTATGATGAGGTCATCGGTACAACCCCTGGCCAACTTCCCGGCATGGCCGGCCCAAGGAACACAAAGGCGGCCAAATACGCGGAAAATGATACATGGGTGTATCTTCATGAATCCAAGCTTAACCAAGAAGCAGCCAGCAAAGACCAAACCTGGCCTATAGTCCTGACTCACAGAGGACACGCGGCGACATGCAGCTCACCCAAAACAAGGCCAGATCAAGTCATGCACCATACATCAAATTGGAGTTTTCGAAACTTACCATATTTGGAACTTTCCTTATATGAAAACCTCCAAACGTTTCTTTGGCGACGAGGAGATTTTTTGGTACTTCTAGGAGTTCCCTTAAGCACTTGTAGAAGCTCAAACACGCCTTGGACCAGGCGGGTCCATCTGTGCCTTCAAATGAACCGATTGGAGCCGTTTATGGCAAGTGAGATGGCCAACTGGTTTAATCACTTGCAAACCAAAACATGGCGTCCAGGAGATATTATTAAGGCCCTAAGGAAGCCCAAAATAAACCTACCATTCACTAGCCACCAGAGGATCAGGCAAATAAGGTGGAACAAACCTTTGCCCCATGAGGTCTTTCATGTCGACCCATGAGTCTATGGGCCTCAATCTTTTCCTCCTTCGGTCAGACACCTCACGATCCCACCAGATGAGGGCATTGTCCGTGAGTTGTGCTACTGCCATGGAGACTCTCCTAAGGCCTGGTTGGTTGTAGGCCTTGGGGTCTACTTTTCCTGCAAAACTCGGAGGTGTTAGCTTAACATCAGGATGAGTTACCCGGTTGTAGGCGTGTTCATCTCCATCCTCATGATGTCTAGGAGGCATCCTTGGTCTCTGGTGATGTCCATATGGCTCGAAGCCATCACCTTCTGCCTCTGGTTGCCGTGGAGGTCCTCTCGGCCTATGGTGATAGTTATGAGGTTGTGCGTCCTCATCTCCATCTGGCTGGGGCTCCTCCTGTTCGTGCCGTGTCCTATGGTGCTCAGGACCCTCAGCATGGTTTTGCTCAGCTATCACGTGCCTTATGGCCTGGAATCTCGCAGGCCTCTCCACGCGCTCCAACCTCTCGCCAATTGTGATGCGAGTTGCGTTTGGAGGGTGGTGAACATGGCCATCATGGCCTCGGCTGCATCTCTATTCTCTTCTGCCATTGTGCTACAAGAAAGAAACACAATTTATTTTGCTCCTAAGTGGATTAGGAGGGTTTTCTTTTATAGGGGAATTCGAATTTGCAAAAAGGAAAAAGTTGAGAAAAAGAAAAAACCTGAAAAAAGGAAAGTTTAGAAAAATGGAAACTTCCTACAACTTGTGCTAGCTGTCCAATTCGAATTCTTTTGGTATTTTTTCTATTTTCTTTTTCTTTTCTTTTTAATTTAACTTAAAAATAATAGAAATATGATTTGAACAAAAAGGAAAACGTGAATGGCAATGCAAAAGTGAATCTAAGCCCTAGTGATACACGTAGAAGCTAGATGCACTCTGTTTGGAGTTTAGTGTTATTTTTTTTATATTTCTTGAATGCGACTTAAAATAATGCAAGAACAAGAAACAAAACTAACTAAAGAATAGAAAAAACCTGGTTTAGGAGCTTTAATCTCTGATACCAAAATGATACAAGTCTCGATTCAAGGCTTATATGCGCGTGGGCTGTTTGGAGAAGGTTAGGTGAGAAACTCGACCTGAGACTTCTTGGATAGGGGTTTTTGGGCAGGTATTCGATGGAAAGGTGAAGTGAACCACACGAGAGGTGATGAACCTCGTGATAAATCACAAACTTAGAGCTAGGGGGGCTGGTCTCAACTAGATTTTAAGCGCACAAGATTCTTAGAGAGAAAACTTGTTGGAAGAAAGTTCTACTTTATTAATATCAAAAAGGTTTTCGAACTACAATGCTGGAAGGAGCCTTATTAATATGCTCGACAGCTTGACCTTCTAGGGTCGACTCAAAGAAAGAAAAGGAAAGTTTACAAAAGTGCACAAATGGAAAATGTACAAAAGTGCATAACCAAAAAAGGACCTATTCCTAAAATTTCTTTGACTCAAAAAATGTAAACAATCTAGATCCTACCCTGCAAAACAGAAAGAAGCATATATTCGAATTGAAAACTTACCTTTCTTACCTCACGGCCAAGAAATGGAAGGTGGCCGTCCTTGTGGCATGCATGCGCCTTGCTCCTAGTCTTCGACTTGGAGTAGGGTTAGAAATCTTTGGGCCCTGACCTCTCTTGCCACTAAAGCCCAAGTCTATGAAGTCCTTTGCATTGTTGAGAAGCCTTTTGATGAGGACATCAGGTCATACATCCAGCCAGGAGACCAGACTGGCCGACCAGGAAGCTTGCCCGAGACAGCCGGGCCATTTGGCACGTCTGCCGGACCAAGAAGTACCGCCGGACCCTCGACCAATAGGACCAGACCGGTCAGCATTGCCGGCGGAGAGGCCCAAGCTTCCGGCACACTCGGTGGCGACGTGGATGACACCGCCGGTCCCCTTGGTGATGCCACCGACTCCTGGATCAACTTGGCCGGTCCTGAAGGTATTCCGGCCAGTACCTCACACAATCCAGCCGGTACAGCCGATCCAGCCGAGTACATGCGCATTTCCACTTCTACACAAGAATACTCGGACCAGATGAGCTACCAGCTCCAGGATATGCACCTAGAGGAAGTCTCTACACCAGTGGTACCTCAAGGAGCAATGACAAGAAGCAGATCAAGGGCACTCTTCCACAAATTCAGCTTATGGGTCGACAAACTCCTAGAGAAAGATCGACTAAGGTCACTGGGCCAGAAGTGCAAAGTAGAGTCCAAAGGCTTCTCTACAACACAAGGGACATCAGAGACTTGGGCTTTAGTGGGAAGAGAGGTCAGGGCCCAAAGATTCCTAACCCTACTCCAAGTCAAAGACTAGGAGCAAGGCGCGTGCATGCCATAAGGACAGCCACCTTCCATTTCTTGGTCGTGAGGTAAGTAAGGTAAATTTTCAATAAGAATATTTGCCTCTTTCTGTTTTGCACTTTTGTATCTTTTCCTTTTGTGCACTTTTGTAAATTTTCCTTTTCTTATTCGAGTCGACCCTAGTAGGTCAAGCTGTCGAGCATATTAATAAGGCTCCTTCCAGCATTGTAGTTCGACAACCTTTTTTGATATTAATAAAGATAGAACTTTTTCCCCAACAAGTTTTCTCTCAAGAATCTTGTGCGCTTAGAATCTAGTTGAGACCAACCCTCCTAGCTCTAAGTTTGTGATTTATCACGAGGTTCATCACCCCTCGTGTGGTTCACCCCTTCCATCGAATAGCAACCCAAAAACCCCTATCCAAGAAGTCTAAGGTCGAGTTTCTCACCTAACCTTCTCCACGCACATATAAGCCTTGAATCGAGGCTTGTACCATTTTGGTATCAGAGCTAAAAGCTCCTATCTCAGGTTGTGTTAATCCAACCTTTATCCTTTATTTTTTATGCTTTTTTTGCATTTTTCTTATTTACATCTTATCAAAAAAAACCAAATAAAAATATTTGTTCTTATTCATCATTTGCATTGTTTCTTGTTGATTCTTGTTGTTTTTTTGTGTGCTCTCATATAAATCTAAAACCAACTCAAAAAAATTGTATTTCATGTTTACTTAATTTCGTTCATCATAAGAAAAAAAAACCAAAAATATAAGCATCACTCATTTTGTTATTTTCGAATTTAGTTACTAGTAAAGTTAAAGAAAAAGAAAGATTCATTGAATATTGTGTTTTCGTCCTAAATTAATTTAAAATATCAAAAACCAAAAAAATATTGTCTTTTAGTTTGCTTTAAAGTTAGTTTCCAAAAGAAAAAAAACAAAAACCTCAAAATATTTACTTTTATCGATTTTCCTTTTACTACTACGTATGTGTTAATATCACATATTCACTAGAGTGTAGTTTCCTTATTTGTTGATTTGGGCCTGATATCTCTTTTTCTTGTTGTGCAAGGTACAAAATTTAATGATGGAGCACTATGATGAAGAAGAAGACACCATGAGAATACCACAAACTGATTGTAGTCTACACAACGACTATAATCAATGTCTAAGCGCCAGCGAGTGTGACTATGCAGAAGAGTCATGGAATCAAGACTATTTGGAGACTGATTTTAGGGAAGAATCAGATGGAGAAAACCTTCAACCAGAACCACTAGACTATGACCAAGACTTTTCCGATGTAGATGATTCTAATGGATATGGGACATGGCATGAAGACTATTCAGAATATCATTTTGACAATGAAACTGAAGTTGAAGAACTCAAACCAGAGCCACCAGACTACTATTCCACTGACAGAAACTGGCCAAATAAAATTACACCTTGCCATTTCGTTGTGTCAAGCCGAGTGCCAACCTACACCGCTCCAACTAGATCAAGAAATCAGACAAGTAAGCTATATATTTACAATTCCAAATCTCTAACCTTTTCAGGGTATAACAAGGACCCAGATGAATACCTCCGATGGGAAACCAACATGAAACAATGGCTGCGCTCAAACAACATCCCCAAAGAAGAGAAACTCTCATATGCCGTTGATATGTTCGTTGGAGATGCCTACAATTGGTGGTTGAAGGAAAGTGCACGGACCTTCTACAACAAACCAGTCCTTGATTGGGGAGACCTTAAGGCACGAATGTATAGAAAGTTTGTGAAGAAGTACCAAACACGCAGAAACATCGCCACACAACCTATGCACTCAACAACATCGAGGAGTGAGATGTCTACACCAAACATGCAGCCCTTTCATAAGGCCAAGATTTCCTACTGCTCTGAGCATAAAAACGTGTTTTCATACACCTTAGAAGGACAAAAGGTAGCTAAGCAGATGGTCCAACCAAAAATTGACCAGCAAGTTCAAAAGCCTCAAGCCATAGCACACATGCAACCATCAACGCCATTGCTTGGAATACACGGAAAAGGAACGCCAGGTAAGTCCTCTAACAATGTGAAAATAGATGAAATTATATGCTATAGATGTCAAGGAAGAGGACACTTTGCTAAGACATGTCCATCTAGACAACTAATCACAAGCTTACAAGTAGAACGCGAAAATGTTAAGCCTAAAAGTGTTAAGGCAATAAAGGAGCTTCAAATTGAAATTTCCAGTACTATCATAATGCATTTGTCTTTGCCAAAGGTTGCTGAAACAGGTCTAATAAAGCAAGGATTCATCAAAGATCAAGAAGACCCACCTCCTACATTAAACAAAGTTTCGGAATCAAGAGGAGAGCGTGGAGAACCCAACACCTTTGAGGCAAAGCAAAGCCACCAGCTGCTATGGAAAGGAGTAATTTCTTCCTTTCTTATCAGGGAGCAACCGCCAGATGCACCATGGCCACATCCTAACCATATAAGGGCCATAAACCGAGGTAATACCCTAAACCCACAAGTAAATCAAGGTATTAACTTGCCTTCTCTATGTGCAGGAAAAACTCTTTTGAGGGCAAAACATTTCGAAGGGGGAGGGTATGATGAGGTCATCGGTACAACCCCTGGCCAACTTCCCGGCATGGCCGGCCCAAGGAACACAAAGGCGGCCAAATACGCGGAAAATGATACATGGGTGTATCTTCATGAATCCAAGCTTAACCAAGAAGCAGCCAGCAAAGACCAAACCTGGCCTATAGTCCTGACTCACAGAGGACACGCGGCGACATGCAGCTCACCCAAAACAAGGCCAGATCAAGTCATGCACCATACATCAAATTGGAGTTTTCGAAACTTACCATATTTGGAACTTTCCTTATATGAAAATCTCCAAACGTTTCCTTGGCGACGAGGAGATTTTTTGGTACTTCTAGGAGTTCCCTTAAGCACTTGTAGAAGCTCAAACACGCCTTGGACCAGGCGGGTCCATCTGTGCCTTCAAATGAACCGATTGGAGCCGTTTATGGCAAGTGAGATGGCCAACTGGTTTAATCACTTGCAAACCAAAACATGGCGTCCAGGAGATATTATTAAGGCCCTAAGGAAGCCCAAAATAAACCTACCATGCACTAGCCACCAGAGGATCAGGCAAATCCCTTTCCTCCAAGACTTGCCATATATGGACCGAAGTACACTTAATGTGTTCAGATTGCAATATCTCTATTCCTTGCAACTTGGGCACGTATTGAAGACTTTCCAAAGCATCCAGGATGTACCTAGACACATTACATTCGCCCCAAAGCTCTCAAGATACAAGCATATACACTTTCCTTGTTGGCCAAACTAGACATTAATGGCCAACAGCCATATATTGTAAATGTATGATTTCCTTTTCTCCTTTTTAGGTTTAGGACCATTGCTAGGAGCACTATATAAGCTCAGCACGACCTCATTGTAAAGATAGACCACCATTGAAATGAAATTTGAATACAAAGTATTTTCTTCAAAGCCTTGTCTTTGAGTCTTTTTCTTGTTCTTTAGAAATAAAGTGTGTGATTCACTTCCTTTCTATTGAAGCCACGGCCAGGTTAGTTTGAGAGATTCAAACTCCCTTGGTTCACCTTTGATCGTGTGATTCGATCAAAACCCCCTCATTTTAGTTCCCTTGCCTGCTTAAGCCAAGAGAGATTCTCCGTCTTGCGAGTCACGGCCGTACCGCTTGTGAGATTGATATTCAATCTTACATCACCTTTGGACTCTTCTTTGCACTTCTGGCCCACTGTCCTTAGTCAATCTTCCTCAAGGAGCTTGTCGACCCATAAGCTGAACTTGTGGAAAAGTGCTCTTGATCTGCTCCTTGTCATTGCTCCAGGTGGCACCACTGGTGTAGAGACTTCCTCTAGATGCATGTCCTGAAGCTGGTAGCTTATCTGGTCCGAGTCTCCTTGTGTAGATGCTGAAATGCCCGTGTACTCGGCTGGATCGCTTGTACCGGCTGGACTGTGCGAGGTACTGGCCGGAATGCCTTCTGGACCAGCCAAGTTGATCTCGGAGTCGGCGGCATCACCACTGGGACCGGTGGTGTCATCCACATCACCACCAGTAGGGCCGGAGGTTTGGGCCTCTCCGCCGGCAATGCTGATCGGTCTGGTCCTGTTGGTCGAGGGTCCGGCGGTACCGCTGGGGCCGGCAGTGTGCCAAATGGCCCAGCTGTCTCGGGAAAGCTCCCTGGTCGGCCAGTCTGGTCTCCTGGCCGGCCATACGACCTGATCTCCCCATCACGTTCTTTCGCTTTTTGTGTCAATCGAACTATAGGGAATGGACCATTACCCCGACCATCCACGTGCAACTCTTAACGAGAGCAACACTTCGCAATATACAACCTTGACTTAACTGTATCTTTTGATTTCTCTTTCACATTCATAATAGTATTAATGATGTTATCGAAGAAATTCTTCCCTATATGCATCACATCATGATTATGTCGAAGGTTAAGATCCATCCAGTACGACAACTCCCAAAATATGCTTTCTTTGTGCCAATTATGCCAGTTGCCATAACCTTTTTCTTTACTTTCATGACCGTTTTCTCCACAATCAGATGTTCTTAGAGAATTGAGAGTTTTTATTCGCTCATGTAAAACTTGTTTGCCTGTCAATGATTGTGGAGGATAGTCATTCAAAGCGTGCTTCCCCTTTAAAAAATTTGTTTTATTTTTCCGTAACGGGTGACCCTTAGGAAAACCTTTTGTGACAATCAAACTAACACGTTTTTCTACCATTTGGTAATTGAAATGCCTACGTATCATCCATACAAATTGGACAAGCCAGTCTATCATGCGTTGTCCATCCTGACAACATTCCATAAGCGAGAAAATCGCTTATCGTCCAAAATAACATGGCTTTTAGATTGAAATTTTGATTCAACGATACGTCGTATGCATCAACTCCTGTAGACCACTATTCTTTCAACTCATCAATCAAAGGTCGGAGGAATATATCCAGACTAGGACGCAGATGATTTGGCCATGAATTCAGAATTGTTAGAAACAAGTACTCTTTCTTCATACACATATCCGGTGGTAAGTTATATGGAGTGATAATCACCGACCATAATGAATGATTACGAGACTACCCAAATGGATTGAACCCATCAGTACATAAGCCAAGATAAATGTTTCGAGATTCAGCACCAAATCTAGGATGTAGATATTGAAAAAAATTTCACTCTGCACCATCAGATGGATGACTCATTTCTCCATCTTCTGCTTCATGCTCTGCGCGCCACCTCATTGCCTCTGTGGTTTTCTCGCTTTGATACATTCTTTTAAGTCTGTCGCCTATAGGTAAATACACATACGACTAAAAGGTATTCTCGTCCTACCCTCGCTTGGCTTATATTGGGGGAAATCGCAAAATTTGTATTTTTCCCATTTCTCATCTTCTTTCCAGAAGATCACACAATTGTGAACACACACGTCAATTGTATAAAATGGGAGGCCTAAATTTTGCATCAATTTTTTGGTTTCATAATAAGAACCCGTTGCCTGGTTTTTCTCGGGCAAATATTTTGTAAACAGCTCCACCCAAGAATCCATGCATTTTTCTGGTAGATTAAAATCAAACTTAATGTTCATGAACCGAGCAGCTAAAGATAACTGTGAGTGCCCTTCATGAAAACCATCATACAATGGATTTTTCGCAGCTTCTAACATGTTGTAAAAGTTTCGTGCTTCTTCATTAGGTTCTTCTCCATTATTATATTCTTCCTTGTTCTGATTATAGTAATGATCATCAATCGTTGTCTCACGAAATGCATCCGTCACCATTTCAACATATCTATTACCGGATGTACCAACTGTTTCATCACTAGTACCACACGTACCTCCCTGATTTCTTTGGACATCACCCCGACTACTCGTCCCTAACTGAACATTCAGCTCTTCTCCATGTTTATACCAAATATAATAATTTAGCATAAATCCTCGACTATATAGATGACTCCATATTTTCCATCCTAGAATAAATTTATCGTTTTTGCAATTAATACAAGGACAGAAAAACTTACCTCCACTACTTTGAACTATTGGTTGACTACTTGCAAAATTCATGAACTGCTCCATGCCTTGTGCAAATTCCGCCAATATATTTCTTGTTTGATTATCAATCCTTTTGTACATTCAATCTCTCGAATTATTATAATTTCCCCACATGTTTGAAGTTTTTTCCCTTCGATTTTACAAATGAGAGAATGGGATGGGGCATATATATACAACATTTTGCCACTACTTTCCCACTGCTTTGCCACTGCTTTGCCACTGCTTTGCCACTACTTCGTGACCACAACAGTGTAATCGCTTAAAAGTCGGTATACCTAACACGCACATGGTTTTTATGTTACCACTTTGCCACCACTTTTTGATTGAAGAGCCACTCCATATGTTGTCGCAAATTGGTCGCATATTTAGCGACCAATATGCGACTAACATGAGGTTCTTCCACAAGTAATCGCTAATCAGTCGCTACTTTGCGACTGATTAGCAACTGCCTCCATCAGTCGCAAATCAATGCAGTTTAGTTGCTTAATGGTTGCGTATTGTGACCAATATGCGACTACACATTTTAATCACACTTTTGCGACCACTTTGCAACTATATCTCTGTAGTCGCAAATTGGTCGCAAAAGCGTGGCAAATGTTATCGCAAAATTTGTGACCACGTATGTTGTCGCAAAATGCATTGGCATTTTGGAAGTATTCTCGTGGTGATTGTATTTTCGAAATGCCATAAGTTTCACACCGCGATGAACTACACATCCGACAATACCATTTCGGAAAGCTCTCTCAAATATCGTTGACACACCAATATGTCAATGACCAATTGGAAATGTTTTCGACCCCAAATTTTAATGTTTAGATACTCTTTCGGATGATTTTCTCGGGCTGAAGCAATCACGACCTCGAAACCGTTTTATTGGCCATATCAAACTCATCGCATCGACGATCCAAAATGTTTCAACCATCTAAACAAGGCCCAGACATCCTGTGGATTCTTCTTTATCACGTCGAACTCAAAAAGAAGCATTGAAAATGTGGATGAAGAGGATATTTAGGATTGCATGACATGTACTATCGGGTGGGATCATACCAGCACTAATGCACCGGATCCCATCAGAACTGTGCAGTTAAGTGTGCTTGGGCGAGAGCAGTACTGGGATGGGTGACCTCCTAGGATGGGTGACCTCCTGGGAAGACGTCGTGTTGCATCCCTTTTTTTATTCACTCGCTTTTTATTTGTCTACCGCAAAACATTGTATTTTCAAAGGGCCATAAGTTTCACAACACGATGAACTACACAGCCGACAATACCATTTCGGAAAGCTCTCTCAAAGATCTTTGACGCGCCAAAAGTCCAAAGACAATTTAGGAATGTTTTTGCCTCCAAATTTTGATGTTTAGCTTCACTTTCGGATATTTTTCTTGGGCTGAAGCAATCACGACCTCAAAACCGTTTTATCGGCCATATCAAATTCATCGCATCGACAATACAAAACGTTTCAACTATCTAGACAAGTCCCAGACATAGTGTGGATTTTTTTATCACGTCGAGCTCAAAAAGAAGCATTGAAAAAATGGATGAAGTGGATATTTACGATTGCATGACATGTACTGCCGGGTGCGATCATACCAGCACTAATGCACCAGATCCCATCAGAACTCCCTAGTTAAGCGTGCTTGGGCGAGAGTAGTTCTGGGATGGGTGACCTCCTGGGAAGTCTTCGTGTTGCACCCCTTTTTTTTATCACTCGCTTTTTATTCATCTATTGCAAAATATTGTATTTTCGAAATGCCATAAATTTCACACGCGATGAACTACACAGCCGACAATACCATTTCGGAAAGCTATCTCAAAGATTTTTGATACCCGAATAGGTCAAAGACTGATTGGAAATATTTTTGTCCCCAAATTTTGATGTTTAGACACTCTTTCGGACATTTTTCACGGGATGAAACAATCAAGACCTCGAAAGCGTTTAATCGGCCATAACAAACTCTTCGCATTGACGATCCAAAACATTTCAATCATCTAGAAAAGGCACAAACATCGTGTGGATTCTTCATTATCATGTCTAGCTCAAAAAGAAGCATTGAAAAATTGGATGAAGAGGATATTTACGATTGCATGACAGGTACTACCGGCTGCGATCATACAAGCACTAATGCACCGGATCCCATCAGAACTCGGCAGTTAAGCGTGCTTGGGCGAGAGTACTACTGCGATGGGTGAGCTCCTAGAAAGTCCTCGTGTTGTACCCGTTTCTTTATTCACTCGCTTTTTATTTGTCTATCACAAAACTTTGTATTTTCGAAATGCGATAAGTTTCACATCGCGATGAACTACACAGCCAACAATACCATTTCGGAAAGATCTCTCAAAGATCTTTGATGCGCCATAAGTCAAAGAAAATTTGTGAATGTTTTCGCCTCCAAATTTTGATGTTTAGATACTCTATTGGACATTTTTCTGGGGCTGAAGGAATCACGACCTCGAAACCGTTTCATCGGCCATATCAAAGTCATCGCATCAACGATCCAAAACGTTTCAACCATCTAGACAAGGCCCAGACATCGTGTGGTTTCTTTTTTATCACGTCGAGCTCAAAAAGATGCATTGAAAAAATGGATAAAGAGGATATTAAAGATTGCATAACATGTTCTACCGGGTGCGATCATACCAACACTGATGCACCGGATCCCATCAGAACTCTGCAGTTAAGCGTGCTTGGGCGAGAGTAGTGCTGGGATGGGTGACCTTTTGGGAAGTCCTCTTGTTGCACCCCTTTTTTTATTCACTTGGTTTTTATTTGTCTATCGCAAAACATTGTATTTTCGAAATGCCATAAATTTCACACCGCGATGAACTACACAGCAGACAATACCATTTCGGAAAGCTCTCTCAAATATTTTTGAGGTGCCAATAGGTCAAAGACCGATTGGAAATATTTTTGACCCCAAATTTTGATGTTTAGATACTCTTTCGGACGTTTTTCTTGGGATGAAGCAATCACGACCTCGAAACCGTTTTATCGGCCATATCAAACTCATCGCATCGACGATCCAAAACATTTCAACCATCTAGACAAGGCACATACATCGTGTGGATTCTTCATTATCATGTCGAGCTCAAAAAGAAGCGATGAAAAAGTGGTTGAAGGGGATATTTACGATTGTGTGACATGTACTACCGGGTGCGATCATACCAGCACTAATGCACCAGATCCCATCAGAATTCTGCAGTTAAATGTGCTTGGGCGAGAGTAGTACTGGGATGGCTGACCTCCTGGGAAGACCTCATGTTGCATCCCTTTTTTATTCACTCGCGTTTTTTGGTCTATCGCAAAACATTGTATTTTCGAATTACCATAAGTTTCACACCGCAATGAACTACACAGCCAACAATACCATTTCGGAAAGCTCTCTCAAAGATCTTTGACACGTTAGTCGGTCAAAGGTCGATTAACAGTGTTTTCAACCCCAAATTTTGATGCGTAGATACTCTTTCGGATGTTTTTCTCGGGCTGAAGCAATCACGACCCCGAAACCGTTTTATCGGCCATATCAAAGTCATCGCATCGACGATCCAAAACGTTTCAACCATCTAGACAAGGCCTACACATCGTGTGGATACTTTCTTATCACGTCGAGCTCAAAAAGAAGCATTGAAAAAGTGGATGAAGAGGATATTTACGATAACATGACATGTATTACCAGGTGCGATCATACCAGCACTAATGCACCAGATCCCATCAGAACTCCGCACTTAAGCATGTTTGGGCAAGAGTAGTACTGGGATGGGTGACCTTCTGGGAAGTCGTCGTGTTGCACCCCTTTTTTTATTCACTCGCTTATTATTTGTCTATCGCAAAACATTGTATTTTAAAAATGCCATAAGTTTCACACCGCGATGAACTACACAACCGACAATACCATTTCAAAAAGCTCTCTCAAAGATTTTTGATGCGCCAATAGGTCTAGGACCGATTGGAAATATTTTTGACCCCAAATTTTGATGTTTAGATACTCTTTGGGACGTTTTTCTCGGGCTAAAGCAATCACGGCCTCGGAACCGTTTTACCGGCCATATCAAACTCATCGCATGAATGATCCAAAACATTTCAACCAACTAGAAAAGGCACAGACATCGTGTGGATTCTTTTTTATCACGTCGAGTTCAAAAAGAAGCATTGAAAAAGTAGATGAAGAGGATATTTACGATTGCATGACATGTACAATCGGGAGCGATTATACCAGCACTAAAGCAACGGATCCCATCAGAACTCTGCAGTTAAACGTGCTTGGGCGAGAGTAGAACTGCGATGGGTTAGCTCCTGGGAAGTCCTCGTGTTGCACACCTTTTTTTATTCACTCGCTTTTTATTTGTCTATCGCAAAACATTGTATTTTCGAAATGTCACAAGTTTCACACCGCGATGAACTACACAGCCGACAATACCATTTCGGAAAGCTCTGTCAAAGATCTTTGACACGCCAATAGGTCAAAGGCCGATTGGGAATGTTTTCTACCCCGCATTGCAATGTATAGATACTCTTATGGACGGTTTTCTGGGGCTAAAGCAATCACTACCTCGAAATCATTTTATCGGCCATATCAAACTCATCGCATCGACAATTCAAAATGTTTCAACCATCTAGACAAGGCCTAGACATCGTGTGGATTCTTCTTTATCACGTCGAGCTCAAAAAGAAGCATTGAAAAAGTGATGAAGAGGATATTTACGATTGCATGACATGTACTCGGGTGCGATTATAGCAGCACTAATGCAACGGATCCCATCAGAACTCTGCAGTTAAGCGTGCTTGAGCGAGAGTAGTACTGGGATGGGTGAGGTCCTGGGAAGTCCCCGTGTTGCACCCCTTTTTTTAGTCACTCGCTTTTTATTTGTCTATCGCAAAACATTGTATTTTCGAACTGCCATAAGTTTCACACCACGATGAACTACACAGCCAACAATACCATTTTGGAAAGCTCTCTCAAAGATCTTTGACACGCCAATAGGTCAAGGGCCGATTGGAAATGTTTTTGAGTCCAAATTTTAATGTTTAGATACTCTTTCGGACATTTTTCTTGGGCTGAGGCAATCACGACCTCCAAACCGTTTTATCGGCCATATCAAACTCATCGCATCGACGATCCAAAATGTTTCAACCATCTAGACGAGACCCACACATCGTGTGGATTCTTCTTTATCACGTCAAGCTCAAAAAGAAGCATTGAAAAAGTGGATTGAGAGGATATTTACGACTGCATTACATGTACTACCGGGTGCGATCATACCAGCACTAATGCACTGGATCCCATCAGAACTCCACAGTTAAGCATGGTTGGGCGAGAGTAATACTGGGATGGGGACGTCCTGCGAAGTCATCATGTTGCACCCCTTTTTTTATTCACTCCCTTTTTATTTGTCTATGGCAAAACATTGTATTATCGAAATGCCATAAGTTTCACACCGCGATGAACTACACAGCCGACAATACCATTTCGGAAAGCTCTCTCAATGATTTTTGACACGCATATAGATTGATGACCATTTGGAAATGTTTTCGACCCCAAATTTTGATGTTTAGACACTCATTCGGACGTTTTTCTTGGGCTGAAGCAATCACGACCTCGAAACCGCTTTATCGGCCATCTAAAACTCATCACATCAACGATCCAAAATGCTTCAACCATCTTGACGAGGCCCACACATCGTGTGGATTCTTCTTTATCATGTGGAGTTCAAAAAGAAGCATTTAAAAAGTGGATGAAGAGGATATTTAGGATTGCATGACATGTACTACCGGGTGCGATCATACCAGCACTAATGCACCAGATCCCATCAGAACTCCGCAGTTAAACGTGCTTTGGCGAGAGTAGTACTGGGAAGGGTGACCCCTTTGGAAGTCCTTGTGTTGCACCCCTTTTTTATTCACTCACTTTTTATTTGTCTTTCTGAAAACATTGCATTTTCGAAATGCCATAAGTTTCACACCGCGATGAACTACGCAACGGACAATACCATTTCGGAAAGCTATCTCAAAGATCTTTGATGTGCCAATAGGTCAAAGACCGATTAGAAATGGTTTCGACCCCAAATTTTTATTTTTAGATACTCTTTCGAACGTATTTCTCGGGCTGAAGCAATCATGACCTCGAAACCATGTTATTTGTCCTCTCAAACTCATCGCATCGACGATCCAAAATGTTTCAACCATCTAGACGAGGCCCACACACCATGTGGATTCTTCTTTATCACGTCGAGCTCAAAAAGAAGCATTGAAAAAGTGGATGAAGAGGATATTTACGATTGCAAGACATGTACTAACGGGTGCGATCATACCAGCACTAATGCACCGGATCCCATTAGAACTCTACAGTTAAGCGTGCTTGGGCGAGAGTAGTACTGGGATGGGTGACCTCCTGGAAGTCCTTGTGTGGAACCCCTTTTTTATTCACACTCTTTTTATTTGTCTACCAAAAAAATTGTATTTTGGAAATGCCATAAGTTTCACACCGCGATGAACTACACAGCCAAAAATACCATTTCGGAAAGCTCTCTCAAAGATCTTTGATGCGCCAATAGGTCGAAGTCCGATTGGAAATGTTTTGACCCCAAATTTTGATGTTTAGATACTTTTTTGGACGTTTTTCTCGAGTTGAAGCAATCACGACATCGTAACCGTTTATCGGCCATTTCAAACTCATCGCATCGATGATCCAAAACGTTTCAATCATCTAGATGAGGCCCACACATCGTGTTGTTTCTTCTTTATCATGTCAGCTAAAAAAGAAGCATTGAAAAAGTGGATGAAGAGGATATTTACATGACATGTACTACCGGGTGCGATCATACGAGCACTAATGCACCGGATCCCATCAGAGCTTCGCAGTTAAGTTTGCTTGGGCGAGAGTAGTACTGGGATGGGTGACCTCCTGGGAAGCCCTCCTGTTGTACCCTTTTTTTATTCACTCGCTTTTTATTTGTATATCGCAAAACATTGAATTTTCGAAATGCCATAAGTTTCACACAACGATGAACTACACAGCCGACAATACCATTTCGGAAATCCCTCTCAAAGATCTTTGATGCATCTATAGGTCGAAGCCCGATTGGAAATGTTTTCGAGTCCAAATTTTAATGTTTAGATACTCTTTCGGACGTTTTTCTTGGGCTGAAGCAATCACGATCTCCAAACCATTTTATCGGCCATATCAAACTCATCGCATCGACGATCCAAAATGTTTCAACCATCTAGATGAGACCCACACATCGTGTGGATTCTTCTTTATCACGTCGAGCTCAAAAAGAAGCATTGAAAAAGTGGATGAAGAAGATATTTACGATTGCATGACATGTAGTACTTGGTCTGATCATAACAGCACTACTGCACCGGATACCATCAGAACTCTGCAGAAGCGTTCTTGGGGGAGAGTAGTACTGGGATGGGTGACCTCCTGGGAAGTCCTCGTGTTGCACCCCTTTTTTTATTCACTCGCTTTTTATTTGTCTATACTAAAACATTGTATTTTCGTAATGTCATAAGTTTCACACCACGGATGAACTACACAGCCGACAATACCATTTCGGAAAGCTCTCTCAAAGATCTTTGACGCACTATATAGGTCGAAGACCGATGGGAAATGTTTTTGACCCAAAATTTTGATGTTTAGATACTCTTTAGGACGTTTTCCTTGGGCTGAAGAAATCACGAACTCGAAACCATTTTATCGGCCATCTCAAACTCATCGCTTCGACTATCTATAACGTTTCAACCATGTAGACGAGGACCACACATCGCGTGAATTCTTCTTTATCATGTCAAGCAGAAAAAGACGCATTCTAAAAGTGGATAAAGAGGATATTTACGATTGCATGACATGTACTACCGGGTGCGATCATACGAGCACTAATGCACCGGATCCAATCAGAACTCCGCATTTAATCATGCTTAGGTGAGAGTAGCACTGGGATGGGTGACCTCCTGGGAAGTCCTCGTGTTACACCCCTTTTTTATTCTTTTGCTTTTTATTTGTCTATCGGAAAATATTGTATTTTTGAAATGCCATAAGTTTCACACCGCGATGAACTACACAGCCGACAAATCCATTTCGGAAAGCTCTCTCAAAGATCTTTGACGCGCCAATAGGTAAAAGACCGATTGGAAATTTTTTTGATACCAAATTTTGATGTTTAGATACTTTTTTGGACGTTTTTCTCGGGCTGAAGCAATCACGACCTCGAAACTGTTTTATCGGCCATCTCAAACTCATCGTATCGACGTTCCAAAAAGTTTCAACCATGTAGACGAGGCCCACACATCATGTGGATTCTTCCTTATCATGCCGAGCTCAAAAAGTAGCATTGAAAAATTTGATGAAGAGGATATTTACGATTGCATAACATGTACTACCGTGTGCGATCATACAAGCACTAATGCACCGGATCCCATCAGAACACCGCAGTTAAGCATGCTTGGGCGTGAGTAGTACTGGGATGGGTGACCTCCTGGGAAGTCCTCGTGTTGCACCCCTTTTTTTATTCAATCGCTTTTTATTTCTCTATCCCAAAACATTGTATTTTCGAAATGCCATAAGTTTCACACCGCGATGAACTTTACAGCCGACAATACCATTTCAGAAAGCTCTCTCAAAGATCTTTGACGCTCAAATAGGTCGAAGACAAATTGGAATTGTTTTGACCCTAAATTTTGATGTTTAGATACTCTTTCGGACGTTTTGCTCGGGCTAAAGCAATCACAAACTAGAAACCGTTTTATTGGCCGGGGAAATAGAATGCCCAAGGAAGATTAGCATGGGCAGAAGTGAGATTTTATTGGATTCGATTCTTGAGCCACTCATGAAGTCCATGGTTAGGCTTGTTCAGATCAGAGGGGAGGCCTCTCAAACTCACCGCATCGACGATCCATAACGTTTCAACCATGTAGACGACGGGCACACATCGTGTGGATTCTTCTTTATCATGTCAAGCAGAAAAAGGAGCATTGAAAAAGTAGATGAAGAAGATATTTACGATTGCATGACATGCACTACTGGGTGGGATCATACCAGCACAAATGCACGGGATCCCATCAGAACTCTGCAGTTAAGCGTGCTTGGGTGAGAGTTGTACTGGGATGGGTGACCTTCTCGGAAGTCCTCGTGTTGCACCCCTTTTTATATTCACTCGCTTTTTATTTGTCTATCGCAAAACATTGTATTTTTCGAAATGCCCTAAGTTTCACTCCGCGATGAACTACACAGCTGATAAAAGCCTCGATTCAAGGCTTGGATGCGCGTGGGCTGTTTGGAGAAGATTATGTGAGAAACTCAACCTTAGGCTTCTGATGGGGGTTTTCTGGTTGGTTAAAGATGGAAGGGTGAAGTGAACCACACGAGGGGTGATGAACCTCGGGGTAAATCACAAACTTAGAGCTAGGAGGGCTGGTCTCAACTAGGTTCTAAGCGTACAAGTCTCTTGAAAGAATAACTTGTTGAAAGAAAATTTGATCTTTATTAATTAACAAAAAGGTTGTCGAACTACAATGCTGGAAGGAGTCTAATTAACATGCTCGACAGCTTGACAAAGAAAGAAAAGGAAAATTTACAAAAGTGCACAAATGGAAAACGTACAAAAGTGCATAACCGAAAAAGGACCTATTCCTAAAATGTCTTTGACTCAAAAATGTAAAAAATCTAAATCCTACCCTGCAAAATAGAAAGAGGCAAATATTCGAATTGAAAACGTACCTTTCTTACCTCATGGCCAAGAAATGAAAGGTGGCCGGCCTTGTGGCATGCACGCGCCTTGCTCCTAGTCTTCGACTTGGAGTAGGGTTAGGAATCTTTGAACCCTGACCTCTCTTGCCACTAAAGCCCAAGTCTCTGAAGTCCCTTGCATTGTTGAGAAACCTTTGGACTCTTCTTTGCACTTCTGGCCCACTGTCCTTTGTCGATCATCCTCTAGAAGCTTGTCGACCCATAAGCTGAATTTGTGGAAGAGTGCTCTTGATCTGCTCCTTGTCATTGCTCCTGGTGGCACCACTAGTGTAGAGACTTCCTCCAGATGCATGTCCTGAAGCTGGTAGCTTATCTGGTCCGAGTCTCCTTGTGTAGAAGTTGAAATACCCGTGTACTCGGCTGGATCGCTTGTACTGGCTGGACTGTGCGAGGTACTGGCCAGAATGCCTTCTGGACCGGCCAAGTTGATCCCGGAGTAAGCGGCGTCACCAATGGGACCGGCGGTGTCATCCACATCGCCACCAGTTGGGCCGGAGATTTGGGCCTCTCCGCCGGCAATGCTGATCGGTTCGATCTTGTTGGTCGAGGGTCCGGCGGTACCGCTTGGGCTGGCAGACGTGCCAAATGGCCCAGCTGTCTCGGGCAAGCTTCCTGGTCGGCCAGTCTGGTCTCCTGGCCGGCCATACGACCTGATGTCCCCATCATCCCCTCCCTCTTCAGTAGGTTTTGACCTCAAAACTGGTTCATCTGCATGGAAAGGGGCTAAGTAAGTTACGTTGAACGTGTTGGACACATTAAACTCACCTGGGAGCTCGATCCGGTAGGCGTTCTTGTTGATCCTCTCCAGCACTCTAAATGGTCCATCTCCTCTTGGTGCTAGCTTGGAACTCCTTAGGTTGGGGAACCTCTCCTGCCGTAGGTGTAGCCACACCCAATCGCCTGGTTGAAAGATCACCTCCCTTCTTCCCTTGTTAGCATGAGTCACGTACTTCCCGGTCCTCTTCTCCAAATTCTCTGCTACCTTCTTGTGTAACTTCCTTATGAACTCTTCCTTGGATGCTCCATTGAGGTTGGTCATCTCTGCTGGTGGCAGTGGCGTTTGCTCCAATGGGGTGAGAGTGTTGAAGCCGTATACTACTTCAAAGGGTGTCTTTTTGGTTGCTGAGTGCACGGCTCGGTTGTAAGCGAACTCTATGAATGGCAGGCACTCCACCCAAGTCTTGAGGTTCTTCCCTAGTGTAGTCCTGAGAAGAGTTGATAGTGTCCAGTTGAAAACTTCAGTTTGGCCATCGGTTTGAGGATGGCAGGTGGTAGAGAAGAGTAGCTTCGTGCCTAGCTTCCTCCAAAGGGTCCTCCAGAAATGGTTGAGGAACTTGGTGTCCCTGTCTGATACGATGGTCCTTGGCACTCCATGAAGCCGTACTATCTCCCTGAAGAACAGCTCGGCTGTTTGCGTGGCATCATTGACATTGGCACACGGAATGAAGTGTGCCATCTTGGAGAATCTGTCCACCATTACAAGGATGGCATCCTTGTGGTTGATCTTGGGCAGACCTAGAACAAAGTCCATTGTGATGTCCACCCATGGATGCGTAGGTATGGGTAGTGGGAGGTACAACCCGTGAGGGTGCACACGGGACTTTGCCTTTTTGCAAGTGATGCACCTTGCACAATGGGCTTCTACTGACCTTTTTATGTGTGGCCAGTAGAAGTGCTCCTTGACCACTGCTAGAGTCTTTTCGACACCAAAGTGGCCCATGAGTCCTCCTCCATGAGCTTCTCGGATGATAAGCTCTCGTAGTGATCCTTGGGGTATGCACAGCCTTCTCTCTCGGAACAAGAATCCCTCATGGATGTAAAATTTTCCATGACTCCCTGTGCCACACTCCTTGTAGCTCTCAGCAAAGTCAGGATCATCCTTGTATAGGTCCTTGATGTGCTCGAATCCTAGGACCTTTGCCTCCATGGTGGATATCAAGGCAAACCTCCTTGATAGTGCATCGGCTACCATATTGTCTTTGCCCTTCTTGTACTTGATGACGTACGGGAAGGTTTCTATGAACTCCATCCACCTGGAATGTCTCCTCTTGAAATTGGTTTGCCCTCTAAAGTGTTTGAGAGTCTCGTGATCAGTGTGGATCACAAACTCCTTGTACATCAAGTAATGCTGCCAAGTCTCCAATGCTCGGACAAGTGCATAAAGCTCCTTGTCGTAAGTGGGGTAGTTCAGTGAGGCACAACCTAGCTTCTCACTGAAGTATGCCACTGGCCTCCCTCACACTCCACTTCAAATGTCTTGTTGAAGTCGGGCAGGACTAGCACTGGTGCATGTGTGAGGCTGTCCTTCAAGGCCTGGAATGCCTTCTCCTGAGCTTCTCCCCAGCTGAATCCCACGTTCTTCTTCACTACTGCCGTCAATGGTGAGGCAATACTGCTGAAGTTGGGCACGAATCTCCTGTAGAAGCTGGCCAGTCCGTGGAAGCTCCTCACTTGGCTGATGTTGCTTGGTGTTGGCCATTATTGTATGGCTCGAATCTTTTCTTCATCTACCTGTAGGCCCTGTGAACTTACAACAAAACCTAAAAAGACAAGTTTATCAGTACAAAAGATGCACTTCTTGAGATTGGCATAAAGCTCTTCTTGTCGAAGGGTTTTAAGCACCAACTCAAGATGTGTGAGGTGATCCCTTAAGCATTTACTATAAACTAATATGTCATCGAAATAAACTACAATGAACTTACTGATGTACGCCCTAAGAACTTGGTTCATAAGGCGCATGAAGGTGCTTGGGGCATTAGTCAAGCCGAATGGCATGACTGTCACTCGTAGAGCCCTTGCTTTGTCTTGAAAGCAGTCTTCCACTCATCACCTTCCTTCATCCTGACCTGGTGGTATCCACTCTTAAGGTCTATCTTGGAGAAGACCGTGGCTCCACTTAGCTCATCTAGCATGTCATCCAGCTGTGATATCGGATGCCAGTACTTGACTGTGATGTTGTTGATTGCTCGGCAGTCCACGCACATACGCCAAGTCCCATCCTTCTTGGGCACTATTAGCACTGGTACGGCACATGGACTGAGACTCTCTCGAACATAGCATTTCTCCAGGAGCTCCTTGACTTGCTTCTCAAGCTCCTTAGACTCCTCTGGACTCATCCGGTAGGCTGGCTGGTTGGGCAGGGCTGCTCCGGGTACTAGGTCGATCTGGTGTTCTGTGCCACCTAAAGGAGGCAAGCCTGCTGGTATCTCCTCTAGGAACACATCCTGGAACTTGTTGAGGAGAGTTGCAATTTCAGGAGGTAGCTCTACCTGTTCCTGTTCTATACTCAAAATTTCTTTGAAGACCATTAGTAACATTAAATCCTTCGAGGCTAAAGCTCTCCGGACATGGCTTGGTTGAATAAGAAAATTAGACTTGATAAGTTTCTTTTCCTTACTCATCTGGAGTTGTAGCTCGTGTACCTGGGCATGTGCCAGAGGAGCTAGGCTGACCTTTCTTTTGTCATGCACAAAAGTGTAGAGATTGGTTCGGCCATCATGCCTGGTCTCTTTGTCACACTGCCATGGCCTTCCTAGCAGAAGATGGCCAGCTTGCATGGGCACCACGTCGCACACGACTTGGTCTTGGTAGTTGCCCACACTGAATGGCACAGTGACTTGCTCATGGATCTTGAGGTCCACTTTGTCATCGAGCCATCTCAGTCTATATGGTCGAGGGTGCCTTGTCTTCTCTAGGCCTAGCTTATAACCCGTGTACGCGCTAGCAACGTTAGTGCAAGAACCACCATCTATGATGAGGTTACATACCTTGCCCTTCATGGTGCAACGGCTCTGGAAGATGTTCTCCCTCTGGATGGTCTCTGAGGGATCCACCATTGCACTGAGAATGCATCTAGTGACCAGCACTTCACCCACATCAGGGTACTCAATGTCACCATATTCTCCTTCTGGTTCATAGTCCTCTTCATATTGGGACTCATACTCTCCAGCCTTCGTAATCAGCATGACCCGGTTGTTTGGGCACTCCTTTGAGATGTGTCCGCGACCCCTACACATGAAACAAGTAATGTCACGTGATCTTTGAGGGTTAGAGGACTTACAAGGCTGTCTCTGGTCACGGGTTGGCTCAGGAGGCTTGCTCTTGAACCGTAACTCGATCTCTATGCCTTTGCCTTTGTCTACGGGCTTGGGAATGTTGCTTGGTGCCCAAGGCGTCTTAGGCTTGCTGCGGATGTTTTGGCTCTTACGTTTGATGTGCTGCTCAGCCTGGACAGATAGGTGGAACAAGTCCTTGAAGTCATTGTAGATTTGCCTTTCCACCTTGCGGCTGATCCTTTCTTGGAGTCCATCCAAGAATTGTGCCATCAATGCTTCTTCATCATCATTGAGCTCCAATCTGTTCCTTAACTTCTCGAACTCTTCATAGTACTTCTCTACTGATCTGGTACCCTGCTTAAGAGTACGAAAATGTCGTTGCAAATCTCTATGAAAATAAGGTGGAACAAACCTTTGTCTCATGAGGTCTTTCATGTCGACCCATGAGTCTACGGGCCTCAATCCTTTCCTCCTTTGGTCAGACACCTCACGATCCCACCATGATGAGGACATCAGGTCGTACATCCAGCCAGGAGACCAGACTGGCCGACCAGGAAGCTTGCCCGAGACAGCCGGGCCATCTGGCACGCCTGCCGGTCCAAGCAGTACCGCCGGACCCTCGACCAATAGGACCAGAGCAACCAGCATTGCCGGCGGAGAGGCCCAAGCTTCTGGCACACTTGGTGGGGACGTGGATGACACCGCCGGTCCCCTTGGTGATGCCACCAACTCCGGGATCAACTTGGCCGGTCCTGAAGGCATTCCGGCCAGTACCTCGCACAGTCCAGCCGGTACAGCCGATCCAGCCGAGTGCACGAGCAATTCAACTTCCACACAAGGAAACTCAGACCAGATAAGCTACCAGCTTCAGGACATGCATCTAGAGGAAGTATCCACACCAGTAGTGCCACCAGGAGCAATGACAAGAAGCAGATCAAGGGCACTCTTCCACAAATTCAGCTTATGGGTGGACAAGCTCCTAGAGGAAGATCGACTAAGGACAATGGGCCAAAAGTGCAAGGAAGAGTCCAATGGCTTCTCAACAACAGAAGGGACATCAGAGACTTGGGCTTTAGTGGCAAGAGAGGTCAGGGCCCAAAGATTCTTAACCCTACTCCAAGTCGAAGACTAGGAGCAAGGCGCGTGCATGCCACAAGGATGGCCACCTTCCATTTCTTGGCCATGAGGTAAGTTAAGGTAAGTTTCAATTCGAATATATGCCTCTTTCTGTTTCGCAGGGTAGGATCTAGAATATTTACTTTTATTGAGTCAAAGACATTTTAGGAATAGGTCCTTTTTCGATTATACACTTTTGTATCTTTTCCTTTTGTGCACTTTTGTAAGTTTTCCTTTTCTTATTTGGGTCGACCCTAGAAGGTCAAGCTGTCGAGCATATTAATAAGGCTCCTTACAGCATTGTAGTTTGACAACCTTTTTGATATTAATAAAGATAGAACTTTTTCCCCAACAAGTTTTCTCTCAAGAATCTTGTGCGCTTAGAATCTAGGTGAGACCAGCCCTCCTAGCTCTAAGTTTGTGATTTATCACGAGGTTCATCACCCCTCGTGTGGTTCACTTCACCTTTCCATCGAATACCAACCCAAAACCCCTATCCAAGAAGTCTAAGGTCGAGTTTCTCACCTAAACTTCTCCAAACAGCCCACGCGCATACATCCTTGAATCAAGGCTTGTATCATTTTGGTATCAGAGCTTGAAGCTCCTAAACCAGGTTGTTTCTATCCTTTAGCTTGTTTTGTTTTTAGTTCTTGCATTAGTTTAAGTCGCATTCAAGAAAAAAAAATAACATCAAACTCCAAACCAAGTGCATCTAGCCTTCTACGTGTATCACTACGGTTTAGATTCACTTTTGCATTGCCATTCACGTTTTCCTTTTTGTTAGAATCATATTTCCATTATTTTTAAGTCTAATTAAATAGAAAAGAAAAAGAAAATAGGAAAAATACCTAAAGGATTTGATTTAGACAGCTAGCAATACTTGTCAAGAAAGTTTCCTTTTTTTTCAAATCTTCATATTTTTGAATTTCCAATTCTCAGATTTTTTCCGTTTTGCATTTTCGAATCCCCCCTTATAAAAGAAAACCCTCCTAATAATTTAGGAGTATCATAACTTGTCTTCTTTCTTTGTAGCACAATGGCAGAAGAAAATAGAGAAGCCACCGAAGCCATGATGGCCATGTTCACCACACTCCAAACACAACTCGCATCCATAGGCGAGAGGTTAGAGCGATTGGAAAGACCGGTGAGATTCCAGGCCATAAGGAACGTGAGAGCTGAGCAAGACCGTCCTGAGGGTCCTGAGCACCTTAGGACACGGCACGAACAGGAGGAACCCCAGCCAGATGGAGATGAGGACACACAACCTCATAACTATCACCATAGGCCGAGAGGACCTCCACGGCAACCAGAGGCAGAAGATGATGGCTTTGAGCCATATGGTCTTCACCAGAGACCAAGAATGCCTCCTAGACATCATGAGGATGGAGATGAACACGCCTTTAACCGGGTAACTCATCCTGATGTTAAGCTAACTCCTCCAAGTTTTGCAGGAAAAGTAGACCCCGAGGCTTACCTAGATTGGGAGAGAAGAATGGATCATTCTTTGACCATTACAACCAACCAGGACCTAGGAGAGTCTCAATGGCAGTAGCACAACTCACAGAAAATGCCCTCATTTGGTGGGATCGTGAGGTATCTGACAGAAGGAGGAAGAGAATGAGGCCCATAGACTCATGGGTCGACATGAACGACCTCATGCGACAAAGGTTTGTTCCACCTTACTTTCATAGAGACTTGCAACGTCGTTTTCGTACTCTTAAGCAGGGTACTAGATCAGTAGAGGAGTATTATGAAGAGTTCGAGAAGCTAAGGAACAGATTAGAGCTCAATGGTGATGAAGAAGCATTGATGGCACAATTCTTGGATGGACTCCAAGAAAGAATCAGCCGCAAGGTGGAAAGGCAAATCTACAATGACTTCAAAGACTTGTGCCACCTATCTGTCCAGGCTGAGCAGCACATCAAACGTAAGAGCCAAGACATCCGCAGCAAGCCTAAGACACCTTGGGCACCAAGCAACATGCCCAAGCCCGTAGACAAAGGCAAGAGCATAGAGATCGAGTCAAGGTTCAAGAGCAAGCCTCCTGAACCAACCCGTGACCAGACAGAGCCTGGTAAGTCTTCTAACCCTCAAAGATCACGTGACATCACTTGTTTCAAGTGTAGGGGTCGTGGACACATCTCAAGGGAGTGCCCAAACAATCGGGTCATGTTGATTATGGAGGCTGGAGAATATGAGTCCCAAGATGAAGAGGACTATGAACCAGAAGAGGAGTATGGTGACATTGAGTACCCTGATGTGGGGGAAGTGCTGGTCGCTAGACGCATCCTCAGTGCAATGGTGGATCCTTCAGAGACCATCCAAAGGGAGAACATCTTCCACAGCCGTTGCACCATCAAGAGCAAGGTATGTAACCTCATCATAGATGGTGGTTCTTGCACTAACGTTGCTAGTGCATATATGGTTGATAAGCGAGGTCTAGAGACGACAAGGCATCCTCGACCATATAGACTGAGATGGCTGGATGACAAAGTGGAGCTAAAGATCCATGAGCAAGTCACTGTGCCATTCGGTGTGGGCAAGTACCAAGACCAAGTCGTGTGTGACGTGGTGCCCGTGCAAGCTGGCCATCTTCAGCTAGGAAGACCATGGCAGTTTGACAAAGAGACCAGGCATGATGGCCGAACCAATCTCGACACTTTTGTACATGACAAAAGAAAGGTCAGCCTGGCTCCTCTTACACCTGCCCAGGTACATGAGCTACAACTCCAAATGAGTAAGGAAAAGAAACTTATCAAGTCTAATTTTCTTATTCAACCAAGCCATGTCCGGAGAGCTTTAGCCTCGAAGGATTTAATGTTACTAATGGTTTTCAAGGAAGTGTTGAGTGTAGAAAAAGAACAGGTAGAGCTACCTCCTGAAGTAGCAACTCTCCTCAACATGTTCCAGGATGTATTTCCAGAGGAGATACCAGCAGGCTTGCCTCCTTTACGTGGCATAGAACACCAGATTGATCTAGTGCCCGGGGCAGCCCTGCCCAACTGGCCAGCCTACCGGATGAGTCCAGAGGAGTCCAAGGAGCTTGAGAAGCAAGTCAAGAAGCTCCTGGAGAAAGGCTGTGTTCAAGAGAGCCTCAGTCCATGTGTCGTACCAGTGCTACTAGTGCCCAAGAAGGATGGGACTTGGCGCATGTGCGTGGACTGCCGAGCAATCAACAACATCACAGTCAAGTACCGGCATCCAATACCACGGCTGGATGACATGCTAGATGAGCTGAATGGAGCCACGGTCTTCTCCAAGATAGACCTCAAGAGTGGATACCACCAGGTCAGGAGGAAAGAAGGTGATGAATGGAAGACTGCTTTCAAGACAAAGCAAGGGCTCTACGAGTGGACAGTCATGCCATTTGGCTTGACTAATGCCCCAAGCACCTTCATGCGCCTTATGAACCAAGTTCTTAGGGCGTACATCAGTAAGTTTGCAGTGGTTTACTTTGATGACATACTAGTTTATAGTAAGTGCCTACGGGAACACCTCACACATCTTGAGATGGTACTTAAAACCCTTCGACAAGAAGAGCTTTATGCCAATCTCAAGAAGTGCATCTTTTGTACGGATAAACTTGTCTTTTAAGGTTTTGTTGTAAGTTCAGAGGGCCTACAGGTTGATGAAGAGAAGATTCGAGCCATACAAGAATGGCCAACACCAGGCAACATCAGCCAAGTAAGGAGCTTCCACGGACTGGCCAGCTTCTATAGGAGACTCGTGCCCAACTTCAGCAGTATTGCCTCACCACTGACAGCAGTAGTGAAGAAGAACGTGGATTCAGCTGGGGAGAAGCTCAAGAGAAGGCATTCCAGGCCTTGAAGGACAGCCTTACACATGCACCAGTGCTAGTCCTGCCCGACTTCAACAAGACGTTTGAAGTGGAGTGTGATGCCTCTGGAATTGGCATAGGAGCAGTGGTAACCCAAGGAGGTAGACCGGTGGCATACTTCAGTGAGAAGCTAGGTGGTGCCTCACTGAACTACCCCACTTATGACAAGGAGCTTTATGCCCTTGTCCAAGCATTGGAGACTTGGCAGCATTACTTGCTGTCCAAGGAGTTTGTGATCCACACTGACCATGAGACTCTCAAACACCTCAGAGGGCAAACCAATCTCAAGAGGAGACATGCCAGGTGGATGGAGTTCATAGAGACCTTCCCATACGTCATCAAGTACAAGAAGGGTAAAGACAATGTGGTAGCCGATGCACTATCAAGGAGGTTTGCCTTGATATCAACCATGGAGGCAAAGGTCCTAGGATTCGAGCACATCAAGGACCTATACAAGGATGATTCTGACTTTGCTGAGAGCTACAAGGAGTGCGGCACGGGGAGTCATGGCAAGTTCTACATCCATGAGGGATTCTTGCTCCGAGAAAGAAGGCTGTGCATACCACAAGGATCATTAAGGGAGCTTATCATCCGAGAAGCTCATGGAGGGGGACTCATGGGCCACGTTGGTGTCGACAAGACTCTAGCAGTGGTCAAGGAGCACTTCTACTGGCCACACATCAAGAGGACAGTAGAAGCTCATTGTGCAAGATGCATCACTTGCAAGAAGGCAAAGTCCCGAGTACAACCTCACGGGTTGTATCTCCCACTGCCCATACCTACACATCCATGGGTGGACATCTCAATGGACTTTGTTCTAGGTCTGCCTAAGATCAACCACAAAGATGCAATCTTTGTAGTGGTGGACAGATTCTCCAAGATGGCACACTTCATTCCGTGTGCCAATGTCAATGATGCCACACAAACAGCTGAGCTGTTCTTCAGGGAGATAGTACGGCTTCATGGAGTGCCAAGGACCATCGTATCAGACAGGGACACCAAGTTCCTCTGCCATTTCTGGAGGACCCTTTGGAGAAAGCTAGGCACGAAGCTACTCTTCTCTACCACCTGCCATCCTCAAACCGATGGCCAAACTGAAGTTGTCAACAGGACACTATCAACCCTTCTCAGGACTACACTAGGGAAGAACCTAAAGACTTGGGTGGAAGGCCTGCCATTCATAGAGTTCGCTTACAACCGAGCCGTGCACTCAGCAACCAAGAAGACACCATTTGAAGTAGTATACGGCTTCAACCCTCTCACCCCATTGGAGCAAACGCCACTACCACCAGCTGAGATGACCAACCTCAACGGAGCATCCAAGGCAGAGTTCATAAAGAGGTTACACCAGAAGGTAGCAGAAAACTTGGAGAAGAGGACCGGAGTGTACGTGACTCATGCCAACAAGGGAAGAAAACAGGTGATCTTTCAACCAGGCGATTGGGTGTGGCTACACCTACGGCAGGAGAGGTTCCCAAACCTAAGGAGTTCCAAGCTAGCACCAAGAGGAGATGGACCATTCAGAGTGCTCGAGAGGATCAACAACAACGCCTACCGGATCGAGCTCCCAGGTGAGTTTAATGTGTCCAATACGTTCAATGTTACTGACTTAGCCCCTTTCCATGCAGATGAACCAGTTTTGAGGACAAAATCTAGTGAAGAGGGAGGGAATGATGAGGAAATCAGGTCGTACATCCAGCCAGGAGACCAGACTGGCCGACCAGGAAGCTTGCCCGAGACAGCTGGACCATCTGGCACGCCTGCCGGCCCAAGCAGTACCGCCGGACCCTCGACCACAAGGACCAGAGCAGCCAGCATTGCCGGCGGAGAGGCCCAAGCTTTCGGCACACTTGGTGGCGACGAGGATGACACCGCCGGTCCCTCTGGTGATGCCCCCAACTCCGGGATCAACTTGGCCGGTCCTGAAGGCATTCCGACCAGTACCTCGCACAATCCAGCTGGTACAGCCGATCCAGCCGAGTACACGCGCATTTCCACTTCTACACAAGAGGACTCGGACCAAATGGGCTACCAGCTCCAGGACATGCACCTAGAGGAAGTATCTACACCAGTGGTACCTCAAGGAGCAATGACAAGAAGCAGATCAAGGGCATTCCACAAATTCAGCTTATGGGTCGACAAGCTCCTAGAGGAAGATCGACTAAGGACAATGGGCCAAAAGTGCAAGGAAGAGTCCAATGGCTTCTCAACAACACAAGGGACATCAGAGACTTGGGCTTTAGTGGCAAGAGAGGTCAGGGCCCAAAGATTCTTAACCCTACTACAAGTCGAAGACTAGGAGCAAGGCGCGTGCATGCCACAAGGACGGCCACCTTCCATTTCTTGGCCATGAGGTAAGTTAAGGTAAGTTTCAATTCGAATATATGCCTCTTTCTGTTTTGCAGGGTAGGATCTAGAATATTTATTTTTATTGAGTCAAAGACATTTTAGGAATAGGTCCTTTTTCGATTATACACTTTTGTATCTTTTCCTTTTGTGCACTTTTGTAAGTTTTCCTTTTCTTATTTGGGTCGACCCTAGAAGGTCAAGCTGTCGAGCATATTAATAAGGCTCCTTCCAGCATTGTAGTTCGACAACCTTTTTATATTAATAAAGATAGAACTTTTTCCCCAACAAGTTTTCTCTCAAGAATCTTGTGCGCTTAGAATCTAGTTGAGACCAGCCCTCCTAGCTCTAAGTTTGTGATTTATCTCGAGGTTCATCACCCCTCGTGTGGTTCACTTCACCTTTCCATCGAATACCAACCCAAAAACCCCTATCCAAGAAGTCTAAGGTCGAGTTTCTCACCTAAACTTCTCCAAACAGCCCACGCGCATACATCCTTGAATCAAGGCTTGTATCATCCCACCAGATGAGGGCATTGTCCATGAGTTGTGCTACTGCCATGGAGACTCTCCTAGGGCCTGGTTGGTTGTAGTGATCGAAGATGTGATCCATCCTTCTCTCCTAATCTAGGTAGGCCTCAGGGTCTACTTTTCCTGCAAAACTCGGAGGTGTTAGCTTAATATCAGGACGAGTTACCCGGTTGTAGGCGTGTTCATCTCCATCCTCATGTTGTCTAGGAGGCATCCTTGGTCTCTGGTGATGTCCATATGGCTCAAAGCCATCACCTTCTGCCTCTGGTTGACGTGGACGTCCTCTCGGCCTATGGTGATAGTTATGAGGTGGTGGTCCTCATCTCCATCTGGCTGGGGCTCCTCCTGTTTGTGCCGTGTCCTAAGGTGCTCAGGACCCTCAGCAAGGTCTTGCTCAGCTCTCACGTGCCTTATGGCCTGGAATCTCATAGGCCTCTCCACGCGCTCCAACCTCTCGCCTATTGATGCGAGTTGCGTTTAGAGGGTGGTGAACATGGCCATCATGGCCTCGGCTGAATCTTTATTCTCTTCTGCCATTGTGCTACAAGAAAGAAACACAAGTTATTTTGCTCCTAAGTGGATTAGGAAGGTTTTCTTTTATAGGGTAATTCGAAATTGCAAAAAGGAAAAAGTTGAGAAAAAGGAAAAACCTGAAAAAAAGAAAGTTTAGAAAAATGGAAACTTCCTATGACTTGTGCTAACTCTTTTTTTGGTCGAATTCTTTTTGGTATTTTTCTATTTTCTTTTTATTTTCTTTTTAATTTAACTTAAGAACATTGGAAATATGATTCTAACAAAAAGGAAAGTTTAAAATTGCAATGCAAGAATGAATCTAAGCCATAGTGATACACGTAGAAGCTAGATGCACTCGGTTTGGAGTTTAATGTTTTTTTTTTATTTTTCTTGAATGCGACTTAAACTAATGCAAGAACTAAAGACAAGAATAGCTAAAGGATAGAAACAACCTGGTTTAGGAGCTTTAAGCTCTGATACCAAAATGATACAAGCCTCGATCCAAGGCTTGGATGCGCTTGGGCTGTTTGGAGAAGATTAGGTGAGAAACTCAACCTTAGGCTTCTGGATGGGGGTTTTCTGGTTGGTAAAAGATGGAAGGTTAAGGTGAACCACAAGAGGGGTGATGAACCTCGTGATAAATCACAAACTTAGAGCTAGGAGGGCTGGTCTCAACTAGGTTCTAAGTGCACAAGTCTCTTGAGAGAATAACTTGTTCAAAGAAAATTCGATCTTTATTAATTATCAAAAAGGTTGTCGAACTACAATGCTGGAATGAGCCTTATTAATATGCTCGACAGCTTGACCTTCTAGGGTCGACTCAAAGAAAGAAAAGGAAAATTTACAAAAGTGCACAAATGGAAAACGTACAAAAGTGCATAACCGAAAAAAGACCTATTCCTAAAATGTCTTTGACTCAAAAATGTAAACAATCTAAATCCTAACCTGCAAAACAGAAAGAGGAAAATATTCGAATTGAAAACTTACCTTTCTTACCTCACGGCCAAGAAATGGAAGGTGGCGGTCCTTGTGGCATGCACGCGCCTTGCTCCTAGTCTTCGACTTGGAGTAGGGTTAGGAATCTTTGGGCCCTGACCTCTCTTGCCACTAAAGCCCAAGTTTCTGAAGCCCCTTGCATTGTTGAGAAGCCTTTGGACTCTTCTTTGCACTTCTGGCCCACTGTCCTTTGTCGATCGTCCTCTAGAAGCTTGTAGACCCATAAGCTGAATTTGTGGAAGAGTGCTCTTGATCTGCTCCTTGTCATTGCTCCTGGTGGCACCACTGGTGTAGAGACTTCCTCTAGATGCATGTCCTCAAGCTGGTAGCTTATCTGGTCCGAGTCTCCTTGTGTAGAAGTTGAAATGCCCGTGTACTCGGCTGGATCGCTTGTACCGGCTGGACTGTGCCAGGTACTGGCCGGAATGCCTTCTGGTCCGGCCAAGTTGATCCCGGAGTTGGCGGCATCACCGATGGGACCTGCGGTGTCATCCACGTCGCCACCAGTTGGGCCTGATGTTTGGGACTCTCCGCCGGCAATGCTGATTGGTTCGGTCCTGTTGGTCGAGGGTCCGGCGGTACCGCTTGGGCCGGCAGACATGCCAAATGGACTGGCTGTCTCAGGCAAGCTTCCTGGTCGGCCAGTCTGGTCTCCTGGCCGGCCATACGACCATATGTACCCATCAACAGCCGAAAATACTTTTTCGGAAAGCTCTCTCAAAGATCTTTGACGCGCCAATAGGTCAAAGTGCGATTGGAAATGTTTTTGACTCCAAATTTTAATGTTTACATACTTTTTTGGACGTTTTTCTCGGGTTGAAGCAATCACGACCTCGAAACCGTTTTATCGGCCATCTCAAACTCATCGCATCGACCATCCAAAATGTTTCAACCATGTAGACGAGGACCATACATCGTCTGGAATCTTCTTTATCATGTCGAGCAGAAAAAGAAGCATTAAAAAAGTGGATGAAGAGGATATTTACGATTGCATGACATGTACTACCGGGTGCGATCATACCAGCACTAATGCACCGGATCCCATCAGAACTCCGCAGTTAGCGTGCTTGGGCGAGAGTAGTACTGGGATGGATGACCTCCTGGAAGTCCTCGTGTTGCACCCCTTTTTTTATTCACTCGCTTTTTATTTGTCTACCGCAAAACTTTGTATTTTCGAAATACCATAAGTTTCACACCGCGATGTACTACACGGGCGACAATACCATTTCAAAAAGCTCTCTCAATGATTTTTCACGCGCAAAAAAGTCAAATACCGATTGGAAACGTTTTTGACTCCAAATTTTGATGTTTAGATACTTTTTCGGATGTTTTTCTCGGGCTGAAGCAATCACGACCTCGAAACCGTTTTATCGGCCATCTCAAACTCATCGCATCAACGATCCATAACGTTTCAACCATGTAGACGAGGACCACACACGACGTGGATTCTTCTTTATCATGTCGAGTAGAAAAAGAAGCATTGAAATAGTGGATGAAGAGGATATTTACGATTGCATGACATGTACTACCGGGTGCGATCATACCAGCACTAATGCACCGGATCCCATCAAAACTCCTCATTTAAGCGTGCTTGGGTGAGAGCAGTACTGGGATGGGTGACCTCCTAGGCAGTCCTCGTGTTACACCCCTTTTTTTTCTTTCGCTTTTTATTTGTCTATCGCAAAACATTGTATTTTCGAAATGCCATAAGTTTCACACCGCGATGAATTACACAGCCGACAAAACCATTTCGGAAAGCTCTTTCAAAGATCTATGATGCGCCAAAAGGTCAAAAACCGATTGGAAATGTTTTTGACCCCATGTTTTGATGTTTAGATACTATTTGGGACGTTTTTCTTGGGCTGAAGCAATCACGATCTCGAAACCGTTTTATCGGCCATCTCAAACTCATCGCATCGACGATCCAAAATTTTTCAACCATGTAGACGAGGCCCACACCTCGTGTGGATTCTTCCTTATCATGTCGAGCTCAAAAAGTAGCATTGAAAAAGTTGATGAAGAGGATATTTACAATTGCATGACATATACTACCGGGTGCGATCATACAAACACTAATGCACCAGATCCAATAAGAACTCCACAGTTAAGCATGCTTGGGTGAGAGTAGTACTGGGATGGGTGACCTCCTGGGAAGTCCTCGTGTTGCACCCCTTTTTTATTCACTCGCTTTTTATTTGTCTATCGCAAAACATTGTATTTTCGAAATGCCATAAGTTTCACACAATGATGAAATACACAGCCGACAATACCACTTCGGAAAGCCCTCTCAAAGATCTTTGACGCGTGAATAGGCTGAATACTGATTGGAAATATTTTCGAGTCCAAATTTTAATGTTTAGATACTCTTTCGGATGTTTTTCTTGGTCTGAAGCAATCACGACCTCCAAACCGTTTTGTCGGCCATATCAAACTCATCGCATCCACGATCCAAAACGTTTCAACCATCTAGAATAGGCCCAGACATCATGTGGATTCTTCTTTATCACGTCGAGCTCAAAAAGAAGCATTGAAAAAGTGGATGAAGAGGATATTTACGATTGCATGACATGTACTGCCTGGTGCGATCATACCAGCACTAATGCACTGGATCCCATCAAAACCCTGCAGTTAAGCGTGCTTGGGCGAGAGTAGTACTGGAATGGGTGACTTCCTGTGAAGTCCTCGTGTTGCACACCTTTTTTTATTCACTCGCTTTTTATTTGTCTATCCCAAAACATTGTATTTTCGATTTGCCATACGTTTCACACCGCGATGAACTTTATAGCCAGCAATACCATTTTGGAAAGCTCTCTCAAAGGTGTTTGACGCTGTAATAGGTCGAAGACTGATTGGAAATTTTTTTGACCCCAAATTTTGATGTTTAGATACTCTTTCGGACGTTTTGCTCGGGCTGAAGCAATCACGAACTCGAAACCGTTTTATCGGCCATCTCAAACTCATCACATCGATGATCCATAACGTTTCAACCATGTAGACAAGGACCACACATCGTGTGGATTCTTCTTTGTCATGTCGAGCAGAAAAACGAGCATTGAAAAAGTAGATGAAGAGGATATTTATGATTGCATGACATGTACTACCGGGCAATATCATACCAGCACTAATGCACCAGATCCCATCAGAACTCCGTAGTTAAGCGTGCTCGGGCGAGAGTATTAATGGGATGGGTGACCTCCTGGGAAGTCCTCGTGTTGCACCCCTTTTTTTATTCACTCGCTTTTTATTTGTCTATCGCAAAACATTGAATTTTTGAAATGGCATAAGTTTCACACTGCGACGAACTACACATCCGACAATACTTTTCAGGAAAGCTCTCTCAAATATCTTTGACGCGCCAATAGGTCAAAGACCGATTGGAAATGTTTTTGACTCCAAATTTTGATGTTTAAATATTTTTTTGGACGTTTTTCTTGGGCTGAAGCAATCACGACCTCGAAACCGTTTTATCGGCCATCTCAAACTCATCGCATCGACGCTCCAAAACATTTCAACCATGTAGAATGGGGCCCCCACACCGTCTGGACTGTTCTTTAGCATGTCGAGCAGAAAAAGAAGCATTGAAAAAGTGGATGAAGAGGATATTTACGATTGCGTGACATGTTGATGAGGGCATCAGGTCGTACATCCAGCCAGGAGACCAGACTGGCCGACCAGGAAGCTTGCCCGAGACAGGAGGACCATCTGGCGCGCCTGCCGGACCAGACAGTACCGCCGGACCGTCGACCTATAGGACCAGACCGGTCAACATCGCCGGCGGAGAGGCCCAAGCTTCCGGCACACTTGGTGGGGGCGTGAATGACACCGCCGGTCCCCCTGATGACACCGCCGACTCCGGGATCAACTTGGCCGGTCCTGAAGTCATTCCGGCCAGTACCGCGCACAATCCAGCCCGTACAGGCCATCCAGCCGAGTACACACACACTTCCACTTCTACACAAGAGGACTCGGACCAAATGAGCTACCAGCTCCAGGACATGCACTTAGAGGAAGTCTCAACACCAGTGGTACCTCAAGGAGCAATGACAAGAAGCAGATCAAGGGCGCTCTTCCACAAATTCAGCTTATGGGTCAACAAGCTTCTAGAAGAAGATCGACTAAGGACAATGGGCCAAAAATACAAGGAAGAGTCCAATAGCTTCTCAACAACACAAGGCACATCAGAGACTTGGGCTTTAGTGGCAAGAGAGGTCAAGGCCCAGAGATTTGTATCCCTACTCCAAGTCGAAGACTAGGAGCAAGGCGTGTGCATGCCACAAGGACGGCCACCTTCCATTTCTTGGCCGTGAGGTGAGTTAAGGTAAGTTTACATTCGAATATATGTCTCTTTCTGTTTTGCAGGGTAGGATCTAGTTGCTTTACATTTTTGAGTCAAGAACATTTTAGGAATAGGTCCTTTTTCGGTTATACACTTTTGTATTTTTTCCTTTTGTGCACTTTTGTAAACTTTCCTTTTTCTTATTTGAGTCGACCCTAGTAGGTCAAGCTGTCGAGCATATTAATAAGGCTCCTTCCAGCATTGTAGTTCGACAACCTTTTGATTATTAATAAAGTAGAACTTTTTCCTACAAGCTTTCTCTCAAAAGAGACTTGTGCGCTTAGAACCTAGTTGAGACGAGCCCTCCTAGCTCTAAGATTGTGATTTATCACGAGGTTCATCACCCCTCGTGTGGTTCACTTCACCTTTCCATCGTTTACCAACCAGAAAACCCCTATCCAGAAGCCTAAGGTTGAGTTTCTCACCTAATCTTCTACAAACAGCCCACGTGCATACATCCTTGAATCAAGGCTTGTATCACATGTAGTACTGGGGTGCGATCATACCAGCACTAATGCACTGGATCCCATCAGAACCCCACAATTAAGCGTGCTTGGGCAAGAGTAGTACTGGGATGGTTGACCTCCTGGGAAGTTCTCGTGTTGCACACTTTTTTTATTTACTCACTTTTTGTTTGTCGATCGCAAAACATTGTATTTTTGAAAAGCCATAAGTGTAACACCACGATGAACTAACCAACAATATCATTTCGGAAAGCTCTCTCAAAGATTTTTGACGCACCAATAGGTCAAAGACCGATTGAGAATGTTTTCGACTCCAAGTTTTGATGTTTAGATACTCTTTCAGACATTTTTCTCGGGCTAGAGCAAGCATGACCCCGAACCCGTTTTATCAGCCATCTCAAACTCAACGCATCGACGATCTAAAACGTTTCAACGATCAAGACAATGCCCATACATCGTGTGGATTTATTTTACCACGTCGAGCTCAAAAAGAAACATTGAGAAACTGGATGAATAGAATATTTACGATTGCATGACATGTAATACCGGGTGCGATCATACCAACACTAATGCACCGTATCCCATCAGAACTCCGCACTTAAGCGTGCTTGGACGAGAAGAGTACTGGGATGGGTGACCTCTTGGGAAGTCCTCGTGTTAAACCCATTTTTTAATTCACACGCTTTTTATTTGTCTATCACAACACATTTTATTTTTGAAATGCCATAAATTTCCTACCGCGATGAACTACACTGCCAATAATACCATTTCGGAAAGCTCTCTCAAAGATCTTTGACGGGCTAATCGGTCGAGGACCGATTGGAAATGTTTTCGACCCTAAATTTTGATGTTTATATACTCTTTCGGATATTTTTCTAAGGCTGAAGCAATCACGACCTCAAAACCATTTTATCGGCCATATCAAACTCATCGCATCAACGATCCAAAACGTTTCAACCATCTCGACAAGGTACAGAAATCGTGTGGATTCTTCTTTATCACGTCGAGCTCAAAAAGAACCATTGAAAAAGTGGATGAAGAGGACATTTATGATTGCACGACATGTACTACCAGGTGCGATCATACCAGCACTAATGCGCCGGATCCATCAGAAATCCGCAGTTAAGCGTGCTTGGGCGAGCGTAGTAGGACGGATTACCTCCTGGGAAGTCCTCGTGTTGCACCCCTTTTTTTATTCACTCGCTTTTTATTTGTCTATCGCAAAACATTGTATTTTCGAAATGCCATAAGTTTCACACCACGATGAACTACGCTGCCAACATTACCATTTTGGAAAGGTCTCTCAAACATCTTTGACGTGCCAATAGGTCCAAGACCAATTGGAAATGTTTTACCCTAAATTTAGATACTCTTTCGGACGTTTTTCTCGTGCTGAAGCAATCACGACCACGAAACCATTTTATCAGCCATCTCAAACTCATCGCATCGACGATCCAAAATGTTTCAACCATCTAGACGAGGCCCACACATTGTGTGGATTCCTCTTTTTCACGTCGAGCTCAAAAAGAAGCATTGAAAAAGTGGATGAAGAGGATATTTACGATTGCATGAAATGTAGTACTTGGTCTGATCATTACAGCACTACTGCACTAGATCCCATCAGAACTCCACAGTTAAGCGTGCTTGGGCGAGAGTAGTACTGGGATGGATGACCTCCTAGGAAGTCCTTGTGTTGCACCCCTTTTTTATTCACTCGCGTTTTATTTGTCTATCGTATAACATTGTATTTTCGAAGTGCCATAAGTATCACACCGTGATGAACTACACAGCCGCCAATACCATTTCGGAAAGTTCTCGCAAAAAAAGTCAAAACCGATTGGAAAGGTTTTCGACCCTAATTTTGATGTTTAGATACTCTTTCAGACGTTTTTCTCGGGCTGGAGCAATCGTGACCTCGAAACCGTTTTATCAGCCATCTCAAACTCATCGCATGACGATCCAAAACGTTTCAACCATATAGACAAGGCCCACACATCGTGTGGATTTATTCTATCATGTCGAGCTCAACAAGAAGCATTGAGAAATTGGGTGAAGAGGATATTAACGATTGCATGACATGTACTACCGGGTGCGATCATACCAGCACTAATGCCCCGGATCCCATCAGAACTCCGCACTTAAGCGTGCTTGGGCGTGAGTAGTACTCGGATGGGTGACCTCCTGGGAAGTCCTCGTGTTGCACCCCTTTTTTTATTCACACGCTTTTTATTTGTGTATCGCAAAATATTGTATTTTCAAAATGCCATAAGTTTCACACTGAAGTGATCTACAAAGTGACAATACCATTTCGGAATGCTGTCTCAAATATCTTTGATGTGCCGGTAGGTCGAGGAGCGATTGGAAATGTTTTCGACCACAAATTTTTATGTTTAGATACTCTTTTGCACGTTTTTCTAAGGCTGAAGCAATCACAAAATCGAAACCGTTTCATCGGCCATATCAAACTCATCGCATCGACGATCCAAAGCGTTTCAACCATCTAGAAAAGGCCCAGAAACCATTTGGATTCTTCTTTATCACGTCAAGCTCAAAAAGAAGTATTGTAAAAGTGGATGAAGAGGATATTTACGATTGCATTACATGTACAACCAGGGGCGATCATACCAGCACTAATGCACCGAATCCCATCAGAACTCCGCAGTTAATCGTGCTTGGGCGAGAGTAGTACTATGATGGATGACCTCCTGTGAAGTCCTCGTGTTGCACCCCTTTTTTTATTTACACGCTTTTTATTTGTCTATCGCAAAACATTGTATTTTTGAAATGCCATAAGTTTCACACCGCGATGAACTACACAGCCGACAATACCATTTCGGAAAGCTCTCTCAAAGGTTTTTGACGCATCAATTGGCTGAAGACCGATTGGAAATGTTTTCGACCCCAAATTTTGATGTTTAGATAATCTTTCGGACGTTTTTCTCAGGCTGAAGATTTCACGGCCTCGAAACCATTTTATCGGCCATCTCAAACTCATCACATCGACGACCCAAAACATTTCTGATGGGGACATCAGGTCGTATGGCCGGCCAGTAGACCAGACTGGCCGACCAGGAAGCTTGCCCGAGACAGCCGGGCCATTTGGCATGTCTGCCGGCCCAAGCGGTACCGCCGGACCCTCGACCAACAGGACCGGACCGATCAGCATTGCCGGCGGAGAGGCCCAAACCTCCGGCACAATTGATGGCGACGTGGATGACAACGACGGTCCCCTTGGTGATGCCGCCGACTCCAGGATCAACTTGGCCGGTCGAGAAGGCATTCCGGCCAGCACCTCGCACAGTCCAGCCGGTATAGCCGATCCAGCCGAGTACAGGGGCATTTCAGCATCTACACAAGGAGACTCGGACCAGATAAGCTACCAGCTTCAGGACATGCATCTAGAGGAAGTCTCTACACGAGTGGTGCCACCAGGAGCAATGACAAGGAGCAGATCAAGAGCACTCTTCCACAAGTTCAGCTTATGGGTCGACAAGCTCCTAGGGGAAGATCGACTAAGGACAGTGGGCCAGAAGTGCAAAGAAGAGTCCAAAGCCTTCTCAACAATGCAAGGGACTTCAGAGACTTGGGCTTTAGTGGCAAGAGAGGTCAGGCCCAAAGATTCCTAACTCTACTCCAAGTCGAAGACTAGGAGCAAGGCGCGTGCATGCCACAAGGACTGCCACCTTCCATTTCTTGGCCGTGAGGTAAGAAAGGTAAGTTTTCAATTTGGATATTTGCCACTTTCTGTTTTGCAGGGTAGGATTTAGATTCTTTAAATTTTTGAGTCAAAGACATTTTAGGAATAGGTCCTTTTTCGGTTATGCACTTTTGTACATTTTCCATTTGTGCACTTTTGTAATCTTTCCTTTTCTTTCTTTGAGTCGACCCTAAAAGGTCAAGCTGTCGAGCATATTAATAAGGCTCCTTCCAGCATTGTAGTTCGACAACATTTTTGATAATTAATAAAAATTGAATTTTCTTTCAACAAGTTATTCTCTCAAGAGACTTGTGCGCTTAGAACCTAGTTGAGACCAGCCCTCATAGCTCTAAGTTTGTGATTTATCCACGAGGTTCATCACCCCTCGTGTGGTTCACTTCACCCCTCCATCCAATACCATTCACAGAACCCCTATCCAGAAGCTTAAGGTCGAGTTTCTCACCTAAACTTCTCCAAACAGCCCACGCGCATCCAAGCCTTGAATCGAAGCTTGTATCATTTTGGTATCAGAGCTTAAAGCTCCAAAACCAGGTTGTTTCTATCCTTTCACTAGTCTTGTTTTTAGTTCTTGCATTAGTTTAAGTCGCATTCAAGAAAAATAAAAAAAAATAACATCAAACTCCAAACCGAGTGCATCTAGCTTCTATTTGTATCACTAGGGCTTAGATTCACTTTTGCATTGCCATTCACGTTTTCCTTTTTGTTCAAATCATATTTCCATTATTTTTAAGTTAAATTAAAAAGAAAAGAAAAAGAAAATAGGAAAAATACCAAAAGAATTCGAATTGGACAGCTAGCACAAGTTGTAGGAAGTTTCCATTTTTCTAAACTTTCCTTTTTTCAGGTTTTTCCTTTTTCTCAACTTTTTCCTTTTTGCAAATTCGAATTCCCCTATAAAAGAAAACCCTCCTAATCCACTTAGGAGCAAAATAACTTGTGTTTCTTTCTTGTAGCACAATGGCAGAAGAGAATAGAGATGCAGCCGAGGCCATGATGGCCATGTTCACCACCCTCCAAATGCAACTCGCATCAATAGGCGAGAGGTTGGAGCGCGTGGAGAGGCCTGTGAGATTCCAGGCCATAAGGCACGTGAGAGCTGAGCAAGACCGTGCTGAGGGTCCTGAGCACCTTAGGACACGGCACGAACAGGAGGAGCCCCAGCCAGATGGAGATGAGGACGCACCACCTCATAACTATCACCATAGGCCGAGAGGACCTCCACGGCAACCAGAGGCAGAAGGTGATGGCTTCGAGCCATATGGACATCACCAGAGACCAAGGATGCCTCCTAGACATCATGAGGATGGAGATGAACACGCCTACAACCGGGTAACTCATCTTGATGTTAAGCTAACTCCTCCGAGTTTTGCTGGAAAAGTAGACCTCGAGGCCTACCTAGATTGGGAGAGAAGGATGGATCTCATCTTCGATCACTACAACCAACCAGGCCCTAGGAGAGTCTCCATGGTAGTAGCACAACTCACGGACAATGCCCTCATCTGGTGGGATCGTGATGTGTCTGACCGAAGGAGGAAAAGATTGAGGCCCGTTGATGGGGACATCAGGTCGTATGGCCGGCCAGGAGACCAGATTGGCTGACCAGGAAGCTTGCCCAAGACAGCCGGGCCATTTCGCACGTCTGCCGGCCCAAGCGGTACCGCCGGACCCTCGACCAACAGGACCGGACCGATCAGCATTGCCGGCGGAGAGGCCCAAACATCCGGCCCCACTGGTGGCGACGTGGATGACACCACCGGTCCCATTGGTGATGCCGCCGACTCCGGGATCAACTAGGCCGGTCCAAAAGGCATTCTAGCCAGTACCTCGCACAGTCCAGCCAGTACAAGCGTTCCAGCCAAGCACACGGGCATTTCAACATCGACACAAGGAGACTCGGACCATATAAGCTACCAGCTTCAGGACATGCATCTAGAGGAAGTCTCTACACCAGTGGTGCCACCAGGAGCAATGACAAGGAGCCTATCAAGATCACTCTTCCACAAGTTCAGCTTATGTGTCGACAAGCTCCTAGAGGAAGATCGACTAAGGACAGTGGGCCAGAAGTGCATAGAAGAGTCCAAAGGCTTCTCAACAATGCAAGGGACTTCAGAGACGTGGGCTTTAGTGGCAAGAGAGGTAAGGACCCAAAGATTCCTAACACTACTGAAAGTTGAAGACTAGGAAAAAGGCGCGTGCATGCCACAAGGACGGCCACCTTCCATTTCTTGGCCGTGAGGTAAGAAAGGTAAGTTTTCAATTCGAATATATGCCTCTTTCTGTTTTGCAGGGTAGGATCTAGATTGTTTACATTTTTGAGTCAAAGACATTTTAGGAATAGGTCCTTTTTTGGTTATGCACTTTTGTACATTTTCCATTTGTGCACTTTTGTAATCTTTCCTTTTCTTTCTTTGAGTCGACCCTAGAAGGTCAAGCTGTCGAGCATATTAATAAGGCTCCTTCCAGCATTGTAGTTCGACAACCTTTTGATATTAATAAAGATAGAACTTTCTTCCAACAAGTTTTCTCTCTAAGAATCTTGTGCGCTTAGAACCTAGTTGAGACCAGCCCTCCTAGCTCTAAGTTTGTGATTTATCACGAGGTTCATCACCCCTCGTGTGGTTCACTTCACCCTTCCATCGTTTACCAACCAGAAAACCCCTATCCAGAAGTCTAAGGTTGAGTTTCTCACCTAATCTTCTACAAACAGCCCACACGCATACATCCTTGAATCAAGGCTTGTATCATTTTGGTATCAGAGCTTAAAGCTCCTAAACCAGGTTGTTTCTATCCTTTAGCTTGTTTTGTTTTTAGTTCTTGCATTAGTTTAAGTCGCATTCAAGAAAAATAAAAAAAATAACATCAAACTCCAAACCGAGTGCATCTAGCCTTCTACGTGTATCACTAGGGTTTAGATTCACTTTTGCATTGCCATTCACGTTTTCCTTTTTGTTTAAATCATATTTCCTTTATTTTTAAGTTAAATTAAAAAGAAAAGAAAAAGAAAATAGAAAGAATACTAAAAGAATTGAATTGGACAGCTAGCACAAGTTGTCAAGAAAGTTTCCTTTTTCTCAAATCTTCATATCTTTGAATTTCCAATTCTCAGATTTTTTCCTTTTTGCAAAATTTTGGAATCCTTATAAAAAGAAAACCCTCCTAATAATTTAGGAGCATCCTAACTTGTCTTCTTTCTTTGTAGCACACCATGGGAGAAGAAAATAGAGAAGCAACTGAAGCCATGATGGCCATGTTCACCACACTCCAAACACAACTCGCATCCATAGGCGAGAGGTTGGGCGTGGAAAGACCAGTGAGATTCAGGCCATAAGGCACGTGAGAGCTGAGCAAGACCGTCCTGAGGTCCTGAGTACCTTAGGACAGCACGAACAGGAGGAACCCCAGCCAGATGGAGATGAGGACACACAACCTCATAACTATCACCATAGGCCGAGAGGACCTCCACGGCAACCAGAGGCAGAAGATGATGGCTTTGAGCCATATGGTCTTCACCAGAGACCAAGAATGCCTCCTAGACGTCATGAGGATGGAGATGAACACACCTATAACGGGTAATTCATCCTGATGTTAAACTAACTCCTCCAACTTTTGCAGGAAAAGTAGACCCGAGGCTTACCTAGATTGGGAGAAGCGAATGGATCATATCTTTGATCACTACAACCAACCAGGACCTAGGAGAGTCTCAATGGCAGTAGCACAACTCACGGACAATGCCCTCATCTGGTGGGATCGTGAGGTATCTGACAGAAGGAGGAAGAGAATGAGACCCGTAGACTCATGGGTCGACATGAAAGACCTCATGCGACAAAGGTTTGTTCCACCTTACTTTCATAGAGATTTGCAGCGTCGTTTTCGTACTCTTAAGCAGGGTACCAGATCAGTAGAAGAATACTATGAAGAGTTCGAGAAGTTAAGGAACAGATTGGAGCTCAATGATGATGAAGAAGCATTGATGGCACAATTCTTGGATGGACACCAAGAAAGGATCAGCTGCAAGGTGGAAAGGCATATCTACAACGACTTCAAAGACTTGTTCCACCTATCTGTGCAAGCTGAGCAGCACATCAAACGTAAGAGCCAAGACATCCGCAGCAAGCCTAAGACACCTTGGACACCAAGCAACATGCCTAAGACTGTGGACAAAGGCAAAAGCGTAGAGATCGAGTCAAGGTTCAAGAGCAAGCCTCCTGAACCCACCCGTGACCAGAGAGCCTGGTAAGTCTTCTAACCCTCAAAGATCACGTGACATAACTTGTTTCAAGTGCAGGGGACGTGGACACATCTCAAGGAGTGCCCAAACAACGAGTCATGCTGATTACGGAGGCAGAATATGAGCCCCAAGATGAAGAGGACTGTGAACCAGAAGAAGAATACGGTGACATTGAGTACCCTGATGTGGGGGAAGTGCTGGTCACTAGACGTATCCTCAATGCAATGGTGGATCCTTCAGAGACCATCCAAAGGAGAACATCTTCCACAGCCGTTGCACCATCAAGGGCAAGGTATGTAACCTCATCATAGATGGTGGTTCTTGCACTAACGTTGCTAGTGCATATATGGTTGATAAGCTAGGTCTAGAGAAGACAAGGCATCCTCGACCATATAGACTGAGATGGCTCGATGACAAAGTGGAGCTCAAGATTCATGAGCAAGTCACTGTGCCATTCAGTGTGGGCAAGTACCAAGACCAGGTTGTGTGCGACGTGGTGCCCATGCAAGCTGGCCATCTTCTGCTAGGAAGACCATGGCAGTTTGACAAAGAGACCAGGCATGATGGCAGAACCAATCTCTACACCTTCGTGCATGACAAGAGAAAGGTCAGCCTAGCTCTTCTTACACCTGCCCAAGTACATGAGCTACAACTCCAAATGAGTAAGGAAAAGAAACTTGTCAAGTCTAACTTTCTTATTCAACCTAGTCATGTCCGAGAGCTTTAGCCTCGAAGGACTTAATGTTACTAATGGTTTTCAAGGAAGTGTTGAGTATAGAACAGGGACAGGTAGAGCTACCTCATGAGTAGCAACCTCCTCAACAAATTCAGGATGTATTTCCAGAGGAGATACCAGCAGGCTTGCCTCCTTCGTGGCATAGAACACCAGATTGATCTAGTGCCGCAGCCCTGCCCAACCGGCCAGCCTACCGGATGAGTCCAGAGGAGTCCAAAGAGCTTGAGAAGCAAGTCAAGGAGCTCCTGGAGAAAGGATATGTTAGAGAGAGCCTCAGTCCATGTGTTGTACCAGTGCTGCTAGTGCCCAAGAAGGATGGGACTTGGCGCATGTGTGTGGACTGCCGAGCCATCAACAACATCACAGTCAAGTATAGGCATCCAATACCACGACTGGATGACATGCTAGATGAGCTGAGTGGAGCCACGATCTTCTCCAAGATAGACCTCAAAGTGGATACCACCAGGTAAGAATGAAGGAAGGTGATGAGTGGAAAACCGCTTTCAAGACAAAGCAAGGACTCTATGAGTGGACAGTCATGCCATTTGGCTTGACTAATGCCCCAAGCACGTTCATGCGCCTTATGAACCAAGTTCTTAGGGCGTACATCAGTAAGTTCGTAGTAGTTTACTTTGATGACATTTTGGTTTATAGTAAGTGCCTACGGGAACACCTCACACATCTTGAGATGGTACTTAAAACCCTTCGACAAGAAGAGCTTTATGCCAATCTCAAGAAGTGCACCTTTTGAACTGATAAGCTTGTCTTTTTAGGTTTTGTTGTGAGTTCACAGGGCCTACAGGTTGATGAGGAGAAGATTCGAGCCATACAAGAATGGCCAACACCAGGAAACATCAGCCAAGTAAGGGCTTCCACGGACTGGCCAGCTTCTATAGGAGATTCGTGCCCAACTTCAGCAGTATTGCCTCACCACTGACGGCAGTAGTGAAGAAGAACGTGGGATTCAGCTGGGGAGAAGCTCAGGAGAAGGCATTCAGGCCTTGAAGGACAGCCTTACACGCACCAGTGCTAGTCCTTCCCGACTTCAACAAGGCGTTTGAAGTGGAGTGTGATGCCTCTGGAATAGGCATAGGAGCAGTGCTAACCCAAGGAGGGAGACCAGTGGCATACTTCAGTGAGAAGCTAGGTGGTGCCTCACTGAACTACCCCTCTTATGACAAGGAACTCTATGCCCTTGTCCGAGCATTGGAGACTTGGCAGCATTACTTGCTGTCCAAGGAGTTTGTGATCCACACTGATCACAAGACTCTCAAACACCTCAGAGGGCAAACCAATCTCAAGAGGAGACATGCCAGGTGGATGGAGTTCATAGAGACCTTCCTGTACATCATCAAGTACAAGAAGGGCAAAGATAATGTGGTAGCCGATGCACTATCAAGGAGGTTTGCCTTGATATCAACCATGGAGCAAAGGTCCTAGGATTCGAGCACATCAAGGATCTATACAAGGATGATCCTGACCTTGCTGAGAGCTACAAGGAGTGTAGCACAGGGAGTCATGGCAAATCCTACATCCATGAGGATTCTTGTTCCGAGAAAGAAGGCTGTGCATACCACAAGGATCACTAAGGAAGCTTATCATCCGAGAAGCTCATGGAGGAGGACTCATGGGCCACTTTGGTGTCGACAAGACTCTAGCAGTGGTCAAGGAGCACTTCTACTGGCCACACATCAAGAGGACAGTAGAAGCTCATTGTGCAAGATGCATCACTTGTAAGAAGGCAAAGTCCAGAGTGCAACCTCACGGGTTGTATCTCCCACTGCCCATACCCACACATCCATGGGTGGACATCTCAATGGACTTTGTTCTAGGTCTGCCCAAGATCAACCACAAAGATGCAATCTTTGTTGTGGTAGACAGATTCTCCAAGATGGCACACTTCATCCCATGTGCTAATGTCAATGATGCCACACAAACAGTTGAGCTGTTCTTCAGGGAGATAGTGCGGCTTCATGGAGTGCCAAGGACGATCGTATCAGACAGGGACACCAAGTTCCTCAGCCATTTCTGGAGGACCCTTTGGAGAAAGCTAGGCACGAAGCTACTCTTCCCAACCACTTGCCATCCTCAACCCGATGGCCAAACTGAAGTTGTCAACAGGACCCTATCAACTCTTCTCAGAACAACACTAGGGAAGAATCTAAAGACTTGGGTGGAGTGCCTGCCATTCATTGAGTTCACCTACAACCGAGCCGTGCACTCAGCAACTAAGAAGACCCCATTTGAAGTGGTATACGGTTTCAACCCTCTCACCCCGTTGGAGCAAACACCACTGCCACCAGCTGAGATGACCAACCTCAACGGAGCATCCAAAGCAGAGTTCATAAGGAGGTTACACCAGAAGGTAGCAGAGAACTTGGAGAAGAGGACGGACCCATTCAGAGTGCTCGAGAGGATCAACAACAACGCCTACGGATCGAGCTTCAGGTGAGTTTAATGTGTCCAATCGTTCAATGTTACTGACTTGGCCCCTTTCCATGCAGATGATCCAGTTTGAGGACAAAACCTACTGAAGAGGAGGGAATGATGAGAACATCAGGTCGTACATCCAGCCAGGAGACCAGACTGGCCGGCCAGGAAGCTTGCCCGAGACAGCAGGACCATCTGGTGCGCCTGCCGGACCAGACAGTACCGCGGACCCTCGACCTATAGGACCAGACCGGTCAACATCGCCGGTGGAGAGGCCCAAGCTTCCGGCACACTTGGTGGGGACGTGAATGACACCGCCGGTCCCCCTGATGACACCGCCGACTCCGGGATCAACTTGGCCGGTCCTGAAGTCATTCCGGCCAGTACCGCGCACAATCCAGCCGGTACAGGCCATCCAGCCAAGTATACGCACACTTCCACTTCTACACAAGAGGACTCGGACCAAATGAGCTACCAGCTCCAGGACATGCACTTAGAGGAAGTATCTACACCAGTGGTACCTCCAGGAGCAATGACAAGAAGCAGATCAAAAGCACTCTTCCACAAATTCAGCTTATGGGTCGACAAGCTTCTAGAGGAAGAGCAGCTAAGGACAATGGGCCAGAAGAGCAAATTAGAGTCCAAAGGCTTCTCAACAACACAAGGAACATCAGAGACTTGGGCTTTAGTGGCAAGAGAGGTCAGGGCCCAAGATTTCATTTCTTGGCCGTGAGGTGAGTTAAGGTAAGTTTACATTCAAATATATGCCTCTTTCTGTTTTGCAGGGTAGGATCTAGTTGCTTTACATTTTTGAGTCAAGAACATTTTAGGAATATGTCCTTTTTCGGTTATACACTTTTGTATTTTTTCCTTTAGTGCACTTTTGTAAACTTTCCTTTTTCTTATTTGAGTCGACCCTAGTAGGTCAAGCTGTCGAGCATATTAATAAGGCTCCTTCCAGCATTGTAGTTCGACAACCTTTTGATTATTAATAAAGTAGAACTTTTTCCCTGTGAGCTTTCTCTCAAGAGAGACTTGTGCGCTTAGAACCTAGTTGAGACCAGCCCTCCTAGCTCTAAGTTTGTGATTTATCACGAGGTTCATCACCCCTCGTGTGGTTCACTTCACCCTTCCACCGTTTACCAACCAGAAAACCCCTATCTAGAAGCCTAAGGTTGAGTTTCTCACCTAATCTTCTACAAACAGCCCACACGCATACATCCTTGAATCAAGGCTTGTATCAGCCACCTCCACCAAAGAGGCAAGCCGTGATGTCTCGGGTGTATGTGATGGCTGAGGAGACAGTGACCGATCCGAGTTCCTCTCGTTTAATCACTGGTAAGTTCTAGCACTTACCTTAGCAAAAAGTTTTGTGTGAAATTGTTTTGTGTGTTGCGTAGATCTTAGAATTGTAGGTGAATGTGTAGGGACCTTATTAATGGGTGGTGTGGAAACCCATGTTTTTTTATTTGGGAGCAACCAATTGCTTCGTGAATCCAAACATGCTTGGAAAGGGTGAATTCCATAAGGAATCAAGGGATAAACATAGTTGGGTCCAAGCGGCTGGGGGACAAATCATGTTAACCCTTGGAAAAGTCTGTAATGTCTAAGTGATAGTTGGCACTGTAAACATGCTAGCCGATTTGGAGATTTGCCCAGTGATGTCGTATGATGTGATACTTGGAATGGATTGGCTCGGGAAGTATAAAGCACATCTAGACTGTCACCGCGGTAGAGTTCAGTTTGAGACAACTGATGGGGTGCTGGAATATCAAGGAATTAGGCCAACTTCAGGGAGCTTGATTGTGTAGGCAATTCAAGCTAGCCAACTGATTGAGAAAGGGTGTGAGGCCTACGTGGCTACCATCACAACCCCTGAAGTTGGATCGGATGTGCAGTTGAGTAGCATTCCGGTAGCTAGTGAGTTTGAGGATGTGTTCCAAACTCTGGCTGGCTTACCGCCTACTCGTTCAGACCCATTCACCATCGAGCTTGAGCCTGGTACAACTCTGATATCAAAGGCACCATATCGGATGGCTCCGGCCGAGATGGCCGAGTTGAAAAAGCAATTAGGTGAGCTAATAGAAAAAAGATTTGTGCGACCAAGCAGTTCACCATGGGGTGCACCGGTACTGTTTGTCAAGAAAAAAGATGGGAGTTTTAGACTTTGCATCGACTACCATGGACTGAATCGGATAACTGTGAAGAACAAGTACCCTCTTCCAAGAATTGACGAGTTGCTGGACCAACTCCGAGGTGCTACTTGTTTCTCTAAGATTGATTTGGCTTCGGGTTACCATCAAATCCCGATAGAAGAGTCGGATATTCAAAAGACCGCCTTTAGGATAAGGTATGGTCATTTCGTGTTTGTAGTCATGCCACTTGGGGTGACAAATGCACCTGCAACTTTCATGAAACTCATGAACAATGTCTTTCGAGACTATTTAGATGAGTTTGTGATCATCTTTATAGATGACATATTGGTTTACTCGAGAAACCAAGAGTAACACGAAAGACACCTAAGGACAGTTATGGGCAAGCTAAGGTAACATAAATTGTTCGCCAAGCTCAGCAAGTGCAGTTTTGGCAAAAAGAAATTGGATTTTTAAGGCATGTGGTCTCGGATAATGGAGTGTCCGTTGACCCAGAGAAGATCAAGGCAGTCGCAGACTGGCCAAGACCGCAGAATGCCTCGGAAATAAGGAGTTTCCTTGAGCTGGCTGGGTATTACCGACGCTTTGTTAAAGGTTTTGCAAACATGGCTCAACCGATGACCCGATTGACCGGGAAAGATGTTCAGTTCCTATGGTCTTCCGATTGTGAAAAGAGTTTCTCGAAGCTAAACGAAATGCTTACGAGTACTCCGGTTTTGGCATTGCCTGAGCCGAATGAGCCTTATGTGGTGTACACGGATGCATCAATATTGGGATTAGGGTGTGTTTTGATGCAACATTGCAATGTGATTGCTTATGCATCAAGGAAATTAAGGAAGCATGAAGCAAATTATCCTACGCATGACCTTGAGATGGCTGCGGTAGTGTTTGCCTTGAAAATTTGGAGATCTTACCTTTATGGTGGGAAAGTTCAAGTTTTTACGGATCATAAGAGTTTGAAGTATATCTTCACTCAGCCGGAATTGAACCTTAGGCAACGGCGATGGATGAAATTAGTCGCAGACTATGACTTAGAAATTTCCTACCATCCGGGAAAGGCTAATTCAGTGGCCGATGTGTTAAGTCGCAAACGGGTCGCAACATTGTCCGAGAAGGATATGGACAGTTTGGTTAGCATGGTCGGCACCTTGCGTCTAACCGCCCTGTCTGATGACGCATAACCTTTGGGTCTCAGTGCAGTAGACCAAGCCGATTTGTTAAGCCGAGTCCGATTAGCTCAAGAGAAGGACGCGATTTGATTAAGGCATTTCTGAATGATAAGACCGAGTATCAAACTTTAGAAAATGGAACAATACTAGTTAATGGCCGAGTATGTGTTCCGAATGATAAAGAACTTCGGGAAGAAATCTTGAAGGAAGCTCACCATTCAAAGTTCTTAATTAACCCAGGATCGACCAAGATGTACCGAGACCGTAAACGGTACTACCATTGGGTCAGGATGAAGATCGATGTGGCTAAGTGGGTAGCAGGATGCCAAACTTGCCAAATGGTCAAGGCGGAACATCAAGTTTCGAGTGGTTTGCTGTAGAGCTTACCTATTCTCGAGTGGAAATGGGACATTATCACGATGGACTTCGTGACTGGTTTGCCAATGTGCGGCAAGATGGATGCGATTTGGGTCATAGTGTATAGACTCACCAAATCTGCTCACTTCCTTGCTGTCAATAAGAAGGACAAGGAAGAGGTATTGGCAAAGAAATATGTGGAAGAAATAGTTAAACTCCATGGAGTGCCAGCGAGTATAGTTTCGGACCGAGACTCCCAATTTGCATCAGCCTTTTGGAAGGTTTTGCAAAAATCGTTTGGAACAAAAGTGCATATGAGTACGACCTATCATCCGCAAACACTTGAAGATTTATTGCAAGCTTGTGTTCTTGATTAGGGTGGAAAATGGAAGGATTACTTGCCGTTGGCCGAGTTTTCCTATAACAATAGTTTCCACTCAAGTATTGGAATGTCGCCATTTGAAGCCTTGTATGGGCGACATTGTCGAACGCCTCTATGCTGGACCCAAGTGGGGGATCGTAGCATTTTTGGCCAAGATTTTATTCAAGAGACAACCAAAAGAATCAGAGTGCTGAAACTTAAGATGAAAGAAGCACAAGATCGGCAAAAGAGTTTGTGGACAAACGTAGAAAGGAACTAGAATTCCAAGTTGGAGATATTGTCTACGTTAAGTTGATCACATATAAGGATAAAGACCGAGCAGCTTTGACGGGGAAGCTGAAACCAAGGTACATGGGAAAGGATTGGACCAGTTGCTTACCGGTTGGAATTGCCACCATCCTTGGTCGCATTCCATGATGTGTTCAAATCGGTTGAGATCGTGGGAAGAATGATTAAGGCTGTTGGTAGGAAAAAAACCAGAATGATTCAAGTGGTTTGGGATTGCGATGGAGAAGAAGAGATAACATGGGAACCCGAATCAATAATGAAGGAAAAATTTGCTAAGTGGTTTGAGAAACAACCTAAATATTCTAGGAAAAAGAAAGATTCGGGTGAAGATTGAGATTCGAGGACGAATCTGGTTTAAGTGGGGGAGAGTTGTAACACCCGCATCTGGCGGGAAGGCTGGGAAATAAGGATTGGGGAAATTCGGATGTAGTTGGTCGAGCTAGGCTGGCCATAATCACCGAGTTCGGTAAATCGCGGGCAAGTCGGAGTTTCTCAGTGCCTGATCGAGACACATGTTGGCTGGCCGGGTTTATCGGAGCTTGGTCGGAATTTGGACAAATGGTCTGAGTAATTCGGTACTTGGTCGATATTCGAACAGCATGCCCGAGTAATTCGGGACTTGGTCGGAATTCGGACAGATTGTGCATGTTATTCGGGACTTGGTTGGATTTGGGACAGTGTTGGTCCGAGTTATTCGGGACTGGTCGAATTCGGACAGGTAGCCCGAGATACTCGGGACCTGGTCGGATTTTGTACATCATTGGTTGGGAGCCAATGAATTGGTCGAGAGGGCTAGTGTGTGGGAACGGTTATCGGGTGAATACGCGGGAATGGTTACCTGGTCCAAGCGCTTGGGCGAGGCGTGGGAACGGTTACTCGGCCCAATGCACGGGAATGGTTACCTGGACCCGAGCGCTTGGGCGAGGCGCAGGAACGGTTACTCGGCCCAATACACGGGAATGGTTACCCGGTCCTGTTTGGTACAGGCAGTTACCGAACAGGTTATCGCGAGTTCTATAAATAGAACCCACCTTCCCATTTGTCTCTTTTTCAGAGAACTGAGAAATAGAGAATTTGGTGAGAAAACTCTAGGGAAGGAAGTGTGCGAGTGGGTCGTGCGAGCCGTGGTCGAGTCTGTGTGACTGTGATCGAGTTTGGGCGAGCTGTTTGGGAAATTTCAGCGCAAGAGGTGTCAGATTACCTTATTTCCGAGAAATCTAAGGTGAGTGGTTAAGTCGTTCTTTCTAAGATTGATTGTCTTTGTCTGGTTAATCATTGCTTGTCATGATGGTTCTGATGCCTCCATTTTTGGACGCAGGTTATGAGACTAACCGTGGTGTTGGTCGAGATGTCTGATCTGGCCGCGAGACAAAGCTATGGAAGAAGGGATGGTAGGGTTGGGTAGATCGATCTAGTAAATTGTAATAGCTTATTAGTAAACGTTCAATTGTACTAGAATCGATTTATTAATACAAATTTCTGTTTAACTCAACCCTTGCTCATGCGAAAACAGACTAACCGAACCTCAAACGCGAAAAAAATTCCAAATAAAATCGTAAGTCTAATCCGAGTAAATCTGAAAACTGGGTTAGGGTTCTACACGAGTCCCATGTTGATAACTTTCTTATTTGACGTATTACATTTTTATCACAAGCTTTATTTATAGGTTCCTAGCTATCACATTCAAAAATAGTGGGATGAAATAGGAATTAGAGGGTTGCAGAAGACATGTGCATGTGATACCACATTGGAGACAATACGTGTGCAGATTCAGAGCAATGTTGATGAGATTGTGAAGCTTAAGGCGTTAATTGCGGGTGTATTCCTGTTTGTTGTGATAATTTTCTATTTTTAGGTAGAAAAGACAAGTTAATTGTGTTGGTTATGCTATCTTAAGTAGAGCATTTGTTAATTTGGACCGTAAGTTCTATGTTTTCTTTTTATTGTAGGATTTCTATCATAAGTTTCTCAAAAATAACGAAGATAGTTTTACCTAATATTATAAATTTTTTAATTCAAATACATAACAAAAAAACTTGATTTTACCTAGTATTACCAATAATACAAATTTAAAATACGAAGTGAACAATCACAGTTCTACCTAATAATACCAGTTTTACGAATTCAAAGACATACACCAATAAATACAGTTTTACATATTCAAATACAGAAATCAACATAAGTCAATTATCTAGTGTTCCGTCATCATTTTTCTTTCGGTTTGGCCACCTTGTAAAAAGAGTCTTCACTTCTTCACTAAAACGGAAATATTTTTTTCCTCTTCGTATAAACAATGGACTCGGTTCGTGGTTGAGCTGGAGGTTCAGATTCAGATTGGGTCTCGATTTGGTGGTCCGTTTCAGGTTCAAATTGGGGCTTGCTTAATTTGGGGATCGGTTGGTGCTAAATTTGGGGTTTGGTTTGTTGCTAAATTTGAGGTTCGGTTTGATGCTTAATTTGGGGTATAGTTTTAGGTTCAATTTAGGGCTCGGTTTGATGCTCAACTTGGAACTCGGTTTGGAGTTTGATTGGAGGCTCACTTGGTTGGTATTTTCCATGTCCTTCATCATTCCAACCCTGTAAAATAGCAGTTATACTAAGTATTACCGAATATTACTTTCTCAATTTATCATGCATAAGAATAACAACTTTACTATTTTCGTATCAATGCCGGGATCTTCCTCTTGCAATTGACTTTTCTCCAAGCTTTTAACACTTTCCTCCTCTACCTTCTCCATTCTTATCTTTCGAACCTTAAAATCCAAATACAATTACACTAAGTGTTATTAAGTGTTACCTAGTGTTAAACAATTAAGAATACCTACTATTACCTTCTTTTGCTCTATAACACCAGCTAATCTATATCCTCATAAAATCTCCTTGCATATAATTGCTCTTTCATGTATTCTTCTATGAATACGATTCTTGTGTTCAAGCCATTAAACCTATATTCATGCGATGTACAAGCTCTACCAATCCACCAAGGGGCGCATTCTCCATTCCTTTAGGGGCTGCAAATCTAGTGGGAGGCACATTCTCCATTCCTTTAGGGGCTGCAAATCTAGTGGGAGGCACATTCTCCAATTGTTTAGCAAGGGGCGCATTATCATGTTCATCGTCTACTTGGGAAGCCACATCTTGGTTGTCATATTGTCGAAGAATATTGGCCTCTTTTCTTCAATGAGACGCATCGTCCAACTTCGGATAACGACATCATCATCATCATCAACGTCATGTTTTTTAAAGATTCGAGCCATCAGGGATTCTTCATCAGGGGATGGGACCAAAATATTCTCAATGTCCTATGAATATAAACATGAAATTCAGTTTAAAATATAACATTCATAAATTAGTAACACTACAAATAACTAACCTTACTATTACCAAGTGTTTCATTTATCTCTGTTGCGATTGAATCTCTCTTTTTTCCAACAATATTAAAGATTGGGCTCGGTAATTTAAGTTACTATATCCACTAGATCACAACTAAGATTGAATTCGACTCAAATCTATCAACACAAGAGATTTATCCCGTTCGGGTGTATTAAACAACAACCCTATATCTGGCCGGGATTATACCCGGAATCCACTCATTTCCGATGAATCGTACAATCCAATCAAGCTAATTCACACATCTTGATTTACACTATCAATTACAACAATATGAACAAGACAAAGATAAGAACCAAGACATCTTGAATCAGACCAAGAATCCCTTAAACCTTCATCTTCTTGTTTGGTTGCATGATATCGCCATTAACAAAACAGACTGTAAATTCCAAACCTCTCAAGAAGAAGAATTATATACTCCCTTCCACGATTGAGTATATTTTCCTAAACCAACACTAAACCACCAATTCAATTTAAGTCATGAATCTCTGGTTTACTACGCTTTGGTTTAGATGTTAAACCATACTCAACAATCTCATCAAGAGTAAAACCTCTCATTGAATTGGGTTTGAACTTGGTCTTGCACATCCTAGGACACATACTATCTGCGTCTAAAACATCTTCTCGGAATTCTTTCTAAGTGTTGGAATTGCCTCAAACGCTAGAATCTGCACACAAAAATATTATTAGCTTCCATTGTAAAAATAGTAAAACTTAGAAATATTTCAAATCAGTTTTACCTCCAAAGGCATACAAAAAATAGGAATTTTCCATTGAAAAACCTCAACAAACACTCGAAAATGATCCATCGTATTCGAGATTTCTCGCATAATGTGATCAAAAGATAACCTACCCCATGGAAAGGTCTTACACAATTGAAGATCATCGACGAATCTTTGAAAGAATGGCTTGATGGAAGGTGTATCTTCTACCATCTTGGTATGTCCTATAATTATGCTCGAAAAAAATATAGGACTGCCATCTTTAATCTATCTTGGAAAGGTCTCGTTCCCTTGAGTTTTTCTTTCACGTCCGCATATTGCTCCTTTTCTTCCCTCCTGAAATGTTTCTCAATGAAATCCATACTACCCCTTCCCTTGTAGTTCATTGTATAGTTGCGACAGTCTAATCCAAAGAGGAGGGCATGTTCACTTAGACCATACCAAATGGGAACGCCATTGATGACAAACCAAGCTTCCTTTTTTCTCCATACGCGCCGTGCAAACAAGGAGCATCCACAAGCTCATAACCTTGTAGTTCTTGTCTTTGTGAATGTGGAAGAAGTGCTTGAATTGCAGATGACAGTGAAATGATCTCTTCTCCTCTTCTCAAAGTGGGTACTTCAACTTCTCTAATATCTCCAATGCTTTTGTAATATAGCACCTTGTCGAGATCTTTACTTTCTTTGTGTACTCCATTGGTTGGAAGTACATCTGTAGAGGCTGCAATGCTTTGGTTTCCTCTCATAATTCATGCAAACATATTTAGATGTACCCATTGTTACTAAGTTTTATATTTTAGATTCATAAGTTTGACTAAATAGTATTACCTAGTTGTGTTTAGTGTTACTAACTTAGGATATCAAAATCGTAAACCTAAAATTTTCACCAAACAATCAATAAACAAAATCAAATTCAACACATATTTCGATGTACTAAATGTTACTAAGTTGTACATATTTATTCATAATTTTTGCGAAATGCTTTTACCAAGTTGTACTAAGTGTTACTACCCAAAATATCAGATTCGCAAAACCACAAATTTGCATCGATAAATAAATAAACAAAACAAATTCAACAACAAACATAAAATCAAGATTGATACCGAACCATACACTCAAAACCAGTCCCAAAATCAAGAACAAAAACAAATCCAAACACTAACTTGTACAACCTGAAAGCATCAGTCCTACCAAGTTGTACCACTACGAATCTAAACATAATGTTGAATCACGATTGGTTACAGTTCGCAAACTGCTTCCTCCGTCCTCAGATGTCGTTGGATTTTCGTAAACAATCCAAGATTCTTCCACAAAATCTTCTCCTTCAACCGAGTTCTATCCCAACCCAAAATTTGCAGTTTTTTGTTCGTGCCATCCTGTAATCTCGAAACAAAACTGGAAAAAAAAATATGAAATTGACATAGTTACACGGCATCGAACGAGTTACATGAAATCTGTAACATCCTGAGCCCAATTTTAAATTGTGAAGCCCACGAAATTGAAAGTGAGGGTAGAATTGACAATTTATCGAAAACTCTAATTAACCTCAATGGCTATACAAGACGTCGTCAAAAGGGTTTAGGGGCAGCCGTTGATCAGAAATAGAAACAAGAAGAGAAAGAGACATTTTGACAGAGTAGAGGAATAGAAAGCTCATCCACTACAAGAAAACATTAACATTTCCGACGGCATTTCCGACGGACAAAAAACCGTCGGACTTTTCCGACGACATTACGACGGATAAGCGACAAATAACCAAAGGATTTGAAACCGTCGGAGGTCCGTCGGTAATTTCCGACGCCGTAGGGATCGTCGGTAAATCGATGGTGAAAACAGACGGTAACCCGTTGCGTTTCCGACGATATCCTAATCGTCGGGATATCCTCTTGAAATCGTCGGAATATTACCGACGGCTTCAGATACGTCGGTAATATTCCGACGAGTTCGTGACGGATTATGTATTTTATAGCCCGTCGGGAATCCATCGGCAGGGGTCGTCGGAAACCCATCGGAACTATCCGACCATTGTCTGATACAGTCGGAAATCCGTCGGAAATATACGTACCTTATTAAAATTGTGTGTTTATCCGTCGATGGTCGGACATCCGTCGGAAAACCGTCGGTTTATTTTGATAAGATTTATTCGAAATACGTGAATATCCGGTTGTGGTCGGTAATCGTCGGAAGTCCGTCGGAAATAGAGAATATTCTGAAGAATAATCCTTTTACAGTTCATAATTATCTGTTCATAATTCTTAATAATCTGTTAAAAAATCGTGATAATATCTATTTTTCAGTATAAATAAGCTATGATCTTTCAAAATTTTAACAGAACCAAAATTTTTTAAAAATGTGTTCTTCGGGTTCTTTTGAGTATTTTCGATCGTGGATGGATAAACCTCGATATGATTCAACCACGGGGGAATTGACTGATGAATTTGCGCAAGGTGTTGAAGAGTTCATGACATTTGCATCAAAGAATAGCATGACATCGGAATACGGTAAAATGTATTGTCCGTGTATTAAATGTCAAAATCATAGATTAATCTCTGTTAGAGAAGTACGTAATCATTTGTATAGGAATGGATTTATGCGGGGTTACAAAATTTGGTATTCACATGGAGAAACTGATGCAACGATGCAATATTATGGTAGTACTTCAAAAAGGATAGATAATACTAATGTTAGGGTAGAGGAACCGACATCAGAAATTGATATAAACGGAGGTACTGTTCAGATGGTGAATGATGCATTTCGTGAACAAAGAGAATCGTACATCGAAGATATTAGCAGAATAGAGGAACCTAATATGGAAGCCCAGAAATTTTTTGATATGTTAGATGCATCCAAGCAAGCTTTGTATAAAGGATGTAGAGATGGATTATCGCCTTTATATGCTGCAAGCAGGTTGATGACGATAAAGACGGATTTCAACTTGCCTGAAGATTGTGTGAATGCGATAGCTGATTTTGTTAGAGATATATTACCTGAAGATAATATTGCACCTGCTTCATATTACGAGGTTCAAAAACTAGTATCTGGTCTTGGATTGCCATATCAGATGATCGATGTATGTATTGACAATTGCATGATCTATTGGAGAAATGATGAAAACCGCAAGAAGTGTCGATTTTGTCACAAACCTCGATTTCAAGAGACAAGCGGTAGAGTACCTATTCCGCATAAACGGATGTGGTATTTGCCATTAACAGAGAGGTTAAAGAGGTTATATCAATCTGAACACACGGCAAAACCTATGAGATGGCATGCAGAGCATAATTCGAATGGAGAAATTGTGCATCCCTCGGATGCAGAAGCATGGAAACATTTTCAACAGGTTTATCCTAGTTTTGCATATGAGCCTAGAAACGTATACCTCGGGTTATCTACAGATGGATTCAATCCTTTTGGGAAGCATGGGAGGCAATACTCGTTGTGGGCAGTTATCGTTACACCTTATAATTTGCCTCCTTCTTTGTGCATGAAACGAGAGTTTTTATTTCTAACGATTCTCGTCCCTGGCCCAGAGCATCCTAAGCGATCGCTTGATATTTTTTTGCAGCCACTAATTCATGAGTTAAAAATATTATGGGAAAATGGTGTCGAAGCATTCGATGTTTCCAACCAACAGAACTTCTTGATGCGAGCTGTACTTATGTGGACGATAAGTGATTTTCCAGCATATGGTATGTTATCAGGATGGTCGACGCATGGAAGATTAGCATGCCCATATTGTCAAGATAATACTGATGCGTTCCAACTGAAACACGGACGAAAGACTAGTTGGTTCAATTGTCATCGTCGATTTCTACCACAAGATCATCCATATCGCCGGAGCACGACATTGTTTAGGAAAAACAAAAAAAATTTTGATGTTCCACCTCCTATTTATGACGGGAATTATATGTTGACTCAACTTAGAGATTTTGGTGCTGAGAGAACGACTTCTTGTGGAGGTAACGGACATTACCCTGTTGATGATTGTGGCGAATACCATAATTGGCACAAGAAGAGTATTTTTTGGGATTTACCATATTGGAAGGACCATTTGTTGCGCCATAATCTAGATGTTATGCACATTGAGAAGAATTTTTTCGATAACATAATGAATACCGTTCTAAATGTGCAAGGAAAAACAAAAGATAATTTGAAAGCTAGATTGGATTTTCCGGATATTTGTTCCCGGAAGGAACTACATGTAATGTCAAATGGAAAATCATTGTCTCCCGCATTCCGGTTAGATGCGCATGCAAAAGATGAATTCTTTGACTGGATTAAGCATAGTGTCAAATTTCCAGATGGATATGCATCTAATCTTCGTAATTGTGTCGATACTATTGAAGGTAAATTTTCAGGGATGAAAAGTCATGATTGTCATGTTGTCATGCAAAGATTATTCCCATTTGCCTTTAGCGATCTACTGCCTAAAAACGTCCACGGAGCAATTGCAGGTACGACGTTAAATTTACATTATTATATATATATATAATAATATTTTCATATATTATATGATATTAAAATATATTTTTTATTGTAGGGATTGGTGCTTTTTTCCGAGATTTATGTACAAGATCACTTACTGTAGAAGATATCCAAAATTTGGAGGGAAAAATACCGGTTCTCATTTGTAACCTGGAGAAAATATTTCCACCAGCATTTTTTGATGTTATGGAGCATCTTCCTATTCACCTCCCTAGAGAAGCAGCCCTTGGAGGACCTGTTCAGTACAGATGGATGTATCCTTTTGAGAGATATATGTTCCACCTAAAGAAAAAAGTTAAAAATCTTGCGAGGGTTGAAGGTTCAATCATCGCACAAAGTATTAATGAAGAAACATCTAACTTTGCTAGCTACTATTTTCCATTGCAAGTGCAAACAAAAAATAGACGACCTTCACGACATGATGATGGAGGAGAAAAACCAAGCTATCCAGTGTATGTGCCAGAAATATTTGCACAAATTGGACGTTTAAGTGGAAAAGGGAAGACGCGACGCCTATCAGAGGAGGAACACAATCACTTGCATTTGTATATTTTGACAAATTGCGATGACGTTTTAGAATATGAAAGGTACATTCAATTTAATTTTGTTTTTAATTAGTTATTATTATAATTTATTGTTAATTTTTTTTTTATAATTAACAGGATATACATGGAACAAATACATGTTCATTATTCAGATTACAGCGAGAATGAGTTGGCCAAACTTAAAAAAAAGCGAATTTGCAAAATGGTTGCATTTTTATGTTAGTGTTACCACAATTAATTACATAATTTTCAATAATAGTTTACTATATATCTATATATATATTTATAATTTAATATATTCTATTATTTTGTAGGTTACTACAGGTCCTTCTAGGGGCATAACGTTTCCCACGTGGTTAGTTGAGTTGGTGAGTGGTCCTACATTTACTGCAAAATCTTATCCAATGTACTGCACTCGTGGTTATGCTTTTAAGAGTCATCGCGAAGGAAACTCACAAACAACTTGTAATTATGGTGTATCATCTCAATCGGGAAAAATTGTATACAATGGTATTCTTCGTGAAATATTAGAAGTTCACTATCCAGGAATGATTGATTTGAGGTGTATTGTGTTCTATTGTGACTGGTATGACCCTGTCATGGGTCAACGTGAAGACGAATTCGGTGTTACATCTGTCCACTCTCGTAAGCGACATCGAAAATATGATCCTTTTATACTTGCATCACAAGCGGACCAGGTTTGTTACATTCGATATCCTCGTGTGAGAAACAAGCAAGATCCTTGGATTACAGTGACCTCAATACATCCTAGAGGAATGGTATGTGGTATTACCGAACAAGAGCCTATGCAACAAAGCACAATTGGTAACTTAGGTTCAATAGAAACTTCTCTTGAAGTTAACCTTGTTGTTGATGACACCACGAACGAAGATTACAACATGTTTCAAGATTCAGAAGAAGAAATTGGCGAATTTGACGACCAAAATTCAGCAAATTCGGAATATTCATCAGATTCAGATTAAATTTGTGATAATAAGATTTTTTTTTCCATTATCTTTTTCTGATAAATAATTTGTAAAAATAATGTTTTAGGATTGTGTACGTAGTTTCGTACAACTTCCTTTGTTTGGTTTGAAAACTTGTCTCGTTAAATTTGTGGGATTTACTGTTGTTGTCCTATTTGAATAATAGATAACCAATATGCATGTTATACAAAAATTAAGAGTTATTTGATAAAATAAGTGAATTAGAAAATTATATATTATATTAATAATTATATGTTATTTTATTTGAAATTCTTTTATTTAAAAATTGATATACATATAATTATTTGAAATTTGTTAAAAATATCCTTATAGTATAAGTTTTATCTAACACAGTAATATACATACTCTATATACCGACGGATATCCGATGGACATTTTAATTCCGTCGGATATCCGTCGGAAAGATATTTCAAACGTGGGCAGACCATGTGTCGATCATGCACGGTGTTGTAATAAATCCGACGGAGTTCCGACGGATTTACGCGGTAAACGAAATTAAAAACGCGGGGTTTCACGAAAATTAATTGATGTACCGACAGATTTCCGACGAAAACATCCGTCGGAAATATCGATTATAACCTACGACTTTTTCTTCTTCTTTCTCTCGTCGTTTCGCATTACCCTAAAGATTTCTTCGGTCGATCGCCGATTCCTCCTTTTCGCCGTTGCTCCTTGCCGCCGTTTTTCTCCTCGTCGCCGCCGATTTGCATCCATGTAAGTTTTATCGAAACGATGTGTTTATATAACAAAATTTTGCGATGTGTTTATATAAAACTATGTGTTTCTCATTCATGGTTATTAAGAGTTGTATAATTTTGCTTTGAACAATCCTATAATCTTAGTTAATTAGAGTTTCTATAGAACATACATTAGAGTTGATCCGTTTTGATTTGATCAGTTTTGATATTGAAGAAGGTTTGATTTTACTGTTAATAAAGAAGGTTTTTTTTACTGTTAATAAAGAAAGTTTTGATTGCTTTGATTTTATCACTAATGCTATCGAATCCCTTGAAGCTCATGTTTTAAAAAAAAAGAGATCATAAGGGTTTTGAGCTTCGAAAGTTAATAGATTTGTGTTTATGAATGAGAGACTTTTCTTTTACTGTCAAGTGATGATAATCCACATATAATCTTCAAAATCCATCGAGTACCATTAGGGAAGCATAAGAACAATTTAGGATTTTCTAAAAATTGTTGCTTTAAGTTGTTGTTTATGTCATTATTATAAAATAGAAAGTTTGCAAAATAGAAACTCAAAAATATGATTTTATATTTTGGTGGTTTATAAATATATTAGCGAATTATTAAATTTGTAACCCATTTTTAAGAGCAATTGATAAAAAAATTTGATAAAATTAGTATATTTTTAATTTATATTTTTAAATATAATATTAATTTTTAAAAATAATAAAATTTAATATTAAAATAAAAAATCTTAAATTAAAAAGTAAAAAAGAATGTAAATATAATATCAAGATAGATGGATAAAATGTCACAATCATAATGTTTTAAGGTCGTATCAAGATTACCAAAGACGTGGTGAGTCATCGACTCCGAGTTTTATACCAACTCAAGTTCCAGAATCTGCAAATGATTCTTTCCGACCAATGACAATTGAAGAATTGGTTCAGCAACCTGGTCGTGAACTTCTCACATTTCTCGATCCGAGACGTCAAGGAAACTCGACATGGTAAATTAAATTTTCTATAATTATATTTAAAATAATTATTTTAATACTATTCTATAATTATATTTAAAATAATTATTTTAATACTATTATAATAAAAATTCGTAGGTTTGGTATTTCAAACAATGGAATAAGCAAATCTATATTAAAGATGCTTCATTCTCTTTTGAATAAATCATATACCAAATTTCGAGATATTCCGTATGAAGAACGTCAGATTTGGTTCAGGACGTTTGCGGTACGTTATTTAAATTTTAAATATATAATTATTTTAAATATTTTTTAATAATAATTTTTTAGTAATATATATTAAAATTTCGCAGCAAGAATTTACATGGGATCCCATGAACACAAAATTAGTGGAAGACGCTTTCGAAAAAGAGGCTGCAATACAATTTTCCCGCCATATGAACGAATGGAAACAAAAATGGAAAAAGGGAAAAGATAAACCAAGAGGGTTGAATGAGTCGGTTTGGAACGACTTTATTCGTTATTGGGAATCTTCCACCGCTGAGGTTATCTCAAAAACTAATTTGGGAAACCGGAAGAGCGACCGAGGAGGCAAAGGCATTTATATTCACAATGCCGGATCGACTAGTTTTCTCAGACGAGCCGATCAATTGGTAAATTAATTATTATATTAATTATTTATTATTATTTAAAAGTTTTTAAATTATTAATTTAGAATTTTTTATTTTTAGGCACAAGAAATTGGAGCGCCTCCAGATCACTTGCAACTTCTCGAGGCCGTCCACACAAACAAAAAGACTGGTCGTATCCAAGATGGTCTCGTTAGTGAGATCATCGAAAAAGTAAAAAAGAAAAAAAAGTGATATTCTAACCCAGCAATCTCAAGTTGGTTCTTCATCTTCGGTCGCTGAATTGCCGCGTTCTGAGATTAACCGTCTCGTTCTTGATGTAAGTTTTTTTTTAAAAAATATATAATTAATATTATAATAATTTTTATTAAATTTTTTAATATTATTTCTTATTTTTACAGGAAGTACCATTTTCAAAGGGTCCTCATCCAGGACTCGGGAGAGTTGCAGATACTGGTGGCGCAACATCTGCACTTAGAAACGAGGAAAATGAACAGTTAAAAGAAGAAATGGCGTCCATGAAAATAGAGATGAATAATCTCAAAAATTTTGTAGAAATGATAAAAAAATAAATTGCCTGATGACTTTTTTTCTCCTCCGTCTCCTCCTGCTCCTCCTTTGTAATTTGTAATTTAAAATAAATGTTTAATAATATTAATATTTATAATATTATTTTTATTAATTGTATGATTATTTTTAGTAATATTAATTTAAATATTAAAATAAAAATAAAAAAATTATTTTTTTAATATTTATATTTTTAAAATATTTAATTAAATAATTAAATATTTTAAAAATATAAATATTAAAAAAATAATTTTTTTATTTTTTCAATTATTTCGTGTTTCCGACGGCTACTGTCGTCGGCAATTCCCGACGGAACAGGCCGTCGGAAATGTGTTGGTACATCCCAACGGTTATAAACCGTCGGGAAATATCATCGGACAATATTTCCAACGGCACAAGTCATCGGAAAATGCCCTCGAAAATTCGTCGGCATTTTCCGATGTATCCGGACCATCGCAAATCCGTCGGTTAATTCCGACGGAAGGATGTCATCGCCCATCCGTCGGAATTTTCCGATGGCGCAGTTAATCGCTAATCCGTCGGAAATTATCGATACGTTCCCGACGGAAGAGCATTTCCGACGAAATAGTCCCGACGGACTATTTTCATCGGAAAGTAGTCGAGAAACCGTGTTACCGACATATTTCCGACGGATACAGCCGTCGGAAATACGCTGTTTTCTTGTAGTGATCGTTGGGAGTAAAACTGTTCGTGTGTACCATTGCTAGATGAAAAGAAATTTACACGTGACCAATGTTTTCGATATTACATTAACCCAAGCTTCACCGTGAGGTGAGAAATGATCTATGATTTTCGTTATATATTTATGTATATTGATTTTGATGAGTGCTTGGTTTAGAAAAAAAAAATTAGAGGTTGAATCATGTGTTGTGTTAGGGTTTTAGTTAATTATTGCAAAGATAATGGTGTTTTCTACTTTTGTTATAAGGAAAAAAGAGATAAGCATATTATGCATTTAATTAAATGATAAATAATTAAATATTAAAAACATGATTTATTTTTTGGATGGTGTACGTGTGTGTCGGGGAAGAAAATAGATGGTTATGTTGACTTAGTAATTAAGAAAGGGAATGATTTATGGTTTAAGGAAACTAATTTATTTATGGTTGATTATGGTATAGTAAAATAAATCATAATCAATTAATTAGTTAAAATAAATTAATATGATTATTAGATAAATATTAAATAATTAGCCTAAATAAATATAATTTTTGATTTATGTGAGAATATATTGTTGGTGAACGTGTTATTTACGTAACGCGAGTATGGTGCATTGAAACAACGTTAGTCGTTTCAACTGCGTTGATGGGTGTTGGGATATGACAACAACAGTGTTGAGTCGTAGTTTATAAATGGCTGGTAAGCCAGAAACAACCACTAACGTTCTACGTGGCGGAAGCTCGACGTGAGAAATTAGGCCAACGTGGCCAATTAGGCCGACGTGGCCAATTAGGCCGACGTGGACATGGTGGAAATATGATGTGGCTTGGATGGTTCCAAATCCTTAAACCGGTGTGGTTGAAGATGAGAAAGGGTTTGTTTGCGGCTTAAGCGAGCACGGTTTAAGTATAAATAACTTTTTAGTATTATGGTCCATTTCTTGTGGAGTCAATCGTACTAGTTTTTTCTCTAAAAGAAGTATTTATCGAGATTAGTTGCATGTATAACGTTGATCTGTAGGTAGGCGTGATCGTTTCACTGGGTAATTATGTTACTCATGCCTCATTTTGCATGCAGGTGAGTTCGACGAGTAGGGGTGCAATGACTCAGAGTGGTGCTATGTTTTGGAGGATTTTTAGACATTATTTATTTATTTTATTTTCAAACCATAAAAATTGTTGAATTTTCAAAGTTGATGTTTTATATTTTTTATAATTTTAAACTTGATTTTGACGTAAATTTTTTTAATAAGAATTATTACTTAGATCTTATATGTTAAATGCGATTTCAAATAAATTATAAGTTAAGTATGAGACGGTGACCGGTGTTATGTATTTTGGAGATGGGTGTGATAATTTTGGTATCAGAGCGAGGTTGCTACTCTGGTTCTGATCCGGAGAGCTTTGTTTTAAAATTTGAGTAGTTAAAAAAATGTATTTTTAATGGGGGAGCACCACTCATAGTAATTTTCGTGAGGTTATTTAAATTTTGTTGATTTATAATACTATTGGAGTGTAATATCTGAAACGGGTGTTTATGTGGATAATATGCCGCCAAAGAGAGTTAATCGTAGGAGTTGTTTGCGTAGTGGAGATCGTGAGCGAGACCATAATGATCAGTCGCTTGAACAGGAAGGTGTTGCTCTAACTTAACAACCAGTTGTTATTGCTCTCTTGGTGGATGATGCAGTGCTAAGTGCAGCTATGATGCAAGGTATGCGTGAGGCGTTAGCGCCTTTGTTGCAGCAAGTTCCTGTAGCAAACAAAATACCAGGAGTTGTAGTGCTTGAGCATGCAGCTCCGGAATTCGCTGCATTCAAGCCTCTTGTTAAAGAGTTTGGGGCACCTCAATACTCACCACCATCTCCTCTGGTGCTAAGGATGCCAATACAGGATCAGGGCCCACATATCGGGATGCTTTGAAGATGTTAAGGAATTTGAATATGTTTAGTGGAGGGATCGACCCGATTACAACACACAATTGGGTGAATATGTTAGAGAGGAACTACGAGACAATCATGTGTCCGATTGAGTTTTGGAAGCAATTGGCGATTCAATACTTAAGGGATGAAGCACAAGTTGGTGGGATAGTGTGGTCATTAGTACTAATGCAAACCACATGCTTAGTTGGTACGACTTTAAGGAGAAATTTGCACGGGAGTATTTTCCACAAGAGGTTGTAGACCAAATGGTCAGGTTGTTTGTCGATCTTCGACAGGGGTCTAAGTCAATACGGGTTGTTTGTCGATCTTCCACAAACTTTTGTGACTGCTTTGCGACTACGTAATATATTCAATCGCAAATCAGTTATAAATAATTGCGACTGAAGATGAATTTCTCGGAAAATTTACTTGTAGTCACATATCAGTCGCAAATATTTGCGACTGATTTACGACTTAATATAAAATTTTCAAAAAAAAAATAGAT
>CM032158.1:22786447-22822583 GCA_018901935.1 Pugionium cornutum | reverse complement strand
AAATGTTATCATAATATTAAAAATTGAGCTAGCTTAATGTGGGCATTGGATTCGTGTCATTCTAAGCTCTAAATATAAAGTTACGGACGATGTAGTGCGGACATGTCAAGTTGATCGGCTAGTTAAAGTGATCATTCTAAACTGATCATGGGTTCTCATTGAGTAAAGGCTTATAAATGAAGCATAATGCATCACGTCACGTAGTTTTGGATATATTGGATTAATTGTACGCTTTATCATATCTATTTCTGTCTCAAATTTTGACACAATATAGAAAATTGAGGTAGCTTAACGTGGGCATTGGATTCGTATCATTCTGAGCTCTAAATCATAAGTTACAAATGATTTAGTTTGGAACTGTCAAATTGATTGGCCATTTAAAGTGATAATTCTTAACTGATCATTAGTACGTATTGATTAAAGACTTATGAATGAACCATAATGCATGGTATCACGCAGTTTGTCTAGATTAGATTACTTGAACGCTTTTGCGTATCTATTTTTGTCTCAAATTTTGTCACAATATAGAAAATTGAGCTAGATTCATGTGGGCATTGGATTGGTGTCATTGTAAGCTCTAAAAAAAGTTACGGACAATTTCGTGCGGACATGTCAAGTTCATCGCCTAGTTAAAGTGATCATTCTAAACTGATCATTGGTGCTTATTGAGTAAAGGCTTTTAGGTGAAATATAATGCATGGCATCACGCAGTTTTGGCTGGATTGGATTACTTGAACACTTTTTCGTATCTATTTCTGTCTCAAATTTTGTCTCAATATAGAAAATTGAGCTAGTTTAACGTAGACATTGGATTCGTATCAGTTTGAGCTCTAAATAATAAGATACAGACGATTTAATGCGCACATGTCAACTTGATCGGCCAGTTAAAGTGATCAATCTAAACTGATTATTGATGCTCATTGAGTAAAGCCTTATAAATGAAGCATAATGCATGGCATCATGCAATTTGGGATAGATTGGATTTCATGGAAGCATTGTCTTATCTATTTTTGTCTCAAATTTTGTCAAAATATAGAAAATTGAAATGGCTTAACGTGGACATTGGATTCGTATTATTCTGAGTTCTAAATCAAAAGTTATGGGCGATTTAGTGCGAACATGTCAAGTTGATCGGCCAGTTAAAGTGATCATTATAAACTGATCATTGATGCGCATTGAGTAATGGATTATAAATGAAGCATAATGGATGATATTACGCTGTTCGCACTACAAGAAAACTGCCAAAATGCCAATGTATTTTGCGACTACATCTGTGGTCGCAAAGTTTGCGACTACGTTTGCAACTGTTGTGCGACCAATTTACGACTACGAAGTAGTAGTCACAAATTGGTCGCAAAAATGTGACTAAAAACTGTAGTCGCATATTGGTCGCAATACGCAACCATTATGCGACTAATTTGCGACTGATGGTAGCACTCGCTAATCAGTCGCTACTTTGCGACCAATTAGCGACTGCATGTGGAACAACCACATGTTGGTCACATATTGGTCACAAAATATGCGACCAATATGCGACCACATGAGGAGTGGCTCTTCAGTCACAAAGTGGTGGCAAAGTGACAACTTGAAAAACATGTGCGTGGTAGGTATACCGACTTATAAGCGACTACACTGTTGTGGTATACCGACTTATATATATGCCACATGCCATTCTCTCATTTGTAGAATCAAAAGGAAAAAAAATTCAAACATGTGGGAAAATTATAATAATTCGAGAGATTGGATGTACAAAAGGATTGATAATCAAACAAGAAATATATCGGCATAATTCACACAAGGCATGGAGCAGTTCATGAATTTTGCAAATAGTCAACCAATAGCTCAAAGTAGCGGAGGTAAGTTTTTCTGTCCTTGTATTAATTGCAAAAACAAAAAATTTATTCCGAGACGGAAAATATGGAATCATCAATATAGTCGAGGATTTATGCCAAATTATTATATTTGGTATAAACATGGAGAAGAGCTGAATGTTCAGTTAGGAACGAGTAGTCGGGATGATTTCCAAAGAAATCATGGAGGTACATGTGGTACTAGTGAAGAAATAGTTGGTACATCCAGTAATAGATATGTTGAAATAGTGATGGATGCATTTCGTGAGAACACAATTGATGAGTACTATAATCAGAACGAGGAAGAATATAATAATGTAGAAGAACCAAATGTAGAAGCACAAATTTTTTACAACATCTTAAAAGCTACGAAAAATCAATTGTATGATAGTTGTCATGAAGGGCAATCACAATTATCTTTAGCTGCTCTGTTCATGAACATTAAGTCTGATTTTAATCTACCAAAAAAATGAATGGATTCTTGGGCAGAGATTTTTAGAAAATATTTTCCGAGGAAAATCAGGCAACGGGTTCATATTATGAAACCAAAAAACTAATTCGAAATTTAGGGCTCCCGTTTTATACAATTGATGTTTGTGTTCAAAATTGTATGATCTTTTGGAAAGAAGATGAGAAATGGGAAAAATGCAAATTTTGCGATTCCCCCCAATATAAGCCAAGCGAGGGTAGGAGGAGAATACATTTCAGTCGTATGTGGTATTTACCTATTGGCGACATACATAAGAGAATGTATCAAGGTGATAAAACCGCAGAGGCAATGAGGTGGCATGCAGAGCATGAAGCAGAAGACGGAGAAATGAGTCATCCATCTGATGCTGTGGAGTAGAAAAATTTTCAATATCTACATCCTAGATTTGCTCTTGAATCTCGAAACTTTTATCTTGGCTTATGTACTGATGGGTTCAATCCATTTGGGATGTCCCGTAATAATTCATTATGGCCGGTCATTATCACTCCATATAACTTGCAACCAGATATGTGTATGAAGAAAAAGTACTTGTTTCTAACAATTCTGAATTCGAGGCCAACTCATCTGCGCGCTAGTCTGGATATATTCCTCCGACCTTTGATTGATTAGTTGAAAGAATTGTGGTCTACGGGAGTTGATGTATATGATGTATCGTTGAATCAAAATTTCAATATAAAAGCCATGTTAATGTGGACGATAAGCAATTTTCCCGCTTATGGAATGTTGTCAGGATGGACAATGCATGGTAGATTGTCTTGTCCAATTTGTATGGATGATACAAAGGCATTTCAATTACCAAATGGTAGAAAAATGTGTTGGTTTGATTGTCACAGAAGGTTTCTAATGGGGACATCAGGTCGTATGGCCGGCCAGGAGACCAGACTGGCCGACCAGGGAGCTTGCCTGAGAAAGCCGGGCCATTTGGCACGTCTCCCGGCCCAAGCGGTACCGCCGGACCCTTGACCAACAGGACCGAACCGATCAGCATTGCCGGCGGAGAGGCCCAAACCTCCGGCCCAACTGGTGGTGACGTGGATGACACCGCCGGCCCCATTGGTGACGCCGCTGGCTCCGGGATCAACTTGGCCTGCCTAGAAGACATTCCGGCCAGCACCTCGTACAGTCTAGCCGGTACAGCCGATCCAGCCGAGTACACGGGCATTTCAACATCTACACAAGGAGACTCGGACCAGATAAGCTACCAGCTTCAGGAAACGCATCTAGAGGAAGTCTCAACACCAGTGGTGCCACCAGGAGTAATGACAAGGAGCATATCAAGAGCACTCTTCCACAAATTCAGCGTATGGGTCGACAAGCTCCTAGAGGATGATCGACAAAGGAAAATGGGCCAGAAATGCAAAGAATAGTGCAAAGGCTTCTCAACAATGCAAGGGACTTCAGAGACTTGGGCTTTAGTGGCAAGAGAGGTCAGGGCCCAAAGATTCCTAACCCTACTCCAAGTCGAAGACTAGGAGCAAGGCGTGTGCATGCCACAAGAACGACCACCTTCCATTTCTTGGCCGTGAGGTAAGAAAGGTAAGTTTTCAATTTGGATATTTGCCTCTTTCTGTTTTGCAGGGTAGGATTTAGATTATTTACATTTTTGAGTCAAAGACATTTTAGGAATAGGTCCTTTTTCGGTTACGCACTTTTGTACGTTTTCCATTTGTGCACTTTTGTAAATTTTCCTTTTCTTTCTTGAGTCGACCCTAGAAGGTGAAGCTATCGAGCATATTAATAAGGCTCCTTCCATCATTGTAGTTCGACAACCTTTCTGATAATTAATAAAGTGCGAATTTTCTTCTACAAGCTTTTCTCTCTAAGAAACTTGTGCGCTTAGAACCTAGTCGAGACCAGCTCTCCTAGCTCTAAGTTTGTGATTTATCACGAGGTTCATCACCCCTCGTGTGGTTAACTTCACCCTTCCACTCAATACCAACCAGAAAACCCCTATCCAGAAGCCTAAGGTCGAGTTTCTCACCTAAACTTCTCCAAACAGCCCACACGCATCCAAGCCTTGAATTGAGGCTTGTATCAGTTTCTTCCTAAAGGTCACCCATTATGAAAAATAAAACAAATTTTTTAAAGCAGAAGCACGCTTTGAATGACTATTGATACAAGCCTCGATTCAAGGCTGTACGCGCGTGGGCTGCTTGGAGAAGTTGAGGTGAGAAACTAGACCTTAAGCTTCTGGATAGGGGTTTTCTGATTGGTAAGTGATGAGGACATCAGGTCGTACATCCAGCCCGGAGACCAGACTGGCCGACCAGGAAGCTTGCCCGAGACAGCCGGGCCATTTGGCACGTCTGTCAGACCAAGCAGTACCGCCGGACCCTCGACCAATAGGACCAAACCGGTCTGCATTGCCGGCGGAGAGGCCCAAGCTTCCGGCACACTTGGTGGCAACGTGGATGACACCGCCGGTCCCCTTGGTGATGCCACCGACTCCGGGATCAACTTGGCCGGTCTTGAAGGCATTCCGGCCAGTACCTCGCACAATCCAGCCGGTACAGCCGATCCAGCCGAGTACACGCGCATTTCCACTTCTACACAAGAAGACTCGGACCAGATGAGCTACCAGCTCCAGGACATGCACCTAGAGGAAGTCTCTACACCAGTGGTACCTCAAGGAGCAATGACAAGAAGAAGATCAAGGGCACTCTTCCACAAATTCAGCTTATGGGTTGACAAGCTCCTAGAGGAAGATCGACTAAGGACAATGGGCCAGAAGTGCAAGGAAGAGTCCAAAGGCTTCTCAACAACACAAGGAACATCAGAGACTTGGGCTTTAGTGGCAAGGGAGGTCAGGGCCCAAAGATTCCTAACCCTACTCCAAGTCGAAGACTAGGAGCAAGGTGTGTGCATGCCACAAGGACGACCACCTTCCATTTCTTGGCCGTGAGGTAAGTAAGGTAAGTTTTCAATAAGAATATTTGCCTCTTTCTGTTTTGCAGGGTAGGATCTAGAATATTTACATTTATTGAGTCAAAGACATTTTAGGAATAGGTCCTTTTTCGATTATACACTTTTGTATCTTTTCCTTTTGTGCACTTTTGTAAATTTTCCTTTTCTTATTTGAGTCGACCCTAGTAGGTCAAGCTGTCGAGCATATTAATAAGGCTCCTTCCAGCATTGTAGTTCGACAACCTTTTGCTAATTAATAAAGATCGAATTTTCTTTACAAGTTATTCTCTCAAAGAAGCTTGTGCGCTTAGAACCTAGTTGAGACCAGCCCTCCTAGCTCTAAGTTTGTGATTTATCACGAGGTTCATCACCCTCGTGTGGTTCACTTCACCCTTCCATCTTTTACCAACCAGAAAACCCCCATCCAGAAGCCTAAGGTTGAGTTTCTCACCTAATCTTCTACAAACAGCCTACGCGCATCCAAGCCTTGAATCGAGGCTTGTATCATTTTGGTATCAGAGCTTAAAGCTCCTAAACCAGGTTGTTTCTATCCTTTAGCTTGTCTTGTTTCTTGTTCTTGCATTAGTTTAAGTTTCATTCCAAAAAATCAAAAAAATAACATCTAAGTTCATACCGAGTGCATCTAGTTCCTACGTGCATCACTAGGTTCTAGAATCATTCTTGCATTGCTATATTCGACTTTCCTTTTTGTTAGAATCATATTTCTATTATTTTTAAGTTAAATTAAAAGAAAAGAAAAAGAAAAGAAAAGAAAATAGGAAAAATACCAAAAGATTTCGAATTGGACAGCTAGCAATAGTTGTCAAGAAAATTTCCTTTTATTCAAATCTCCATATTTTTGAATTTTCCATTCCTTAGAACTTTCCTTTTTGCATTTTTTCGAATCCCTTTATAAAAGAAAACCCTCCTAATAATTTAGGAGTATCATAACTTGTCTTCTTTCTTTGTAGCACAATGGCAGAAGAAAATAGAGAAGCAACCGAAGCCATGATGGCCATGTTCACCACCCTCCAAACGCAACTCGCATCCATAGGCGAGAGATTGGAGCGCGTGGAGAGGCCTGTGAGATTCCAGGCCATAAGGCACGTGAGAGCTGAGCAAGACCGTCCTGAGGGTCCTGAGCACCTTAGGACACGGCATGAACAGGAGGAGCCCCAGCCAGATGGAGACGAGGACACACAACCTCATAAATATCACCATAGGCCGAGAGGACCTCCACGAACCAGAGGCAGAAGATGATGGCTCCGAGCCATATGGTCTTCACCAGAGACCAAGGATGCCTCCTAGACATCATGAGGATGGAGATGAACACGCCTACAACCGGGTAACTCATCCTGATGTTAAGCTAACTCCTCCTTGTTTTGCAGGAAAAGTAGACCCCGAGGCTTACCTAGATTGGGAGAGAAGAATGGATCATATCTTTCATCATTACAACCAACCAGGGCCTAGGAGAGTCTCAATGGCAGTAGCACAACTCACGGACAATGCCCTCATCTGGTGGGATCATGAGGTATCTGAAAGAAGGAGGAAAAGAATGAGGCCCATAGACTCATGGGTGGACATGAAGGATGTCATGCGACAAAGGTTTGTTCCACCTTACTTTCATAGGGACTTGCAACGTCGTTTTCGTACTCTTAAGCAGGGTACCAGATCAGTAGAGAAGTACTATGAAGAGTTCGAGAAGCTAAGGAACAGATTGGAGATCAATGATGATGAAGAAGCATTGATGGCACAATTCTTGGATGGACTCCAAGAAAGGATCAGCCGCAAGGTGGAAAGGCAAATCTACAATGACTTCAAGGACTTGTTCCACCTATCTGTCCAGGCTGAGCAGCACATCAAACGTAAGAGCCAAGACATCCACAGCAAGCCTAAGACGCCTTGGGCACCAAGCAACATTCCCAAGCCCGTAGACAAAGGCAAGAGCATAGAGATCGAGTCAAGGTTCAAGAGCAAGCCTCCTGAACCCACCCGTGACCAAAGAGAGCCTAGTAAGTCTTCTAACCCTCAAAGATCACGTGACATCACTTGTTTCAAGTGTAGGGGTCGTGGACACATCTCAAGGGAGTGCCCAAACAACTGGGTCATGCTGATTACGGAGGCTGGAGAATATGAGTCCCAAGATGAAGAGGACTATGAACCAGAAGAGGAATATGGTGACATTGAGTACCCTGATGTGAGGGAAGTGCTGATCACTAGACGCATCCTCAATGCAATGGTGGATCCTTCAGAGACCATCCAAAGGAGAACATCTTCGACAGCCGTTGCACCATCAAGGGCAAGGTATGTAACCTCATCATAGATGGTGGTTCTTGCACTAACGTTGCTAGTGCATATATGGTTGATAAGCTAGGTCTAGAGAAGACAAGGCATCGTCGACCATATAGACTGAGATGGCTAGATGACAAAGTGGAGCTCAAGATCCATGAGCAAGTCACTGTGCCATTCAGTGTGGGCAAGTACCAAGACCAAGCCGTGTGTGACGTGGTGCCCATGCAAGCTGGCCATCTTCTGCTAGGAAGACCATGGCAGTTTGACAAAGAGACCATGCATGATGGCCGAACCAATCTCTACACTTTTGTGCATGACAAAAGAAAGGTCAGCTTGGCTCCTCTTACACCTGCCCAGGTACATGAGCTACAACTCCAAATGAGTAAGGAAAAGAAACTTATCAAGTCTAATTTTCTTATTCAACCAAGCCATGTCCGGAGAGCTTTAGCCTCAAAGGATTTAATGTTACTAATGGTCTTCAAAGAAATTTTGAGTATAGAACAGGAACAGGTAGAGCTACCTCCTGAAGTAGCAAATCTCCTCAACAAGTTCCAGGATGTGTTCCCAGAGGAGATACCAGCAGGCTTGCCTCCTTTACGTGGCATAGAACACCAGATCGATCTAGTGCCCGGAGCAGCCCTGCCCAACCGGCCAGCCTACCGGATGAGTCCAGAGGAGTCTAAAGAGCTTGAGAAGCAAGTCAAGGAGCTCCTGGAGAAAGGCTATGCTCGAGAGAGCCTCAGTCCATGTGCATTACCAGTGCTACTAGTGCCCAAGAAGGATGGGACTTGGCGAATGTGTGTGGACTGCCAAGCAATCAACAACATCACAGTCAAGTACCGGCATCCGATACCACGGCTGGATGACATGCTAGATGAACTGAGTGGAGCCACGGTCTTCTCCAAGATAGACCTCAAGAGTGGATACCACCAGGTCAGGATGAAGGAAGGTGATGAATGGAAGACTGCTTTCAAGACAAAGCAAGGGCTCTACGAGTGGACAGTCATGCCATTCGGCTTGACTAATTCCCCAAGAACATTCATGCGCCTTATGAACCAAGTTCTTAGGGCGTAGATCAGTAAGTTTGTTGTAGTTTATTTCAATGACATATTAGTTTATAGTAAGTGCTTAAGGGATCACCTCCCACATCTTGAGTTGGTGCTTAAAACCCTTCAACAAGAAGAGCTTTATGCCAATCTCAAGAAGTGCATCTTTTTTACCGATAAACTTGTCTTTTTAGGTTTTGTTGTAAGTTCACAGGGCCTACAGGTTGATGAAGAGAAGATTCGAGCCATACAAGAATGGCCAACACACCAAGCAACATCAGCCAAGTGAGGAGCTTCCATGGACTGGCGAGCTTCTACAGGAGATTCGTGCCCAACTTCAGCAGTATTGCCTCACCATTTATGGCAGTAGTGAAGAAGAACGTGGGATTCAGCTGGGGAGAATGATGAGGACATCAGGTCGTATGTCCAACCAGGAGATCAGACTGGCCGACCAGGAAGCTTGCCCGAGACAGCCGGGCCATCTGGCACGCCTGCCGGCCCAAGCAATACCGCCGGACCCTCGACCAATAGGACCAGACCAACCAGCATTGCTGGCGGAGAGGCCCAAGCTTCCGGCACACTTGGTGGCGACGTGGATGACACCGCCGGTCCCTCTGGTGATGCCGCCAACTCCGGGATCAACTTGGCCGGTCCTGAAGGCATTCCGGCCAGTACCTCGCATAGTCCAGCCGGTACAGCCGATTCAGCTGAGTACATGCGCATTTCCACTTCTACACATGAGGACTCCGACCAAATGAGCTACCAGCTCCAGGACATGCACTTAGAGGAAGTCTCTACACCAGTGGTACCTCAAGGAGCAATTACAAGAAGCAGATCAAGGGCACTCTTCCACAAATTCAGCTTATGGGTCGACAAGCTCCTAGAGGAAGATCGACTAAGGACAATGGGCCAAAAGTGCAAGGAAGAGGCCAATAGCTTCTCAACAACACAAGGGACATCAGAGACTTGGGCTTTAGTGGCAAGAGAGGTCAGGGCCCAAAGATTCTTAACCCTACTCGAAGTCGAAGACTAGGAGCAAGGCGCGTGCATGCCACAAGGACCGCCACCTTCCATTTCTTGGCCGTGAGGTAAGTAAGGTAAGTTTCAATTCGAATATATGCCTCTTTCTGTTTTGCAGGATAGGATCTAGATTCTTTACATTTTTTGAGTCAAGAACATTTTAGGAATAGGTCCTTTTTTCGGTTATACACTTTTGTATCTTTTCCATTTGTGCACTTTTGTAAACTTTTCTTTTCTTTATTTGAGTCGACCCTAGAAGGTCAAGCTGTCGAGCATATTAATAAGGCTCCTTCCAGCATTGTAGTTCGACAACCTTTTTGCTAATTAATAAAGATAGAATTTTCTTACAAGTTTTCTCTCAAGAATCTTGTGTGCTTAGAACCTAGTTGAGACCAGCCCTTCTAGCTCTAAGTTTGTGATTTATCATGAGGTTCATCACCCCTCGTGTGGTTCACTTCACCCTTCCATCAAATACCAACCCAAAAACCCCTATCCAAGAAGTCTAAGGTCGAGTTTCTCACCTAACCTTCTCCAAATAGCCCACGCATATAAGCCTTGAATCGAGCCTTGTATCAGAGAAGCTCAGAAGAAGGCATTCTAGAACTTGAAGGACAACCTTACACATGCACCAGTGCTAGTCCTGCCTGACTTCAATAAGACGTTTGAAGTGGAGTGTGATGCCTCTAGAATAGGCATAGGAGTAGTGCTAACCCAAGGAGGGAGGCCAGTGGCATACTTCAGTGAGAAGCTAGGTGGTGCCTCACTGAACTACCCCACTTACGACAAGGAGCTTTATGCCTGATGAGGACATCAGGTCGTATGTCCAGCGAGGAGACCAGACTGGCCGACCAGGAAGCTTGCCCGAGACAGCCGGGCCATTTGGCACGTCTGCAGGCCCAAGCGGTACCGCCGGACCCTCGACCAAAAGGACCGGACTGATCAGCATTGCCGGCGGAGAGGCCCAAGCTTCCGGCACAATTGGTGGCGACGTGGATGACACCGCCGGTCCCCCTGGTGACGGCTCCAACTCCAGGATCAACTTGGCTGGTCCTGTAGGCATTCCGGCAAATACCTCGCACAGTCCAGCCGGTACAGCCGATCCAGCCGAGTGCATGAGCATTTCAACTTCTACACAAGGAATCTCGGACCAGATAAGCTATCAGCTTCAGGACATGCATCTAGAGGAAGTCTCCACACCAGTAGTGCCACCAGGAGCATTGACAAGGAGTAGATCAAGAGCACTCTTCCACAACTTCAGCTTATGGGTCGACAAGCTCCTAGAGGAAGATCGACTAAGGACAATGGGCCAAAAATGCAAAGAAGAATCCAAAGGCTTCTCAACAATGCAAGGGACTTCAGAGACTTGGGCTTTAGTGGCAAGAGATGTCAGGGCCCAAAGATTCCTAACCCTACTCCAAGTCGAAGACTAGGAGCAAGGCGCGTGCATGCCACAAGGACAACCACCTTCCATTTCTTGGCTCTGAGGTAAGTAAAGTAAGTTTCCAATACGAATATTTGCCTTTCTTGAGTCAAAGACCTTTTAGGAATAGGTCCTTTTTCGGTTATGCACTTTTGTATATTTTCCTTTTGTGCACTTTTGTAAACTTTCCTTTTTTTTTATTTTAGTCGACCCTAGAAGGTCAACCTGTCGAGCATAATAATAAGGCTCCTTCCAGCATTGTAGTTCGACAACCTTTTTGATATTAATAAAGTGTGAATTTTTCTCTTTACAAGTTTTTCTCTCAAAGAAGCTTGTGCGCCTAGAACCTAGTTGAGACCAGCCGTCCTTGCTCTAAGTTTGTGCTTTATCAAGAGGTTCATCAGCCCTCGTGTGGTTCACTTCACCTTTACATCGAATACCAACCCAAAAACCCCTATCCAAGAAGTCTAAGGTCGAGTTTCTCACCTAACCTTCTCCAAACAGCCCACGCGCATATAAGCCTTGAATCGAGGCTTGTATCATTTTGGTATCAGAGCTTAAAGCTCCTAAACCAGGTTGTTTCTATCCTTTAACTTGTTTTGTTTCTTGTTCTTGCATTAGTTTAAGTTTCATTCAAGAAAATAAAAAATAACATCTAAGTTCATACCGAGTGCATCTAGTTCCTACGTGCATCACTAGGTTCTAGAATCATTCTTGCATTGCTATTTTCGACTTTCCTTTTTGTTAGAATCATATTTCTATTATTTTTAAGTTAAATTAAAAGAAAAGAAAAAGAAAATAGGAAAAATACCAAAAGAATTCGAATTGGACAGCTAGCAATAGTTGTCAAGAAAGTTTCCTTTTTATTCAAATCTCCATATTTTCGAATTTTGCATTTCTCAGATTTTCCTTTTGCATTTTTTTGAATCCCCTTTATAAAAAGAAAACCCTCCTAATAATTTAGGAGCTGCATAACTTGTCTTCTTTCTTTAAAGTACGCAATGGCAGAAGAGAATAGAGAAGCAGCCGAAGCCATGATGGCCATGTTCACCACCCTCCAAACACAACTCGCATCAATAGGCGAGAGGTTAGAGCGCATGGAGAGGCCTGTGAGATTCCAGGCCATAAGGCACGTGAGAGCTGAGCAAGACCGTGCTGAGGTTCCTGAGCACCTTAGAACACGTCACGAACAGGAGGAGCCCCATCCAGATGGAGATGAGGACACACAACCTCATAACTATTACCATAGGCCGAGAGGACCTCCACGGCAACCAGAGGCAGAAGATGATGGCTTCGAGCCATATTGTCTTCACCAGAGACCAAGGATGCCTCCTAGACATCATGAGGATGGAGATGAACACGCCTACAACCGGGTAACTCATCCTGATGTTAAGATAACTCCTCCAAGTTTTGTAGGAAAAGTAGACCGCAAGGCTTACCTAGATTGGGAGAGAAGAATGGATCATATCTTTGATCATTACAACCAACCAGGACCCATGAGAGTCTCAATGGCAGTAGCACAACTCATGGACAATGCCCTCATCTGGTGGGATCGTGAGGTATCTGACCGAAGGAGGAAAAGAATGAGGCCCATAGACTCATGGGTCGACATGAAAGATGTCATGCGACAAAGGTTTGTTCCACCTTACTTTCATAGGGATTTGCAACGTCATTTTCATACTCTTAAGCAGGGTACCAGATCAGTAGAGGAGTACTATGAAGAGTTTGAGAAGCTAAGGAACAGGCTGGAGCTCAATGATGATGAAGAAGCGTTGATGGCACAATTCTTGGATGGAGTCCAAGAAAGAATCAGCCGCAAGGTGGAAAGGCAAATCTACAATGACTTCAAAGACTTGTTCCACCTATCTGTCCAGGCTGATCTACAATGACTTCAAAGACTTGTTCCACCTATCTGTCCAGGCTGAGCAGCACATCAAACGTAAGAGCCAAGACATCCGCAGCAAGCCTAAGATGCCTTGTGCACCAAGCAACATTCCCAAGCCCGTAGACAAAGGAAAGAGCATAGAGATCGAGTCAAGGTTCAAGAGCAAGCCTCCTGAACCCACCCGTGACTAGAGAGAGCCTAGTAAGTCTGGAAGGGTGAAGTGAACCACACAAGGGGTGATGAACCTCGTGATAAATCACAAACTTAGAGCTAGGAGGGCTGGTCTCAACTAGATTCTAAGCGCACAAGATTCTTGAGAGAAAACTTGTTGGGGAAAAGTTCTATCTTAATTAATATCAAAAAGGTTGTCGAACTACAATGCTGGAAGGAGCCTTATTAATATGCTCGACAGCTTGACCTTCTAGGGTCGACCCAAATAAGAAAAGGAAAACTTACAAAAGTGCACAAAGGAAAAGATACAAAAGTGTATAATCGAAAAAGGACGTATTCCTAAAATGTCTTTGACTCAATAAAAGTAAATATTCTAGATCCTACCCTGCAAAACAGAAAGAGGCATATATTCGAATTGAAACTTACCTTATCTTACCTCATGGCCAAGAAATGGAAGGTGGCCGTCCTTGTGGCATGCACGCGCCTTTCTCCTAGTCTTCGACTCGGAGTGGGTTAAAAATCTTTGGGCCCTGACCTCTCTTGCCACTAAAGCCCAAGTCTCTGATGTCCCTTGTGTTGTTGAGAAGCTATTGGCCTCTTCCTTGCACTTTTGGCCCATTGTCCTTAGTCGATCTTCCTCTAGGAGCTTGTCGACCCATAAGCTGAATTTGTGGAAGAGTGCCCTTGATCTGCTTCTTGTAATTGCTCCTTGAGGTACCACTGGTGTAGAGACTTCCTCTAAGTGCATGTCCTGGAGCTGGTAGCTCATTTGGTCGGAGTCCTCATGTGTAGAAGTGGAAATGCGCATGTACTCAGCTGAATCGGCTGTACCGGCTGGACTATGCGAGGTACTGGCCGGAATGCCTTCAGGACCGGCCAAGTTGATCCCGGAGTTGGCGGCATCACCAGAGGGACCGGCGGTGTCATCCACGAAGCTTGGGCCTCTCCCAATGCTGGTTGCTCTGGTCCTTGTGGTCGAGGTAGATGGTCCGGCTGTCTCGGGCAAGCTTCCTGGTCGGCCAGTCTGGTCTCCTGGCTGGATATGACCTGATGTCCTCATCAGCAAGTCACTGTGCCATTCAGTGTTGGTGATCTTCTGCTAGGAAGACCCTGGCAGTTTGACAAAGAGACCAGGCATGATGGCAGAACCAATCTCTACACCTTCGTGCATGACAGGAGAAAGGTCAGCCTAGCTCCTCTTACACCTGCCCAAGTACATGAGCTACAACTCCAAATGAGTAAGGAAAAGAAACTTGTCAAGTCTAACTTTCTTATTCAACCTAGTCATGTCCGGAGAGCTTTAGTCTCGAAGGACTTAATGTTACTAATGGTTTTCAAGGAAGTGTTGAGTACAGAACAGAGACAGGTAGAGCTACCTCATGAAGTAGCAACACTCCTCAACAAATTCCAGGATGTATTTCCAGAGGAGATACCAGCAGGCTTGCCTCCTTTCGTGGCATAGAACACCAGATTGATCTAGTGCCCGGGGCAGGCCTGCCCAACCGGCCAGCCTACCGGATGAGTCCAGAGGAGTCCAAGGAGCTTGAGAAGCAAGTCAAGGAGCTCCTGGAGAAAGGATATGTTTGAGAGAGCCTCAGTTCATGTGCTGTACCAGTGCTACTAGTGCCCAAGAAGGATGGGACTTGGCACATGTGCGTGGACTGCCGAGCAATCAACAACATCACAGTCAAGTATAGGCATCCAATACCACCACTGGATGACATGCTAGATGAGCTGAGTGGAGCCACGGTCTTCTCCAAGATAGACCTCAAAAGTGGATACCACCACGTAAGGATGAAGGAAGGCGATGAATGGAAGACTGCCTTCAAGACAAAGCAAGGGCTCTCTGGTGGACAGTCATGCCATTGCGACTAATGCCCCAAACACCTTCATCGCCTTATGAACCAAGTTCTTAGGGCGTACATCAGTAAGTTTGTAGTGGTTTACTTTGATGACATTTACTTTATAGTAAGTGCCTACGGAACACCTCACACATCTTGAGATGGTACTTAAAACCCTTGACAAGAAGAGCTTTATGCCAATCTCAAGAAGTGCATCTTTATACTGATAAACTTGTCTTTTTAGGTTTTGTTGTAAGTTCACAGGGCCTACAGGTTGATGAAGAGAAGATTCGAGCCATACAAGAATGGCCAACACCAGGCAACATCACCCAAGTAAGGAGCTTCCACGGACTGGCCAGCTTCTATAGGAGATTCGAGCCCAACTTCAGCAGTATTGCCTCACCACTGACGGCAGTAGTGAAGAAGAACGTGGGATTCAGCTGGGAGAAGCTCAGGAGAAGGCATTCCAGGCCTTGAAGGACAACCTTACACATGCACCAGTGCTAGTCCTGCCCGACTTCAACAAGACGTTTGAAGTGGAGTGTGATGCCTCTGGAATAGGCATAGGAGCAGTGCTAACCCAAGGAGGGAGACCGGTGGCATACTTCAGTGAGAAGCTAGGTGGTGCCTCACTGAACTACCCCACTTATGACAAGAGCTTTATGCCCTTATCCGAGCATTGGAGACTTGGCAGCATTACTTGCTGTCCAAGGAGTTTGTGATCCACACTGATCACGAGACTCTCAAACACCTCAGAGGGCAAACCAATCTCAAGAGGAGACATGCCAGGTGGATGGAGTTCATAGAAACCTTTCCGTACATCATCAAGTACAAGAAGGGAAAAGACAATGTGGTAGGCGATGCACTATCAAGGAGGTTTGCCTTGATATCCACCATGGAGCAAAGGTCCTAGGGTTCGAGCACATCAGGACCTATACAAGGATGATCCTGACTTTGCTGAGAGCTACAAGAGTGTGGCACAGGAGTCATGGCAATTTTACATCCATGAGGGATTCTTGTTCCGAGAGAAGGCTGTGCATACCACAAGGATCATTAAGGAGCTTATCATCCGAAGCTCATGGAGGAGACTCATGGGCCACTTTGGTGTCGACAAGACTCTAGCAGTGGTCAAGGAGCACTTCTACTGGCCACACATCAAGAGGACAGTAGAAGCTCATTGTGCAAGATGCATCACTTGCAAGAAGGCAAAGTCCCGAGTGCAACCTCACGGGTTGTATCTCCCACTGCCCATACCTACACATCCATGGGTGGACATCTCAATGGACTTTGTTCTAGGTCTGCCCAAGATCAACCACAAAGATGCAATCTTTGTGGTGGACAGATTCTCCAAGATGGCACACTTCATTCCATGTGCCAATGTCAATGATGCCACACAAACAGCTGAGCTGTTCTTCAGGGAGATAGTACGGCTTCATGGAGTGCCAAGGACCATCGTATCAGACAGGGACACCAAGTTCCTCAGCCATTTCTGGAGGACCCTTTGGAGAAAGCTAGGCACGAAGCTACTCTTCTCAACCACCTGCCATCCTCAAACCGATGGCCAAACTGAAGTTGTCAACAGGACACTATCAACTCTTCTCAGGACTACACTAGGAAAGAACCTCAAGACTTGAGTGGAGAGCCTGCCATTCATAGAGTTTGCTTACAACCGAGCCGTGCACTCAGCAACCAAGAAGACACCATTTGAAGTAGTATACGGCTTCAACCCTCTCACCCCATTGGAGCAAATGCCACTACCACCAGCTGAGATGACCAACCTCAATGGAGCATCCAAGGCAGAGTTCATAAGGAGTTACACCAGAAGGTAGCAGAAAACTTGGAGAAGAGGACCGGAGTGTACGTGACTCATGCCAACAAGGGAAGAAAACAGGTGATCTTTCAACCAGGCGATTGGGTGTGGCTACACCTACGGCAGGAGAGGTTCCCAAACCTAAGGAGTTCCAAGCTAGCACCAAGAGGAGATGGACCATTCAGAGTGCTCGAGAGGATCAACAACAACGCCTACCGGATCGAGCTCTCAGGTGAGTTTAATGTGTCCAATACGTTCAATGTTACTGACTTAGCCTCTTTCCATACAGATGAACAAGTTTTGAGGACAAAACCTACTTAAGAGGGAGGGGATGATGAGGACATCAGGTCGTACATCCAGCCAGGATACCATACTGGCCGACCAGGAAGCTTGCCCAAGACAGCCGGACCATCTGGCATGTCTGCCAGACCAAGCAGTACCACCGGACCGTCGACCAATAGGACCGGACCGGTGAGCATTGCCGGCGGAGAGGCCCAAGCTTCCGGCACACTTGGTGGCGATGTGGATGACACCGCCGGTCCCCTTGGTGATGCCACCAACTCCAGGATCAACTTGGCCGGTCCTGAAGGAATCCCGGCCAGTACCTCGCACATTCCAGCCGGTACAGCCGATCCAGCCGAATGCACAAGCAATTGAACTTCTACACAAGGAAACTCGGACCAGATAAGCTACCAGCTTCAGGAAATGCATCTAGAGGAAGTATACACACCAGTAGTGCCACCAGGAGCAATGACAAGAAGCAGATCAAGGGCACTCTTCCACAAATTCAGCTTATGGGTCGACAAGCTCCTAGAGGAAGATCGACTAAGGACAATGGGCCAGAAGTGCAAGGAAGAGTCCAATGGCTTCTCAACAACACAAGGGACATCAGAGACTTGGGCTTTAGTGGCAAGAGAGGTCAGGGCCCAAAGATTCTTAACCCTACTCCAAGTCGAAGACCAGGAGCAAGGCGTGTGCATGCCACAAGGACGGCCACCTTCCATTTCTTGGCCATGACGTAAGTTAAGGTAAGTTTCAATTCGAATATATGCCTCTTTCTGTTTTGCAGGCTAGGATCTAGATTCTTTACATTTTTGAGTCAAGAACATTTTAGGAATAGGTCCTTTTTCGGTTATACACTTTTGTATCTTTTCCATTTGTGCACTTTTGTAAACTTTCCTTTTCTTTATTTGAGTCAACCCTAGAAGGTCAAGCTGTCGAGCATATTAATAAGGCTCCTTCCAGCATTGTAGTTCGACAACCTTTTTGATATTAATAAAGATAGAACTTTTTCCCCAACAAGTTTTCTCTCAAGAATCTTGTGCGCTTAGAATCTTGTTGAGACCAGCCCTCCTAGCTCTAAGTTTGTGATTTATCACGAGGTTCATCACCCCTCTTGTGGTTCACTTCACCTCTCCATGGAATACCAACCCAAAAACCCCTATCCAAGAAGTCTAAGGTCGAGTTTCTCACCTAGACTTCTCCAAACAGCCCACGCGCATACGTCCTTGAATCAAGGCTTGTATCATTTTTCTATCAGAGCTTAAAGCTCCTAAACCAGGTTGTTTCTATCCTTTAGCTTGTTTTGTTTTTAGTTCTTGCATTAGTTTAAGTCGCATTCAAGAAAAATAAAAAAAAAACAACATCAAACTCCAAACCGAGTGCATCTAGCCTTCTACGTGTATCACTAGGGTTTAGATTCACTTTTGCATTGCCATTCACGTTTTCTTTTTTGTTTATTTCATATTTCCATTATTTTTAAGTTAAATTAAAAAGAAAAGAAAAAGAAAAGAAAAGAAAATAGGAAAAATACCAAAAGATTTCGAATTGGACAGCTAGCAATAGTTGTCAAGAAAATTTCCTTTTATTCAAATGTCTTTATATTCGAATTTTCCATTCCTTAGAATTTTCCTTTTTGCATTTTTTCGAATCCCTTATAAAAAGAAAACCCTCCTAACAATTTAGGAGTAGCATAACTTGTTTTCTTCCTTGTAGTACGCAATGGGAGAAGAAAATAGAGATGCAGCCGAGGCCATGATGGCCATGTTCACCACACTCCAAACACAACTCGCATCCATAGGCGAGAGATTGGAGTGCGTGGAGAGGCCTGTGAGATTCCAGGCCATAAGGCACGTGAGAGCTGAGCAAGACCGTCCTGAGGGTCCTGAACACCTTAGGACACGGCACGAACAGTAGGAACCCCAGCTAGATGGAGATGAGGACACACAACCTCATAACTATCACCATAGGCCGAGAGGACCTCCACCGCAACCAGAGGCAGAAGATGATGGCTTCGAGCCATATGGTCTTCATCAGAGACCAAGGATGCCTCCTAGACATCATGAGGATGGAGATGAACACACCTACAACCGGGTAACTCATCCTGATGTTAAGCTAACTCCTCCAAGTTTTGTAGGAAAAGTAGACCCCGAAGCTTACCTAGATTGGGAGAGAAGAATGGATCATATCTTTGATCATTATAACCAACCAGGGCCTAGGAGACTCTCAATGGCAGTAGCATAACTCATGGACAATGCCCTCATCTGGTGGGATCGTGAGGTATCTGACAGAAGGAGGAAAAGAATGAGGCCCATAGACTCATGGGTCGACATGAAAGATGTCATGCGACAAAGGTTTGTTCCACCTTACTTTCTTAGGGACTTGCAACGTCGTTTTCATACTCTTGAGCAGGGTACCAGATCCGTAGAGGAGTACTATGAGGAGTTCGAGAAGATAAGGAACAGATTGGAGCTCAATGATGATGAAGAAGCATTGATGGCACAATTCTTGGATGGACTCCAAGAAAGAATCAGCCGCAACGTGGAAAGACAAATCTACAATGACGTCAAAGACTTGTTAAACCTATCTGTCCAGGCTGAACAGCACATCAAACGTAAGAGCCAAGACATCCGCAGCAAGCCTAAGACACCTTGGGCACCAAGCAACATGCCCAAGCCCATAGACAAAGGCAAGAGCATAGAGATAGAGTCAAGGTTCAAAAGCAAGCCTCCTGAACCCACCCATGACCAGAGAGAGCCTGGTAAGTCTTCTAACCCTCAAAGATCACGTGACATCACTTGTTTCAAGTGTAAGGGTCGTGGACACATCTCAAGGGAGTGCCCAAACAACTCGGTCATGTTGATTACGGAGGCTGGGGAATATGAGTCCCAAGATGAAGAGGACTATGAACCAGAAGAGGAATATGGTGACATTGAGTACCCTGATATGGGGGAAGTGCTAGTAACTAGACGCATCCTCAGTGCAATGGTGGATCTTTCAGAGACCGTCCAAAGGGAGAACATCTTCCACAGCCGTTGCACCATCAAGGGCAAGGTATGTAACCTCATAAAAGATGGTGGTTCTTGCACTAACGTTGCTAGTGCATATATGGTTGATAAGCTAGGTCTAGAGAAGACAAGGCATCCTCGACCATATAGACTGAGATGGCTGGATGACAAAGTGATACAAGCCTTGATTCAAGGATGTATGCGCGTGGGCTGTTTGTAGAAGATTAGGTGAGAAACTCAACCTTAGGCTTCTGGATGGGGGTTTTCTGGTTGGTAAAAGATGGAAGGGTGAAGTGAACCACACGAGGGGTGATGAACCTCGTGATAAATCACAAACTTAGAGCTAGGAGGGCTGGTCTCAACTAGGTTCTAAGCGCACAAGTTCTTAGAGAGAAAACTTGTAGGGAAAAAAGTTCTACTTTATTAATAATCAAAAAGGTTGTCGAACTACAATGCTGGAAGGAGCCTTATTAATATGCTCGACAGCTTGACCTTCTAGGGTCGACTCAAATAAAGAAAAGGAAAGTTTACAAAAGTGCACAAAAGGAAAAGATACAAAAGTGTATAACCGAAAAAGGACCTATTCCTAAAATGTTCTTGACTCAAAAATGTAAAGCAACTAGATCCTACCCTGCAAAACAGAAAGAGGCATATATTCGAATGTAAACTTACCTTAACTCACCTCACGGCCAAGAAATGGAAGGTGGCCGTCCTTGTGGCATGCACGCGCCTTGCTCCTAGTCTTCGACTTGGAGTAGGGTTAAAATCTTTGGGCCCTGACCTCTCTTGCCACTAAAGCCCAAGTCTCTGATGTTCCTTGTGTTGTTGAGAAGCCTTTGGACTCTAATTTGCTCTTCTGGCCCATTGTCCTTAGCTGCTCTTCCTCTAGAAGCTTGTCGACCCATAAGCTGAATTTGTGGAAGAGTGCTCTTGATCTGCTTCTTGTCATTGCTCCTGGAGGTACCACTGGTGTAGATACTTCCTCTAAGTGCATGTCCTGGAGCTGGTAGCTCATTTGGTCCGAGTCCTCTTGTGTAGAAGTGGAAGTGTGCGTGTACTCGGCTGGATGGCCTGTACCGGCTGGATTGTCTGTGGTACTGGCGGAATGACTTCAGGACCGGCCAAGTTGATCCCAGTCGGCGGTGTCATCAGGGGGGACCGGCGGTGTCACCCACGTCGCCACCAAGTGTGCGGAAGCTTGGGCCTCTCCACCGGCAATGCTGGTTGCTCTGGTCCTTGTGGTCGAGGGTCCGATGGTACTGCTTGGGCCGGTAGGCGTGCCAGATGGTCCGGCTGTCTCGGGCAAGCTTCCTGGTCGGCCAGTCTGGTCTCCTGGCTGGATGTACGACCTGATGTCCTCATCATTCCCTCCCTCTTCAGTAGGTTTTGTCCTCAAAACTGGTTCATCTGCATGGAAAGGGCTAAGTCAGTAACATTGAACGTATTGGACACATTAAACTCACCTGGCAGCTCGATCCGGTAGGCGTTGTTGTTGATCCTCTCGAGCACTCTGAATGGTCCATCTCCTCTTGGTGCTAGCTTGGAACTCCTTAGGTTTGGGAACCTCTCCTGCCGTAGGTTTAGCCACACCCAATCGCCTGGTTGAAAGATCACCTCCTTTCTTCCTTTGTTGGCATGAGTCACGTACTGTCGGTCCTCTTCTCCAAGTTCTCTGCTACCTTCTGGTGTAACCTCCTTATGAACTCTGCTTTGGATGCTCCGTTGAGGTTGGTCATCTCAGCTGGTGGCAGTGGTGTTTGCTCCAATGGGGTGAGAGGGTTGAAACCGTATACCACTTCAAATGGTGTCTTCTTGGTTGCTGAGTGCACGGCTCGGTTGTAGGCGAACTCAATGAATGGCAGGCACTCCACCCAAGTCTTTAGGTTCTTCCCTAGTGTTGTTCTGAGAAGAGTTGATAGGGTCCTGTTGACAACTTCAGTTTGGCCATCGGTTTGAGGATGGCAAGTGGTTGAGAAGAGTAGCTTCGTGCCTAGCTTTCTCCAAAGGGTCCTCCAGAAATGGCTGAGGAACTTGGTGTCCCTATCTGATCGATGGTCCTTGGCACTCCATGAAGCCGTACTATCTCCCTGAAGAACAGCTCAGCTGTTTGTGTGGCATCATTGACATTGGCACATGGGATGAAATGTGCCATCTTGGAGAATCTGTCCACCACTACAAAGATTGCATCTTTGTGGTTGATCTTAGGCAGACCTAGAACAAAATCCATCGAGATGTCCACCCATGGATGTGTTGGTATGGGCAGTGGGAGATACAACCCGTGAGGTTGCACTCGGGACTTTGCCTTCTTGCAAGTGATGCATCTTGCACAATGTGCTTCTACTGTCCTCTTGATGTGTGGCCAGTAGAAGTGCTCCTTGACCACTAGAGTCTTGTCGACACCAAAGTGGCCCATGAGTCCTCCTCCATGAGCTTCTCGGATGATAAGCTCCCTTAGTGATCCTTGTGGTATGCACAGCCTTCTTTCTCGGAACAAGAATCCCTCATGGATGTAGAATTTGCCATGACTCCCTGTGCTACACTCCTTGTAGCTCTCAGCAAGTCAGGATCATCCTTGTATAGATCCTTGATGTGCTCGAATCCTAGGACCTTTGCCTCCATGGTTGATATCAAGGCAAACCTCCTTGATAGTGCATCGGCTACCACATTATCTTTGCCCTTCTTGTACTTGATGATGTGCGGAAAGGTCTCTATGAACTCCATCCACCTGGCATGTCTCCTCTTGAGATTGGTTTGCCCTCTGAGGTGTTTGAGAGTCTCGTGATCAGTGTGGATCACAAACTCCTTGGACAGCAAGTAATGCTGCCAAGTCTCCAATGCTCGGACAAGGGCATAGAGCTCTTTGTCATAAGTGGGGTAGTTCAGTGAGGCACCACCTAGCTTCTCACTGAAGTATGCCACTGGTCTCCCTCCTTGAGTTAGCACTGCTCCTATGCCTATTCCAGAGGCATCACACTCCACTTCAAATGTCTTGTTGAAGTCGGGCAGGACTAGCACTGGTGCATGTGTAAGGCTGTCCTTCAAGGCCTGGAATGCGTTCTCCTGGGCTTCTCCCCAGCTGAATCCACGTTCTTCTTCACTACTGCCGTCAGTGGTGAGGCAATACTGCTGAAGTTGGGCACGAATCTCCTATAGAAGCTGGCCAGTCCGTGGAAGCTCCTTACTTGGCTGATGTTTCCTGGTGTTGGCCATTCTTGTATGGCTCGAATCTTCTCTCATCAACCTGTAGGCCCTGTGAACTCACAACAAAACCTAAAAAGACAAGCTTATCAGTACAAAGGTGCACTTCTTGAGATTGGCATAAAGCTCTTCTTGTCAAGGGTTTTAAGGACCATCTCAAGATGTGTGAGGTGTTCCGTAGGCACTTACTATAAACAAGTATGTCATCAAAATAAACTACCACAAACTTACTGATGTACGCCTAAGAACTTGGTTCATAAGGCGCATGAAGGTGCTTGGGGCATTAGTCAAGCCAAATGGCATGACTGTCCACTCAGAGCCCTTGCTTTGTCTTGAAAGCAGTCTTCCACTCATCACCTTCCTTCATTCTTACCTGGTGGTATCCACTTTTGAGGTCTATCTTGGAGAGACCGTGGCTCCACTCAGCTCATCTAGCATGTCATCCAGTCGTGGTATTGGATGCCTATACTTGACTGTGATGTTGTTGATTGCTCGGCAGTCCACGCACATGCCATCCCATCCTTCTTGGGCACTAGTAGCACTGGTACAGCACATGGACTGAGGCTCTCTCGAACATATCCTTTCTCCAGGAGCTCCTTGACTTGCTTCTCAAGCTCCTTGGACTCCTCTGGACTCATCCGTAGGCTGGCGGTTGGGCAGGGCTGCTCCGGGCACTAGATCAATCTGGTGTTCTATGCCACGTAAAGGAGGCAAGCCTGCTGGTATCTCCTCTGGAAATACATCCTGGAATTTGTTGAGGAGTGTTGCTACTTCATGAGGTAGCTCTACCTGTCCCTGTTCTATACTCAACACTTCCTTGAAAACCATTAGTAACATTAAGTCCTTGAGGCTAAAGCTCTCCGGACATGACTAGGTTGAATAAGAAAGTTAGACTTGACAAGTTTCTTTTCCTTACTCATTTGGAGTTGTAGCTCATGTACTTGGGCAGGTGTAAGAGGAGCTAGGCTGACCTTTCTCTTGTCATGCACGAAGGTGTAGAGATTGGTTCTGCCATCATGCCTGGTCTCTTTGTCAAACTGCCATGGTCTTCCTAGTAGAAGATGGCCAGCTTGCATGGGCACCACGTCGCACACGACCTGGTCTTGGTACTTGCCCACACTGAATGGCACAGTGACTTGCTCATGAATCTTGAGCTCCACTTTGTCATCAAGCCATCTCAGTCTATATGGTCGAGGATGCCGTGTCCTCTCTAGACCTAGCTTATCAACCATATACGCACTAGCAACGTTAGTGCAAGAACCACCATCTATGATGAGGTTACATACCTTTCCTTGATGGTGCAACGGCTGTGGAAGATGTTCTCCCTTTGGATGGTCTCTGAAGGATCCACCATTGCACTGAGGATACGTCTAGTGACCAGCACTTCCCCCACATCAGGGTACTCAATGTCACCATATTCTCCTTCTGGTTCATTGTCCTCTTCATCTTGGGACTCATATTCTCCTGCCTCCGTAATCAGCATGACTCGGTTGTTTGGGCACTCCCTTGAGATGTGTCCACGTCCCCTACACTTGAAACAAGTTATGTCACGTGATCTTTGAGGGTTAGAAGACTTACCAGGCTCTCTCTGGTCACGGGTGGGTTCAGGAGGCTTGCTCTTGAACCTTGACTCGATCTCTACGCTTTTGCCTTTGTCCACTGTCTTAGGCATGTTGCTTGGTGCCCAAGGTGTCTTAGGCTTGCTGCGGATGTCTTGGCTCTTACGTTTGATGTGCTGTTCAGCTTGCACAGATAGGTGGAACAAGTCCTTGAAGTCGTTGTAGATTTGCCTTTCCACCTTGCAGCTGATCCTTTCTTGGAGTCCATCCAAGAATTGCCATCAATGCTTCTTCATCATCATTGAGCTCCAATCTGTTCCTTAACCTCTCGAACTCTTCATAGTACTCCTCTACTGATCTGGTACCCTGCTTAAGAGTACGAAAACGTCGTTGCAAATCCCTATGAAAGTAAGGTGGAACATACCTTTGTCGCATGAGGTCTTTCATGTCGACCCATGAGTCTACGGGTCTCATTCTCTTCCTCCTTCTGTCAGATACCTCACGATCCCACCAGATGAGGGCATTGTCCATGAGTTATGCTACTGCCATTGAGAGTCTCCTAGGCCCTGGTTGGTTATAATGATCAAAGATATGATCCATTCTTCTCTCCCAATCTAGGTAAGCTTCGGGGTCTACTTTTCCTACAAAACTTGGAGGAGTTAGCTTAACATCAGGATGAGTTACCCGGTTGTAGGTGTGTTCATCTCCATCCTCATGATGTCTAGGAGGCATCCTTGGTCTCTGATGAAGACCATATGGCTCGAAGCCATCATCTTCTGCCTCTGGTTGCGGTGGAGGTCCTCTCGGCCTATGGTGATAGTTATGAGGTTGTGTGTCCTCATCTCCATCTAGCTGGGGTTCCTACTGTTCGTGCCGTGTCCTAAGGTGTTCAGGACCCTCAGGACGGTCTTGCTCAGCTCTCACGTGCCTTATGGCCTGGAATCTCACAGGCCTCTCCACGCACTCCAATCTCTCGCCTATGGATGCGAGTTGTGTTTGGAGTGTGGTGAACATGGCCATCATGGCCTCGGCTGCATCTCTATTTTCTTCTCCCATTGCGTACTACAAGGAAGAAAACAAGTTATGCTACTCCTAAATTGTTAGGAGGGTTTTCTTTTTATAAGGGATTCGAAAAAATGCAAAAAGGAAAATTCTAAGGAATGGAAAATTCGAATATAAAGACATTTGAATAAAAGGAAATTTTCTTGACAACTATTGCTAGCTGTCCAATTCGAAATCTTTTGGTATTTTTCCTATTTTCTTTTCTTTTCTTTTTCTTTTCTTTTTAATTTAACTTAAAAATAATGGAAATATGAAATAAACAAAAAAGAAAACGTGAATGGCAATGCAAAAGTGAATCTAAACCCTAGTGATACACGTAGAAGGCTAGATGCACTCGGTTTGGAGTTTGATGTTGTTTTTTTTTTATTTTTCTTGAATGCGACTTAAACTAATGCAAGAACTAAAAACAAAACAAGCTAAAGGATAGAAACAACCTGGTTTAGGAGCTTTAAGCTCTGATAGAAAAATGATACAAGCCTTGATTCAAGGACGTATGCGCGTGGGCTGTTTGGAGAAGTCTAGGTGAGAAACTCGACCTTAGACTTCTTGGATAGGGGTTTTTGGGTTGGTATTCCATGGAGAGGTGAAGTGAACCACAAGAGGGGTGATGAACCTCGTGATAAATCACAAACTTAGAGCTAGGAGGGCTGGTCTCAACAAGATTCTAAGCGCACAAGATTCTTGAGAGAAAACTTGTTGGGGAAAAAGTTCTATCTTTATTAATATCAAAAAGGTTGTCGAACTACAATGCTGGAAGGAGCCTTATTAATATGCTCGACAGCTTGACCTTCTAGGGTCGACTCAAATAAAGAAAAGAAAAGTTTACAAAAGTGCACAAATGGAAAAGATACAAAAGTGTATAACCGAAAAAGGACCTATTCCTAAAATGTTCTTGACTCAAAAATGTAAAGCAACTAGATCCTACCCTGCAAAACAGAAAGAGGCATATATTCGAATGTAAACTTACCTTAACTCACCTCACGGCCAAGAAATGGAAGGTGGCCGTCCTTGTGGCATGCACGCGCCTTGCTCCTAGTCTTCGACTTGGAGTAGGGTTAAATATCTTTGGGCCCTGACCTCTCTTGCCACTAAAGCCCAAGTCTCTGATGTTCCTTGTGTTGTTGAGAAGCCTTTTGGACTCTAATTTGCTCTTCTGGCCCATTGTCCTTAGCTGCTCTTCCTCTAGGAGCTTGTCGACCCATAAGCTGAATTTGTGGAAGAGTGCCCTTGATCTGCTTCTTGTCATTGCTCCTTGAGGTACCACTGGTGTAGATACTTCCTCTAGGTGCATGTCCTGGAGCTGGTAGCTCATTTGGTCCGAGTCCTCTTGTGTAGAAGTGGAAGTGCGCGTGTACTCGGCTGGATCGGCTGTACCGGCTGGATTGTGCGTGTACTGGCCGGAATGACTTCAGGACCGGCCAAGTTGATCCCGGAGTCGGCGGTGTCATCAGGGGGACCGGCGGTGTCATTCACGTCCCCACCAAGTGTGCCGGAAGCTTGGGCCTCTCCGCCGGCGATGTTGACCGGTCTGGTCCTATAGGTCGAAGGTCCGGCGGTACTGTTTGGTCCGGCAGGCGCGCCAGATGTTCCTGCTGTCTCGGGCAAGCTTCCTGGTCGGCCAGTCTGGTCACCTGGCTGGATGTACGACCTGATGTCCTCATCAATCTCTCACTGTCTCTCGCTGAGAAAATAAATACGAAAGAGAAACAAAAATAAAAGCAACAAAAATAATTAAAATTGGGTGCATTGTCATATAGGTGGAGTGGCCAGGGAGATCCGCCAATGAGAGTGGCCATGTGGTTGATAGCAAAGTGTCCACGATGTTTTGGCCGGTTCGGCCTTCATGAACGATTGGTCGAGCCGCAATCGGCCCTGTGACCAATCCGGAAAATTCCAGAAGATCATATGCCCGTGTGATGGGCCTGCTCAGATTGGCCCAGTGGCTGATCTCACATGCTTGGTTTGCGATTGGCCTACCCGCGATCGGCCGTGTGGCCGATCGCGGGCCAGGCAGTGTACTTAGACTTGCTTTAGCTCCTTTTTCCTTCTTATGTTTGTATCTTGACAACTTAGACTTGAAGTATAGATCACTTGTTTTCGATCTTGGGTCTATCTTTTCTGCCTTGTGCTCGCCCAACTTGTCTTTATCACTAGACTTACTATTGCTAGTGTCTTCCTTCCCAAAGAAACTTTCATCTCTGGTCGATGCTAATGCCTTCCTATTCATATCCTCCCAACCTCCAAAGGTTTCTACATAAAAAACTATGCCCTCGATGGTGTGTTTCCTGCATGTCTCTTTGATGTTGAACCTGAGAGTAGAGATTTTTAAGTTGAGTTCAATTATACCTTTTGGCAAGTCGATTACAGCTTTTGCGGTGGCTAGAAATAGTCTCCCCGATATAATTGGGTTTCCTGCCTCCTAATCCATCATTACCACAATAAAATCCATAGAGATTATTGAGTCGCCAACCTTTACCGGTATGCTTTCCAAGACCCCAAATAGAAGACTTCTTAGATGTGTCTGCCAAAACTAACAAGATGTGAGCCTACTTGAAGTCTGTTAAATCCAGTCTTTTAGAAACCATTAGAGGTATGAGGCTCACACTAGCTCCAAAGATCCACCAGTTATTTACCAAAGGACAAAAGTTCTAAGGTGCAAGGAAGAGTGAAACTACCTTCATCTTGAAGCTTCTCTGTGTAGAGCCTTGGAGTATTGCACTACACTCATGATTATCCATTGCTGATCCTTTCTCAACACTCTTTTTGTTCTCCATCTCATATTGTGTGAGCTTTTTAATCGCTGGATGATCTTCCAGCCAGCCTGGGAGTGGCCCTATGATTGAGTTTAGTTGTTTCCTGAGCTTTTTATACTGCAGTTCGAGGATTTGGTCCTTAAACCTTCCGAGACATGGAAGTTTATTAAGTGTTTCCAGATTGTAGGACTCTCTCTCCTGCTCATTCACTTCCTAAAGCCTGTGAGGAACCATTTCAGCTTCTGCTGGGATAGGGTCAACCATCCTGCCATTTACTTCATTCAAAAGCTCATCGTCGCCTTCTTTACCTTTTTGCTCGGTTTCTTCTACCTCCTCCTAGATGTGACTTCCTCTTCACAACTTATCATGATGGTTTGGCAGTACTCTTGTGTGTTTTCTTCGGGTTTTATAGGATGTTTACCTTTCAATGCAGAAGAGGATGAAGCCATTTGAGCTAATTGGCTGTCCAACGCCTTAAGATGAGACTAGAGGTGCTCATACTTAGCGTTGAGTTCTCCAAAAGCAATGTATACCTTGCTGTTGATTTCAGTCATCTTCTTGTTCATCTCCATTGCTATCACTACAAGAAAACAACGATTTTGCGACCACGTATGTGGTCGTAAAGTAGTCGCAAAAATGGAATTTGCAACCACTTTGCGACCATGCAATGTAGTCGCAAAGTCTTAGTCGCAAATTTATATAGTCTCAAATAAGTCTCAATTTAGCGACAGATTTGCGACCACGGTAATAGTGATACAATTTGTGACTGATTTGCGACTGATTAGCGATCAATCATTGGTGACTACATTTGCGACTACTTTGCGACTGGTTTTTGGTAACAAATTTTGCCACTACGTATGTGGTTGCCAAAGCCATAGTCGCAAATCAGTCACAAAAGTTTGTGACTGATTTGCGACTACACTAGAAGACGTGGTTGCAAATCAGTCACAAATAATTGCGACTGATTTGCGATTGAGACTGAATTTCCAAAAAAAACTTATGTAGTCGCAAATCAGTCGCAAATATGTGCGACTAATTTACGAATGTATATAAATTATGTAATCGCAAATTGGTCGCAAAAAATTGAGACTGATTTGCAAGTACAACGGAATTCGATTTAAAAAATAATAATTAATTAAAATATTTTGAAATTAAAATTAATTATTATTAATATTATTAATTAATTAATAATAAATATAATTTTAATATTAGATATAAAATATTTTGTTTAAATTAATTATTTTAGAATTTTAAATATTATTATAAGTAAATAATAATTAAATTATTAATTAATTATTTTTATAAAATAAAAAGAAATTAAAAATAAAAATAAAAAATTTTATTGAATAAAATTCAGTTTACAACAAAAAAAATCTAATTTTCTGGTGGCGGAAATTGAAAATCCGAAGGCAAAAATGGGGTCGGAGCTGTCGATGGTTCACCTGGGCAATCGTTATCCCGCATAAAGGAGGCGAATGTAGGATCCGTCTGTTGAAAATATCCGACGATCATCTCCAAGCTGCAGATTTTCTTTTGGTTTTCTTTATGCACTTCTAGCATCTTCCGATTCACTTCCAAAATTTGTGCGTTTTGTTCTTCAATTATCGCGTTTTGTTTTTCATTACAAAGTTAAGTGCCTTTATTATGTCGTGTATTAAAAGAGTTAGATTTCTATTTCTAGTTCTCCTTTCATGTTTAAAGCAATAACCTCCATACATTTCACCAACTAGCAATTCATTCATGCATGCACTACAAGAAAAGTGCCAAAATACCATTGCAATTTGCGACCACATGTGTGGTCGCAATATTTGCGACTATATTTGCCCCAGTTTTGCGACCAATTTGCAACTACAGAGCAGTAGTCGCATATTGTTTTGGGATAAAAAACAGTAGTCGCATATTGGTTGCAATATGCAACTATTTTGTGACTAATTTGCGACGAGGGTTGGCAGTCGCTAATCCGTCGCAAATTGGCGACTGATTAGGGACTACATGTGGTAGACCCACATGTTGGTCGTATATTGGTTGCAAAATATACATGTGGTAGACCACATGTGGTCGATTATTGAATCATATGTCAATGATGAGATATCTTACTTCTCGGAGCATTACTTTGCTGCCCATATACGCACCAAAATGTAGTTACCACAAATTATTATGTTTATTAATTATTTTATTTGTAAGGTTAATTAATTAATGTTTCGTGTTAAATCGTGTATAATATATATACAGGTCTACTAGATTCGATGAAGTGACGCCCCTGTGTATCCGGACTGGAGTGTCGAATATTTACTCACATGGGTTGTCCAAGTGGTAAAAGTAAAGTAATATGGCTCTCTAAAAAAAATACAAATATGCACATGCATATGTTTTGCGAAATTGTGAATATTTTAGTCCATTAGAGGAGTAAATAAGTTAATATGAAAACAATTTCATTTATTACATTACAATTTCATTAAAATATATATATATATATATATATATATATATATATTACTTTTTCATATTTAATTTCGTAGCATGTTAGAAGATCAAATTCGTTGTACGTATCCATCTTTTGGAAGATGACATTTCATCGAAAAGAGAGAAAAGGTTCCATATATGGGTTCTAGATTATGTATGTATAATATATATATATATATATATATGTTGTTTATATTTTTTATAATTTTGAAATACTAATTACTCAGTATATATATATATATGTGTGTGATCATAGGTCAATGCAAGCACTTCAACAAATCCACGAGTCTTTCCGATCTATTTTACAAGAGGTTATATGTACAAGAAGTAGTACAACGCCCAATGAATAAAGCGATAACTTGGCCGATCTATTTTACAAGAGGTTATATGTTCCACACGAAAACATATGAACACAGAAAAAAGACATGTAACTACGGCATTTGTGTCAAGAGAGACAATTACTCAGATGCATCTGATGAAACTGATTTTTACGGGATTTTAATAGATATCATTCAACTAAAGTATGTTGGACTCCTAAATTTGAAAATCACGCTTTTTAAATATGAATGATACGATCCTACATTTTCGAAAGGAACTCAAAAGTCAGAAAACGGCGTCATTGATGTCTTATCATCAAGAAATACTACAAATACGAACCATTTATTATAAGATATAAATAATTAACTATAAATATATGTTCATTTATATAAATATATTACATAATATTATATAAATTTTTTATATAATTAACTGATTTACATTTTATTAATTATGTACCGCATGCTCTCAAGAAGATCAAGTTTGTTATATTGCTTATGCGCACACCAAATCATCATCAAAACAAACATGGCTCAATGTTTTCAAAGTTAATCTGAGATCTAACATTTTGGGGAACTACCAAAATAAAGACGAGATTGGCCTTTTGCAACAAGAAAATGATGAAGAGGTAACGGTGGTTGACGGGATAGAAGTGGATCGTTTGGTTGATAGAGTTAATCAAACGAAATAAATTGATTTTGATGTTGGAAATGCCGAACTAGAAGATGAAGTTGAGTGTAATATTTCATATTCAGATGACGATGAAAACAAAGAGATGTAACATATTTTACTTATGAAACTGGTATAACAAATTTTGTATGCATTTATATACACAAACTCGAAAACATTAATTCTTTTTATCAATTTTTATTACCAATTTCTATTAACTGTTTTTAGCAAATTTTTAACTATGTAATTGCATATTTGTGCGATTATATTTTAGTTTTTTGAATGTAGTTACAAATTTGTCACAAAATAGCGACCAATTTACGATTCCATCAAAAGTTTTACACAGTGGTCACAAATTGGTCGCACTTTTGCGACCACTTTGCAACTACAAGTGTTTTTTACATGTTTGTTATGTATTTTTCACAATTAATACTTATATTTTCAATATGAGGCGTGTTCAAATCATTACAAGTGGAAAAATATAAATAAAACAATTTCCAAATTTTTGAAACATATGAAGTGTATATAAATAATATAATGTTAAGGAAATGTGTTAAGTGTTTTAGGTACATGATATGTAATTTTGGTAAATGTGTAAATTGTTGTTGTTTACTTAGTAATTCAAGTTTATACAACTCATAATGATGTCATTAATCTCATATAATTCATAATTTGTACAAAAATCTTATAATTTAAGGTTTAGGGTATTAATTGTGACTACTTTGCCACCACATTACCACTACATTGGGAATATGGTGGCAAATTGGTGACAAAAATATGGTGCAGTCGCAAATTGGTTGCAAAATAGCTATCAATTTGCGACTACATGTTCAAAATTTCTTCTGTGGTCGCAAAATGGTCGTTAATTTGCGACCAATTTGCGATGACATGTGTAATTTTACATTTTCCCTATGTATTTTTCATATTTAAAACTTATATTTTCAATATTAGGTAAGTACAAACCATTATAGGTGGAAAATATAAACAAAACCGTAATTGTGTTAATCTAAATTTATGAAACATATGAAGTGTATATAAGGTTAAGGAAATTTGTTAAGTGTTTTAGGTAAATGATACATAAATTTGGTAAATGTGTAAATTGTTGTTGTTTACTTAGTAATTGAAGTCTATACAACTAATAATGATGTTATCAATCTTATATAATTCATAATTTTCACCAAATTCATATAATTTAGTGTTTACGGTATTATTTGTCGCTACGTTGCTAGCACATTGCCACCACATAACAAAATTGTTGATGTGGTCGCAAATTGGTCACACTTTTTTGTGACCAATTTGCGATCACACCGATATTTTAATGGGTGCTCGCCAATTGATCATAATTGTTACGACCAATTTGTGACCACGACTATATTTATAATAGTGGTCGCAAAATTTGCGACAGATTTGCGATCACCAATTAATTTGGTGAGAGTTGAATATTTTTCAAAAAATTTAAATTCCCACCAAATTAATTGGTGTTTGCGACTGATTGCGACCATAGTGAATTTCGAGAGAGTTGAAAATTTTCTAAAATTTTCAACTCCCCCTTATTTAATGGTGGTCGCAAATGAGTCGCAAGTTTGCGACTGATTTGTGATCACCAATTAATTTGGTGAGAGTTTGAAAGTTTTCAGAAAAGTCAACTCCCACCAAATAAATTGATGGTCACAAATCAGTCACAAATTTGTCACTGAATTGCGACCACGTATTTAATTTTGCATTTTGCCACTGATTTGCGACCACATGTGTGGTCGCAAATATTTTAAATATATACGTGACTTTTCCCCCTCATTTTCACACTTCACACAATCCTCCAACTTGATAAAAATCCTCACAAACACTTCAACCAAATTCCCAACCAAAAAAACCAATACCCAATGACAAGTAGTACTAGGTCGTTGAGAGGTCATGGAAAACGATAAATCCCGTCGTCTTACGGTCGTGGTAACTCATCGGCCTCTTCGAACCCCTCTTCTGCCATTTATAGAGCGGCATCCCGTCTACCGCCCCAATATACTTTCACTACTCACACGGTTCCTAAGATCGAACCGCTTAATCAGTTTCAGAAATCGGAGGATCATGAAGAGGAAGAGGTTATGCATTCCGAAACAGAAACAGGAGAACAAACTATCACTTTAAATAGTTTATTACAAATCCCGGGGTAGTACCAGTACTTGACAGTGATGTCTCTAATGCTGGCACTGAACACGACCTGGTAAAAATTTTAAAATTATTTATTTTCATTTATTTAATTAATATTATTTATTTATATTAAAAAGTAATATAATTAATAAAATTAATGAAATTATTAATTATTAAAATTTATAAAAGTTTATTTGAAATTATTAATTATTAAAAATTTATAAAAGTTTATTTGAAATTAAAAAATTTCAATATATTTAAATTATTAGGTTTGAGTGGGACAAATGGGTTATAAACCATCAAATTTCAAAAAATTTAAAAAACAAATTTGACGGCCCCTAATATAGTTGGGCAGTCGTACCAACTGAACGAAAGAAGAAATATTTCATAGAATTTGCATTAAGTACTTTTTTAATTATTATTACTTTTAATTAATATTTTATGTAATAAAATCTAATAATTAATAAACTTATTAATTTTATAATTGCAAACAATCGTATACGTGGGATCCTTTGATCTCCTCGGTCGTACGAAAGGAATTTGAATCCGTCTATGTAAGACGGATGAAAAGGATGGTGAGCACGGTTCATACAACCCGAAAACGTTCAAGATGGATTTTATCGAGTCTGTACAAAACAATGACAGACTATTGGGAAATAGAAACGCCGAATGAGAGTAGTAACAAATCCTCCAACAACCTCAACTCCTCTCGGGATGGCCTTGGTCCGCATAAGCCTTGGTCCGCAAAAGCATTTGTCGAGTCAAAATTACTACATACAGATCTGGTAGGAAATTGTAAAATATTTACAATATTTAAATTAAAATTTAATTGTCAATATATTAAAAAATTATTTCAAAATTTAGGAAAATCATTTGGGACGATCGATTTCAAGTGGTGAATTGTTTATAAAGACTCACACTTGGAAGGATGGTTCGTATGTCGATTTGGAAGAAAAATATCGGTGAAGCATATGAACACAACATACAAGAAAACATGGCGATCGTTGAGGTCGATCCATGTGAAACGTAGGACGGTACTTCCCGTCAAATTGAGCTGACCCAAGAGTAAAAGAATGAGATTTTCATTCAGGTATGAATATTTTTTCTAAAAATATTCTTTTTATTTGCACAAAATTTATTTTTTTTTAATTATTTTAATTATTTTGTAGTTCTCTATTGCGGATGACCAAGGACGTCTATACAGACTCGGTAATGTGAACCGCATTCACAAGTCAGACAGGCGTAGTGGTTTTGTTGCGGTTTAAAATCAACTACTCGCCCCGCAATGACAGATTGAATAACAAGTCGAAAGAAATGGGCGGATTGAAGAACAAAATGCGCAAATTCTTGAAACAAATCAGCGAATGGGGGAACGGGTTTCTCAGTTCGATGAAGAACGTAGAGGAGCATGCATTACGTTAAAAAGAAAACAAAAACCATATAAACAGCTTGGAGATGATCGTCGGTAACTTCCAATAGATGAATCCCATTTTCACGTTGTTTATGCGGGATAACAATGCGCCACCCGTACCGTCATACGCTTCACCTAAATTCTCGCCATCGGATTTCCAATTTTCACCTCTGGAAAATTAGTTTTTTTCCTTCTTTTTGTAATTTGAATTTTTTAATTGATAAAACTTATTGTTTTTCTTTTAATAATTTGTTTATATTTTAATTTTAATTTTAGTTACTAATTCAATTTTAAAATTATATTTATTAATTTTTAAAAATTTATGTACTTTAATAATTAATATTTCTTAAATATAACAAATAATTCATATATTACTAATTATAAAATAATTCTTAAAAATAATAAATAATTAATACAAAAATTTATTATTTTAATAAAAATAGATTAAAAATTATTAATTTTATAATATTTTTAATTTTAGTTTGAAAATATTTTAATATTTTTTAAAAATAATTCGGTTGTGATCGCAAATTAGTCAAAAA